>JAVTVX010000001.1:1217500-1817500 GCA_033439265.1 Dillenia suffruticosa
TCAAAAGGATCTATCGATTATATTAACGTTCACGCTAACACCATCTCAATATGATAGCAACATCACATTAAGATATTTACAAACTATTTTTAATGGAGTTTTAGTGTTTCATGTAGTATTGATTAAACCAATTATATCTCGTTTGGAAGTGATTTCAAAATAAAGATTATTTTTTGCTCCTAAATTAGTTGAATAAATATATTTTGACTGATTTATAATTTATTTCGATTTTTTTTATATTTAAAAAGAACATATTCCCTACTTTTCTCCACCATAATAAATTGACTATTAGTATATCCTATTATTGCTTTTATAGAATCAAAAAAATATATATAATTTTATTCAAAATGTACTTGATTCAATTAAACTCATTTTAATTTTCAATAAAAAAATGTTAAAAGATGATTGTCTCCAAATTTTATCCATTTTAGGAGTTTCATATCATTGTTTGGAAAACTATAAGGGTTTGGTTAAACTGAATCAAAATTATGAATCGGATTAAAATTCATATGATTTGTTTGGATTAATATAATATGAATGAGATTAAAAATGAAAATTTGAAATTATATAGTTTCTGAAATTCAAGTGAAAACATAAGTTGAAATCTATTTACAATATTTTTTATTTCAAATCTAATTTTGATTACCGAGTGCCAAAAAAAAAGCACACCCAAAATATAATTTTTGCCCACTAATTAACTAATACCAATATAAAAGTAAAAAAAAAATGAAATCAAAGTTTCACATTCTAATATTTAGGTATATCCTTTTTGTTTTTTATGAGAAATAGCGAACGAGAAATCTAAAATTAAAAAGAAAAAGGTAATTGCTAGATATGAGAAAATTTTGCGATTTTCACATATATATTAGTAATAAATATCAATACTGTTAATTAAAAATATAATATTATTATTAAAAAATTTAAATTGTTACTCAAAAATCTGATATTAATGCTCAAAATTTGTGGTAATATTAAAGCTTTGAATCATAATATTAACAGCCTCTAAATAATAATATTAGATTTTTTAATAATAATATTTAATGGGAGGAGGGATGCTCATGAGATATTATACTATTGCAACCCCGATTGTAATTTTGATTATTTTTCCACTGTGGGGGTTGTGTTGTAATTAAAGGAAAAAGGAAGGGTACAAGAGGGAATAAATGATTCGTTAGAACCAAAGCTAGATATGAGCATCTGCAAGGGCGAGAAAGAGATTGAGAGTGAGGGTGGGTAGTGGGTAGTGGGTACGTACCAAAATGAGGAGGGGGCGGAGACCGGTGGTGTCCATGCACAGAGGTTAAGGTGCCAAGTGGAATATCCCTCTTGTTGCCCACTACCTTTCCTCCATTACCAATGCCTCTCTCCCCCCTCCCCTCTCTCTCTCTACCCCGACCCCACCCCACAGTAAAGACACGTTGATCACCTCGAAGCCCATTCTCACCAGCGTTTGGTGGGGTACGTTCTGTGAATTCTTACTTCTAATTTAATGAGTTCGTTCGGAGGAGCAGAGACAGAGACAAGTGTGAGGTTTAGCATTGGACCATTCTTACAAGTGTTTGATGATAAGTTTTTGTGAATCCTTACTTCCTATTTTCTTTAATGGTAATAGTTAAGAATGACATCATAAATTTATATTAAAAAATAAAATATAATGGGTATTTTGAATTATAATTTAAAAAATAAAATTTTTAAATTTTAATATAATAAATAATATTTTTAAAAAAATGTTTAATATCCTCCTAATGATAGCAATGTGTACATGTTATGTGTTTTTGAAAGTATTTAATAAAAATTTTTAATTTTTCAAAATAAAAATGTCTAATAAAAAATTTAAAAATTATTGTTGAAAAATGTAATTTGGGATAGAAAAAATTAGATTTTCTACATAAATTTTTCTTACTATAAATGTTTATAAAAAAGAGAAAGGAATTGGGTTTGTAAACATAATTAAATGCTGGAAATGCAACATGTCTTAGGACAGATTTTTTTTTTTAATATATATAGAAGTCATAAAAACTACGAAAATATACGTGCACATGAAAGTTCGAACACGAGATTTCAAATAAAAATTGAATAAAAATTTTTTTATCACTCAAATATCCTTAAGCATTGAGCAATTCTTAAAAAGGGGAAAAAGGGTTTGTGTAGGCCATGGGGGTTTTACCTCTAGGGTAAACTTGGTCCGCGAAAGGGGAGGGAGAGGGCGAGGAGGAAGGGAAGGAAAAGATTTATTTTACTCGATAGAAATAAGTACAGTTTCTTATATTTTGTTTAGTAGAAGTGGAAGGAAAAGAAATAAATATTACTTTTCTTTGTTTGATCGAAGTAAAAAGCGAAAGAACAGGAGGAAACAAATAAGTATTACTATCTCTAAATCAAATAAAAATGAAAAAAAATAATAATTTTATTCATAAATTTTCATTACAGCATGGATCTGGAGTGTTATTTCATCCTTCTTTTACTTCGTCTCCTTTTCGCTCCGAACCACTATTTCATCTCATATTTATTTATTTTTCTTTTTTTTTCTCACTTTACATCTAACTAAATTTACTGTTAATGTTCTAAGATTTTAATAATTATAGTACAAAGTTGGTGGAACTTTGACTATTGTGGCTTTTGAGTGTCCCATTTTTAATTTGGGGTCCCCCTTGGGGCATGCATCCTTTATTTCAAAATTTGGAGGGTCCCTCTCTTGTGTGAAATATTTTGAACATGAATTCCGTAACCCAATTGATTTTGTCAAATTCACCAACTTGATTTAGTTAGTCGGATTAAATTATATTTAATTTACCGAAATAAAATATAACGCACAAAATTAGAGAATAGAGAAATACAGTGATTATAATTTTTAGAAAATAAATAGTATTTTAAAAGTATTTATAACTATTTTAAGAATTGTGACGATATTTTTAAACTTTGTCGTGATATTTTTAAAATTTTTAATAATATTTAGTAAAATATTATTAAAAATATTTAAAATTTAGGCAGAGTTAAATATTCTTTTCTCTACTGTGTGTTTGACAATCTCGTGAAAAAGGGAAGTAAAGGGAAGAAATGGAAAGGGAAAGAAAGGGAAGTAAATTTAAAAATCACGTATGACAACAAATATGTGATAGGAAAGGGAGAAAAAGGGAAAAAATAAAAAATTATGATATAATAAAAAAATGTATAAATTTACTATTTCGTTCTTTCTAATTTTATTAAAGTTTTAAAATAGAAAATATAAAAATAAATTTAATATTTATAATTTTAAAAAAAAAATATTTCTCTTTCAAAACCTATCGATTTTGTAGAATTAAAAAATTAGGTTAAGAGGATTTCATAAAAAGCCTCGCTTTTCCTCTCCTTCAATTAATTGCATTTCCAAATATGAGTGGGTTTTTTAAAAATCTCTCTTTCCTTTCATTTTTTTTTTATCAAAATCCTCTATCTAAAAGAACCAACTCTTTCTAATTTTGGGATTTTTTTTCCTAATTTTCTTTGTAGAAATTAAATAGGAAATTATTCTGAGGATGTGCACGTGCAATGCAACACGTTTTTCAGAATCGTACATCACATGTGTATCTAAAAAATAGATTGACGAGGTTTTGGATGACTAGATAGGCAACCCTAAAGTTTTGTATTACTAAGTTTAGAAATTTTGTCTTCTCCCCCTTTTCAATTCTTAAAGGCCACACACGTTTTCATAACCGATGTGAATGGATATTTTTTAAATAAAATTTTAAATTTAAATATTATATATAATAAAAATAAATATTAATTTTTTTTTTATTTTTTAAAATTTAAATCCATCTTGAATCAGATTTAATCTATTTTAATATGATTATCGAATACCGATAATTTATAAAAGAATTAAGTGAATTATTATATGGATAAGCTAAAATAAATTAAAAGAATTAAATTTGATATAATAATTCATATTTAATAGGACATAATTTAATTCTTTCTTTTAAGCTAACTATTAAAATGAACGATTTTATATTTGTACGCATTATTCAAAAGTTTGAGTTAATCGACATAACATTTAATATATATTCGAAAAGATTAGATGTAAAATTAATTAATAATAATTTGATTATAAGAATATCTTAACTCTTCTTTATTATATATGTTTCTGTATTTGTAATAACGTGTATAATTCTATATGAAGTTAATTTCTTATAATATTTTTATTAAAATAATAAATAATTAGGATATTTGAATTTATATTTTTTATTGTTTATATTTTATATTTGTAATAATGGGTATTTTAAATACTAAATCTATAATAATAATTTAGTAAAATAATTAATCATTATAATTTCATATTTTTATACGAATAAATTATAATTTTTCTTCTCTATTTTATATTGTCTAACGATTTGTGTTTATATTTCGATCAATTATACTCGCTCTCTCTCTCTTCTATTTTTCGGTCAAATAACACTTTATCCATATTATTACTTAACACAATTTAAAGATAGTTAGATTTTTGTTAAAATAACATAAATTGTCGAAGCTACTCTTGTATTTGCATAAATTAAATAAAATTATTTCTCATGTCTCTCCTGTTCTCTCTTGAAATTTCTCTCTCTCTCTCCCTCTCCTTTGCTTTCTCTATCGGTATCAATAAAATAATTAACAATTTTCAAATTTAAATAATTTTAAATTAATTATAATATTAATTATAATATTGTAAAAGCAAGAAAAGAAATTTAAAGGTATAATTTTGTTTCTTCCCTTGAGTGAACATACATGTGCTCCAACAAAGCATGAATTTGATAGTTCTCAAGGAACAACGTAGTGGTCACAATCTCTTTCCCCAACTCGGTAATTTCAAATTCAAATTCTAATATAATAAAAAAAAAGCATGAATTTGACGAATGAAAGCGGACAAAAGTAATATTTTCAAATTGGGCATTGCCCTTTCTTCTTAATTTTGATTTAAAATGGGATTACAAGATCTATCAAGCCTTAGTAACAAGGTTAAGGTAAAGAATTGATTTCTTGAATCCAATATTTAAGTATTGTCCTATTTCATTTTTTTCCTTTTTTCCCCTTTGTAGCATAGGAAGGTGGGGTTTATGACTCAAATTTTAGACTTTTTTTTTTTTTTGGGTACTGTGAAAAGAAAAGAAAGCCAAAAGAAGGATAGAGACGCGCAAACTAACAAATAGGGTTAAGAACCCCTCCGGCCCTTTCCATGCCCAGGCGGTCTTTCCAAATTAAACGACACAAAGACAAGGGAGGGTCCTGCAATTCTTTGAAGCCAACGACGTGCAGCTGAGCTAGTTGGGCTAGGTGATTCGTGCAGACGTTAGCTTCTCTAAGAACATGGTTGATAGATTCGGCATGCATAGACTTCAAGAGCTTGAGGCAATCTTGAACGATAAGGAATAAGGGGTGATCAAGGACCAGTTGATTGATGAGGAGACTTACCAGAACAGTAGAATCAGATTCTACCTCTATGTGAGTGAGCCCCTTCCTCTCCGCCATGCAAAGCCCCTTCCTAAGACCCCAAAGCTCAGCTGAAAGCACCCCAGACCTGCCAATGTTCGCAGCAAAGCCCGCAATCTAGTCCCCCTCATGGTTTCTGATAATACCGCTTGCGCCGGCCCTTCCAAAGGTTTGGGAAACAGCAGCGTCAGTGTTGAGCTTAAAAAAACCTTATTTCGGACAGCTCCGTTTGATTTTCTGCCTGTCGAACCTCCTTTTGGCAATAGGGACTCTGCAGAAGCTAGAAGTTTCCCTTAACATGTCGATGGCGAGGTGGGCCAACTCCTGAGGGGACATGTTCCTGTTTGGAAAATTTTCTAAGCATTCGCCCTTCCAAATCCACCACGCAATGTGAATGAAGATGGAACTCAAATCATTATGCCTCCCCTTCTGGTTAGCTCCTGAATAGAGCCATTTGTGGAGATTGCTACTCCAGAAGACTACATTATCCCTCATATTAGGCAGTACCACCTTCCATGTCTTCTTCGCCCTAATGTAGTCTCTCAAAACGTGGATGACAGTTTCATCTTCTTTATCACATAGCTGGCAAGTAGCTTCCTCACAAAATTTACTCATGCATCTCTCCACATTGGTCATCAGCTTCTTATGGCGAGCCGGTCAAAGAAACATCTTGATTCTCTCAATGCAGTTAGATTTCCATATCCATTTCCAGCTGTGCTCCTTCTGACCGAGCTCCTGAGGGTTCTACGCATCTGTCAAAATCTTGTAAGCCGAGGAGACCGAGAAAAGACCATCGCTAGTTACTCTCCACACAGTTGGGTCCAGCACACCGGGTCTTCTAGGCACTATAATATCTTTAATTTCTTCCACCTTATCCCTAGGTAGCAGGACGATGAGTTCCTCTTCTTTCCGGCTGCCATCAACAGCGTTACAAGTCTTTGGAATCACCATTTGAGTCCATCCTTCATCTTATTTACAGTCATCAAAAATTAAGATTACTAAACAATACTAATTCC
The DNA here is from genome assembly GCA_033439265.1 of Dillenia suffruticosa. Classification (NCBI taxonomy): domain Eukaryota; kingdom Viridiplantae; phylum Streptophyta; class Magnoliopsida; order Dilleniales; family Dilleniaceae; genus Dillenia; species Dillenia suffruticosa. The sequence continues at coordinate 1,223,956 of JAVTVX010000001.1, forward strand.
ACATAGTTTTTGTTAGAATTGTGGTAAATTAATTTCAAATATAAACCATTTTTTTCCTATAAGAAGGCACAAAATGGTAAAAACCTTTTGGTATTACATATTGATTTTTAAAATGATTTTTAATTTAATATTAAAAAATTAGTTTAATCAGAATATTTTTATTGTTTTAATTGACTGGTCTAATATTAATCTGTTCGTATATAAATTAGAACCAATTAACTTCAGGTTTTCAAATTTAAAAGGACTCACCCGTTGCACAGAATGCTTTCCGACTTAGTGCGGGGATAGAAAAAAGTTGAACGTATATGAATGCAGCTTTTCCCTTATATTTTTTTTTGTAAAAAAACTGTTTTTACACTGTAAATCCATTACCTCAAGGTTATCAAAGGAACAATTTTATAGTTGCGCCAAAATTCGTCTTCTTCAAGTTTTCATATCTATGATGAAAAAACTTATAGTTTTTGAACAAGGTACATGAAAATGGGGTTGTCAAAAAGATTAAAACTCCAAGGACCATATAACATTCAATTGTCCTAACCTTTTGAAGAGGCTGTCTCAAAATTATACCGAGGGACAAATTGGTGGATGACTTGTGAGTCAAATGGGTCTGTGTAAGGGCAATGGTCCTACATTCTCATAGGATGGTCCAAATGGAGATATAAATGAATTTGTATTATGTGTAAAAATCAAGGACACCCAAAAACTTAACCTTTTTTTTTGGGGCATGTCATATGATACTATGTTTCGGGTGGTTGTTTCAAACTCTTGTTTACTCATTTATCAATTTTAAAAATCTTAATTAAAAAGTAATATGATTTATTACAAAATTAAGTGTGTACATATAACAAGACTTTTATTTATTTTCATAATAAAAATGTTATATAAAAATTTTTGAATATGGTAAATAGAATTAAAATAAATAAATAAAGGCTGGTAGGGGAGAAAAGAAGCTACAAGTCCCAAAAGCAATCTTGAGGACACAATTGATATTTAGTAAATACTCTAGGGGTACGTTTGTAATATGAACGATCAAAACGAAAATGTTATTCTCTCTTCCCCCGCCCCGCGGTATCACGGAAGAAGAGGAAGAAATAAAACCCTAACCTAAAACCCTATTTTCTCTCTCTCTCTCTCTCTATCTGTGTCTCCTCTCTGCTATTTGAATTTGTTTGGGAGTGTAGAGAGGGAAAGAGAAAGAGAAGATGGAACAGAGATTAGCAAATTCATGGAGGATGACTGTGAATGAGAAGAAATTCATTCAGACTGCATTGCTTTCAGACCTCAGGATCGATGGCCGTGGTCCTTTCGATTTTCGCGCCTTAACCATCAAGTTCGGCCGGCAAGTTTAAGCTTTCTTCTTCTTCTTCTTCTTCTTCTTCTTTTTAATCCGCTTCTGTTTCATCTTCATGCATTTACACTAATCATTCATGGGTAAAGAAAAAAAATAGCTGTAAATTCTCCAACAAGAAGGTTTTGGTTCTTGTATATATTTAGCTTTAAAACTCTTTAAATTCCATTGTAGCCGACTCTCTAGGTGTTGGGTGTTACCTGACCTTGGCGTAGAAAGTCCTGTGCATAAATTGTCTTATGAACTAGAACCCAATATTGTTACTGATAATGAATTGTGAATTTGCCATAACAGATTAGAGGACATGTGGGTCTGGAAGGGCTATCTTCTTGCTAGGGTTTCCAGTGTGGGTTTTAACCAGTTTGGCTGTAGGTGCTGTTTGTGTTTTGCATTTGGTTGGAAACTTGGGGGAATGTTAGGCATGCACCATGCGGCAGAGGAATTGCCAATTCTACACTAATGCTTGTGATGATGCCAAATGCACGTCACTTGTGGTTTTTTGCTTGTAACCTGTTTGTTTGCCAAGATGAGCTTTACCCATAATGACAACAAAGAAGCTTTACCCATAATGAAAACGAAGAACCCTAGTTGTAGTTATACCATCCAGGTGTGCAGTCACCTTGTAGAATTTTCTGTTAGGCATAATGGTGTAGGAGGGCAAGAGAGAAGAGAAGAAGTAGAAAATGAGAGAGAGAGAGAGATCGGTTGCATTTTTCAAAATCAATGAATTTGTGTTAAAATTGGGGTCAACTCACCCCCTTTTATATGAGAAGGCAATTCTAATAAGAAACAACTAATATCCTTGTTTCTCTACATCAGTAATCTACTTGTCTGTTTAACAATTTGCCACTAGATCTTTTATGCTGTATATTTTCCCATTTCGGCAATCATTTATTGCCATCTCACTTTTACCTCTCCATAAGAAGTCCATCAAAAAGTTTCTATTTCCATCCGCAATATGTACTAATAAGAGCATAATGGGAGGGTTCACAGAAAGAAATCTTTGGGTTAAAGAGATACTATAATAAATTTGATCAAATTGTAGGGACGAGAGGTGGGTTCTTTTCTCATGGATTTTCATTTGGAACTTCTTATATCCTTCAAGAGTTGGCTTCTTTGTGTGAGAGGCTATGTGGGAAAGGATTTTTAACTTGAGATAATCTTCAAAGGGGAGCCATCATGCAATAGAGAACTTAAATTTGTGGATCACTTGCTTCCTCATTGCGTATGGACTTGATCCTTATAGGAAAAAAAATCTCTCTTTTGAAATTCTGTCTGGTGACTTCAACCTCTATAAAAGATGAGCTGTGGCTTGGAGTAATATGAGAGTTTGTGCAGCAAAGAGCAAAGTTTTAGGATGCTTCCCCTGGTTGTGTTTTAATTGAAATGGAGGGAAACAAGTGGAAAGTATTTGGAAGGGTTGAACAGTTCCTTGATGGCTTTTGTGGATTATTTTCTAAAATGTTTATGTTTTTGGGGGAGTTCTATGCCTTTGGAATCTTTTGTAGATGTTGATTTCCTAGATTCACTTTTCAGTTGTGTTGAATGATGATTTTATTTTATTTTTGTTAAGTTATTGTAGAACTTTGAGAATTTTATATTATATCGAATGTGGACTACAAATAGATTGATGTTAAGTTTGTTGGATAAAGTAAAATCTAGAATAATTCAGAGAAATTTTAGCTTTTTGAAAACGTGTTTCACCTAGAAAATCTAATTCTCAAACTTACAGGTGGTTCCTATTATTATGCGTTCATTCTTTTCATTGCTTCTCAAAAAGAATTGTATACGCCCACCAGTGCTTTGCAGGAATCTGTAGATGATAGAAAGCTTTATTTTCTCATATGAATTCGCCTTTTGGGATTATTTGTTGAAAGATAGATTTCTTATATGATCAATCTTCAGAGAAGATGGCTCATCGGAAGTGCAGCTTGGGCAAACTCACGTGATGGGGTTCGTAACATCCCAATTGGTTGAGCCTTATCGAGATAGGCCAAATGAAGGTTCACTCTCAATCTATATAGAGTTCTCACCGATGGCTGATCCATCATTTGAGGCAGGCCGTCCTGGAGAATTTGCAGTGGAGTTGGGACGTATTATAGACCGTGGGTTAAGGTAGGTTTTCCTCTTAGTGCTTGATAAATCAGGGCATTAAAGTGCTCATCGATCTTGTTTGACAACTAATTTTTAAAAACTTTTTTGGAGCCTTTATATGTTAGATCCCGTTCATGCATCGAGAAATAACTGATTTCAAAAACTCTTTTAAAAGTTTTTCAAAGATAAAACTATTATTCTTGGCATCAGTTATTTACCATATGGCATGTTATTTTATTCTTGGATGGCACCCCTTTATGTTCTTTGCTTTTCTGTGTTTGCCAACCACACCCACCCCCAGGAAGAAAAGCGTTTATTATTATAAAATTCTAATCAATTTTTCCTTTCATAAGAAGATTCTGCAAAGTCTTTTATCTCAAAACATTAGACATTTCTATCTGTTTCTGTACTGCATGTTCTGAGTTTCCTTGCTTAGGCTTTGAATCTAAAAATAGAAAATTTGACAGGAATAAGTCATTGGTGTTCTCTTTTTCTGTTGCAGTAGATAGTTATAGTTCTGCTTCATATCCATTAGCCTTGAAGTCATTGCACCTGAATAATTGTTTGTCATGCAGGGAAAGCCGTGCAGTAGATACAGAATCCTTATGTGTTCTTGCAGGGAAATTAGTATGGTCCATCCGTATCGATCTCCACATTCTTGATAATGGAGGGTAAACCTGTAGCTTTTCTGTGGTTTATTTGTCCTATAACATTATTCTTCATAGGTATGGGGCATTCTCCTTTCTAATTATTAAGATGCGTGCTCTTGCAGGAATCTTGTTGATGCCTCTAATATAGCTGCTTTGGCTGCACTTTTGACATTTCGAAGGCCTGAAGTTACATTGGGAGGGGATGATAATCGGGAAGTTATTGTGCATCCACCTGAGGTCAGCTCCTCAATTCTCAAGTATTATGGCGCTTGTGCAGTGGTTTAGAATTCTAGTTTTGTGTGAAATATTAACAAATAGTTGCGGAAGCTTCTTGAAATTTTTGAACAATTGCAAATTCTTTGTTTGAATTTATTCCTTGAAAGTTTTAGAATAGATGTATTCCAAGGTAGTTGCTTTTGTAGAGTTGTAGCTTATTAGCTTAATGCGTTACTCAAGTATTTTTTCTAATTTCACAATCTTTCTTCTTGGAGGAAAATTACATCTGGGAGGAAATCTAGGGTGTTGTTTTCCCTTATTTTCCTACCATTTCAGGAAATATTGTCTATATTCTCATTTTAAAGGATTCAATGAAAATAAATTTGAAAATTTCATTCCCCATATTTCATTTGCCTTCTTTCTCATTTTCCAGCAAACAGACAAATTCTACTCCTGAAGTGAATTCATCGTTAAGAAATATGATAAATCAAAGCTTTAATTAACTCAATAAAGAACATAGATCTTCTAGGTAGGATTTGCAGGCTGGTCATACCAGCAGTTTGAATTGTATACACAATATTGAAATCATTGGTGATAATACTAGTTGTTATTATTATTGTTATTGCAATAATTAGTATTATTTTTTTTAATAAAAAACAACCTTAATCTTGCTGATCAGTGCACACTTTGTTGTATATTATGTGTCCTTGGCTGAAGTTCAAGTGCCATGTAAGTTTAGTGAAGAGGGAGCTTTTCCATCCTCTAGTCATTTCGACTATAAAGGTGGCTTGCCAATTTATGCCTTAAGACTTTGTCTGTTAACTTGAGGATCTGACGATGTGGAATTGATGTAATTGCTAATGAAGTGTTGATTAGAAAATAAGGACATTTGCCTTTTGAAGGGAAGGTCACTGTACAACACTGGGACCTAAAGATACAAAACTTTTCCACTGTAATAATTTATCTTGTGGAGTTGAAAGCATGTTTGCATGGAGATTTATTTCCAAATTGGTAAGTTTGCTGAAAACTGATGATATTTCTTATATGGATGGATATGGTGAAGTTTGACGAGAGTTGTAGAGGAGCTATAGTTTACCTGATATATCTTTGGTAGACTATTGTAATCACATTGATGCAGGAGATCCTTTAATAACTAATGACTGTAGATAATGGAAGGAGGAGGGCCCTTTCGTTGCAACAGCTTGCCATGGGGTAGACAGAGAAAAAACAACTTTGCACCCTCAAAATCCCTTCCCTACTTCTTTTGTAACAAATATGCTCTTTTCTTGAAACAAGTGTAATCTCCAAACATTTGGGGTGCGGTTTCTTTTTTTTCTTTTTAATTTTTTTAACTACATTAACAAGTTATAACGCAGTATGATTAAATTAGTTAAATTGGTTATGGCACATTGGTGCTTATTGGGTTCGAACTCATTTACCTATAGTTTAGTTTGGTTTTAGCAGCCACATACTTCACTAGATTCATATTTTCACCTTTATGTAAGCATTTTTGATCGGTTAGTTTTATGCATTTTCATTATGGGGGAAGCTATCACTGTTACTTGCCAAGCAGAACAACAACCATAAGATGTACTGGGGAGAGAGGGAGGCAGCAATAGAAAATTATTAAAATGCATTTGATGTAGGAAATGGTAAAATTAGATGCATCGATTACTTGTAAAAAATTTGGGGTTTATCAATAGATTGTAATTGGATAAGGCGACAGGGAAAAATGATATCAGTTGCTTGTTCACCAAATATATCACTCTATTTGGTTGATCCTTAAAATGATCCTCATAGTACCATATATATATATATCTTTTTTTTTTTTGGCTAAATTTATGTGCACCATGATGGTGCTAGTTTTTCATGGAGTTTAGATGATTTAACTGGTAATTTCTATGGCAAAATATCATGGATGAAATGCATCTTTTCTGAATGTATGTTTTGTGCTATTTTCTACTGGAAATTTCTTCTAAGATCACCATTAAATTATCTAAGGATATCCACCCACAAATCTATATTGAAGTATTTCCATTTTTGCAGGTTAGAGAACCGCTTCCACTGATACTTCATCATCTCCCAATAGCAATAACCTTTGCCTTTTTTGGTGATGACAATGCTGTGGTAGGCAAATGAAGAACTCATTTATTTATTTATTTATTTTTCCTCTTTAGGATATTGGATTTGTATGCAGAACTCTGCCTCTTCTGCTTATTCTGTGATGTGGTGATGCATAGGTTATAGATCCAACCCACTTTGAAGAGGCTGTTATGGGGGGAAGATTGACTGCTACCTTGAATGCAAATGGAGATGTCTGTGCTATTCAAAAGGCAGGAGGAGATGGAGTTCTACAAAGTGTAATTATGCAATGTTTGCGAATAGCTTCTGTAAAAGCTGCTGATATAACAACTGAGATAAGAAAAGCAGTGCGTTTTTTCCTTTGATCTATCTATGTTCATGTCTTTTTATTGTATCTTGATGCGGGGTGCCTTGTTCATTTTTCTGACGTAAAGATGAGTAATCAGCTTATATAAAGTGCTGTCAAAGGCATGTTGAGTGTAGGTTCTAGCCTTGTGCCCCATGCATCCTTAAACCTTTACTTAAGTATGTTTTATGGGCCTCTCTTTCTCTCTCTAACTTTTCTATATTAATAAATGTTAATAAGTTTAAGTATTATTTATTTATTTATTTATTTTAGTTTTTTAAAGGTGAATCCTTTTATCAGTTAGGTTCACTCTGCATAATGGGAAATGGAGGTCCTATAAGCCTGTCACAAGGATAAGTGCTTGGAGAGCAGAGCTTTCTCTAGGTTTGCTCATTCACTAAGACTAGACGGTGCCAGGTTGCATTGAAAATAATCCTTACTGTTGCAGAAGAGAGGATAAATTCTTCTTGGCAGTTGCTCTTTCACGAGTGAAGCATATTCTTTTACAATGTGGCTTGATTGAAAAGCTTTAGGAGATAATTTACTCAATTTTAGGTCTCTCTTTGATGGTTAGTTCTGTAGCTTTGTTTATTTTTTATGGATCAAGCAACTTTACATTTTTTATCGTCCCATTGGTTGGAGGGACCGCATCAAGGGACTTGTCATGAGGGGAGGAGATGCTTCTCTCTTTTAATAATTTGTGTTTGGAAAGTTATTTTATTTTCTTTTTTTGGCGAGGAACAGTTGCAGTTTACAGAATGTATATTGCTCATTTAGAGTTCGCAGACTCATATCTACATGTTTTCTGTAGTTGGTCTGCCCCTTGTTGGTTCCCTTTAGTGGCATGCATATATGCTCATGGGTGGCACTGCGAGGGGGGGAGTGTGAAAGAAATTCCCTAAAAGTTAGAGGTGGACGGTACCTTTTCTGCATGATGTTTGCTTTTGTTAGGATAAAAGTGATCTTTGTGCGCTCAACAATGTCTATGAATGGGGAATCAAGTAAGTGGCATGTAAATGATTGGGACCAAATTTTTTTCCTCTTTCTATGGGTTAATTGGTGGTATTTGGTCACCTCAAGTGAAGGAAGGTTGTGTGGCTTGGAAGGGGAACACCTTGAGGACTTTTGAAGTGAAGGGGTTCTATAGACATCTGAAGAGTTGAGAGCGAGGAAACTGATGCTTTTTCTCTTTTAAAGCACTGCGGGAGGTCTCAGCCCCTTCCAAGGTACCATTCTTTGCTTGGGAGGCAGCTTGTTGCAGGATTAAATTGCAAAACTTGCAGAAGAGAGGAGTCATTTCATGCTTGTGAATTGGTTTCCCATGTGTAAGGAGTTGGAGTTAGTTGATTATCTCTTATAGCCTTTTTCTTGGGCTAGAATCTTGTGGGAGTTGTTCTCTGCTCTCTGTGTCCACTGGGTGCTCACCTGAAGTGTGCTTGGTAATCTGTGGACATTGAGGTGTATGATCTATGAAGGTTTGTGGGAAGACTATGAATTTAATCCCTCTAGCTAAATTTCTGGTTGATATGGAGGGAGAAACAGTCGAAGAATTTTGAGGGCCTGAATATTCCCTTGCCTGTTTTAGAAATTCTATTGTAGGCTGTATAGAATGCATCTCTGTGGCAAAATGAATTTTGTTTCTTCCTAATTACAAGAGGAGCTAAATAACTGTACTGTACTAGATTTAAAGCTATGTTAAATGTAAGGTCATGGGTCAATTAAGTTGGGATCAGAGCCGTAAATTCCTGATGTAGCATTTTAATTTTGGTATTACACAATTGATAAAGGGATGAAACTCATGAATGTAACTACTTATTGTTAAAAAACAACATGAAATTCCTTATACTGGTATAAGCATAATAAACTTCCTCAATTACCATGAGTGCTTCTCACATTTCGACCAGCTTACATTTTAGTTATAGAAATGACCCTTGACAGCATTGGACTTCTTAGCGATGGAGCTTAAAAATTGTCTTTCCTACATTTCAAGTTGATCAATATTCATTGCACTCCCTTATCATTGACCTTGTTGAACTTCAGATTTGAATGTTGGATAATGCATTTCTGTTACTTTGCTGATGTCTTGATATACAATGGGGCTAAATTCAGCTACAATCTTTCTAGGTTGAAACATACGATACAGAAAGAGCATTGCGGAAAATCAAACGCCACCCTTCTTCGGTTGCTGTAGATGTTAGTGGGCCTGGTAAGCTGAGGAAGGACATGAACCCCTCTGCTGAGCAAAATGAAATTGGAGGCATATCAAGCCCTCAGTTGGAAAGATTGAAGCTTGTTTCGGAGGAAAATAATGTAGATAAGAGAAAGAGCATTGATTACAACAAATCATCTGAAAAAGAAATTTATCTGAATGATGGAATAGAAAACTCCAAGAAGTTTATTGGAGGGCCCTCATCCTGGTAAATTGCACTTATCTTCAATTTCACTTTGGAGGCTGGTGTTATTTATTTGTTTTCATATTATTAGGATCTTATGCCCGAGAAGTGTGAAATGTTTGGGGCCATTCTTGTCTGTTGAATTATTTAGACCTAGGGTGTAATAAGGTTAACACGTGGTTGAAAATATAACCTTGGTCTTAGAATCAATTGGAATTAGTCATTATGGAAATAGGAGACTTTTTGAGATGCCAGATATTAGACGAGATATATATGAGGATGAATTACTCCCCTCTACCAAACAAAAAAATGAATTGAGGAGCTAACTCAAAAGCATTTAGCTCGCTGTTGCAACGTGCATTTGGAGATGGAAAATGATAGCTATAATCTCAATCTCAAGGCCAGGACACTAGTGGCTATATGGTTTTTAGGGGCCTTTTTTTCTGATCATGTTTATTTTCAATTTTCCTTGTTCCTCTTTTATCAAATGCACTGGCTTCAGTTTGGGTCAATAAAGTTTTGTGGATGTTAAGTTGTTTCTTTCCAAGCCAAGTAAACATGATTACACATTTATGTTACTTTTAATTAAGTTCGTGATTTATGTTATGAGCTTTTACTCCATAAATTCCTACTTTCCTCCACAGGGATCCATATCCAAAGGTTGACGACCCAGAACAATTGAAAGCCTCTCTTGCTTCAGGTTGTATCTGCAGTTCTATTGTTATTGAGACAGACTAAGCTTATGTTGCACTACATTTCATACTTTGTGCAGTAAATATAATTGCCAAAGCTACTGTTACGAACTTGAGACATGCTGTCACCCGTATTATTTGCTTTAATGTCCCCATAAGTTCCTTTGGTGAGGGAAACTACCTAATGCCGCTTAATTTTCAAAATGGTAGAGCAACATGCAATGACACAATCCTTAGAGTGATCAGGAGACTGATGCTGTGAAAGGCATAATCATTTTATTATTAGCACTGATGCCAAATTTTGTCATAGACAGCCTGTAAACATGTACAATTCCATGATGGCCTTAAAAAGGGGACAAGCCTATTATGTAAGCCGCACGATTTTGAGTGAGTTGTGGTTGAATGGTAGCAACTGTATCGTTGCCACAAACTCTATTAATTTTAAAAATTGTTATTTCTCAGTTTCTGTTAATTTGCTGAGGTTGGCCATAAAAACATTCTGGTCAAATGACATTGGTGTTCTGTAACCAAGCCATTTAATGAGATGGAAGCATCTTATCATTTATGGAAATTAGGATGTCCTTGTATGCATCATGATAATCTTTGGCTGAACTCAAGTGTGGAAAATGTAGGTTTTCCCCCTACTTGTGGATTCTCAACTTGCTAGGTGTTGTCATGCCATCTGGACAATCAGATTTTGGAATAGTCTTTCCCACAGTCAGAGTTAAATGATTGATGACGGTTACGTACTTTGATCTTTTCCTTAACTTATAGTGCTCCACCCCAGGTCCCCCTCATATTATTTTGGACACATTTAAACTTATTCAATCATGTTACCATTATGTAGGAAAGCATTTCCTCTTTGTCATAGGTGCTTGAGGGAATGTAATATGCATGTACTGACATGGGAAAGAAGGAAATGTGCAGGAAAGCTGTTACCAAACAAGAAATGGGAAGAGTTGAGAAGTGATGAAAGGACTTCTGAAGCCAATTTTGAAGAGCCAGCTGAAGAGCCTAAAGCAGTTGCTTCTCAAAGTGAGGCACTTGAAACAAGTACGCAGTCAAATGGCAATAAAACTTTGTTGGATGCTGTTAAGCCAAAGAATAAGAGGAAAAATAAATCTGCTCGTGCCACTGATGCTAGATAATATACTTATTCTTGTGGTACATAAATCCTAAACTTGTTTCATCTCTTATAGCAACAATGTATTTGTTATTTCCATTAACTTCTTAGGTCGTAGCAATAAGAAATTCAGTATAGGAAAGGTCGCTCTATACTGTGTTTCATTTGATTATTCCAGTCATTGTGACCTGCGTGTCTTGCACTTTGTACCATTTGGCTTCTATGATGCAATGTGGATTAGTAGAATACTGTCCACTCATTTCTATTAGATTTCATTACCCATCTCAGATGAGAGATCTAATATGCTCTGAAAGCTAGTTACCCTTGCTTAAACCATGCATTTTGCCAGACTATGCTTTTACATACCTAAAAGTTTTGGAATGTCTTACAGGTGCTATGGTGTTGCTGGATGGTTAGTACATGGAAAGGGCTATTGGAGAATGATCTCCTATGGCCATGATGCAAGAAGACAAATCTGAGCAAAAGTTTTCTGAAAGGTGAGACAGCTGACTAGTATGCATGTCTCAAATTTTTTTTTTTTTTTTTTAATTGGGGAAAAGTTGTTTTGCAAGTGCACACATTGCCAAACACTGGTTTGGTAGGTTAAAAGTGTTGGCTTCACTTGGATGGACACCCCAAGAGTGATGATGCTTTTTCGAAGTGACCAGTGTAACAAAAAAATGTTGTTTTGCAGACATTCCCTTCTAGCATTATCTATGTTCAACTTTTCCTCATTTTTTTTTTCCATTCTGAGTTTCCTATCTTTTTTCCTGGAAGCCCAACCTTGTATATACTTAACCTGGTTTTTCTTTTTTAGGTCTCTCACCCGCTCTCTCTCTCTCTCTCTCTCTCTGGACACAAAACCAACACAAGTGAAGTTCTTTACTTTTTTTTATTTTTTATTTTTTTCTTGCTTACACTTCTTTAATGCTTAACCTTTCAACCAAAATTCTGTAGGTGGCTTTAGCATTCTCGCACTGTACAATAAACTAGCCAACCGAGTCCTTTGCTAAACTACTAGACAAGCACCTTTGTCGGCTAAATTACTTGATAACACATGTAGGACTATTGAATAAGGTTTTGAAAATCAAATGATAAATTGGCAAAATCATCAATTACAGAGGGAATAAGAATCAAAGACAAATATATTAGGTTTTTTAATTAAATTTGAAGTTTAAAACTTAAAAAAAAAAATTAAGATGAGAATTTTTTTTAATCGAATTTGATAATATTTAAATAGAATTAATTTAAATATGATTTTAAATATTAATTAATAAAAAAAAGGGGCAAATAGCACAGGATCCCCAATTTGGAGCAATGCTATGAAGTAGTTTGAACGTAACGATATATATATATATATATATATATATATATATATATTAATTAATGCTCCCTTTGCCATCGATGATGATGGAACTCTTCTGCCGGTCGTCTTCTGCCGGTCGCGCCCCTAGGGAAGATATGAAACTTTTTTTGAAAAAAAAAATGATTATAATCCTCCTCGTTGTAATCAAAATCAAACGAGATCGTTCTAAATTCTGTACATACAAAGAACTCCAAACTGTAAAATTTTGAATATTTTATTGAAAGAAGATAAAAATATTTTTATTTTAATTGATAAAAAAAATATTTACAAAAAAAAAAAGAGACAATTACCCTTCATAAGAAAAGAGAAAAGAAGATTGTTAATATAAGAGAGAAGTGATGATTGAATTTTCTTTTTTTTCATGGGCATGGAGATCCCTTTCCCATGGGTTCTGATTCTGAGAATCCTTTGTTGGTCCCTATATAGTGGATCTCATAGTTGGACGGTCCAGATTAGTAAGGATGAAATTTCAAATATTGAACGGTGACCTAATTAAGAGAATAAAAAAAAAATTGAATTTTTTTTCTTTGTTTCTGAGAATGATACAATTTATATATATATATATATATATATATATATATACACACACACACATTTGAGTTCCAAAAAGAAAAGAAATATAAATAAGACTAAATATAAAGATATATCATCTATTAGAGATATATAAAAAATCAGAATAAAATCAATTTTTTAAATATAATGATTGACTAACCAAATTAATTAAATATATTGATTAAATTAATTTTAATAATTAATTAAATATATAATAATTGATTAAATCAATTTTAGTGATAAATTATATCAATCAATTATATAATGATTAATCAAATTAATTAATTGTAATGATTGAATAATTTATTAAATCAATTATAATAATTAATTTAATCAATCCACGGGGCTTGCTTGAGTCTATTATAACATTACATACTATCTAATAAGACAAATACATAGACATTAAAATTATATATTAATATCCAGTGGGGAGAGTTCAATCTTTTTAAAAATAAGGTTTTAAATTAAATTTTATTTATAAAAGAAATATATTTTATTAAATAAGATTTTTGATCGAGTTTTGTATGTATAAAAAAAGAGAGATAACGAGAGTTTTATTATCTAATTCGGTTTGAATCGAGTTTATTTGAATTCCATTCGCATAGTAAATATTGATAATTTATTAAAAAATATATATATAATAAAATTCATCTGCCCTTGCTTATAAAATTCACTCGAGAATCCTGGAAAAACCTTTCTCAAAATATTTAATATTCTTAAAATATTATGTGAGAAAGATAGAAAATTAGATATTTAAAAGGACACTCGATGATTATGCTATTGCCTACCAAATGTCCATGCATCAATACATGAAACGCCCTTTAACATTAATGACCCACATTTACCCAAGCTGAGAGCAGCCACCCTACCCTACTCTTCCCTTGGGAAAGGCAGAATTTGGAAAGTGGCCCCCAAGTCCCATCGATTTTGCCCCCCCCCCCTCTCTCTCTCTCTCTCGCTTTACAAATATTCACTCTCATCCCGCCTCGTCTTCATGGTATGCCCTAAAGATTTTCTGTTCTCTTTCTCCGCTCACTATGGCACCAAAGCGTCGCGCCCCCGAAATGCCCCCACCAGCCATGGAAGAATTTTCAACTCTGAGCAGGGAGAGTGCAATTTCAGTGAAAAGAAGTGCTGGGGGTGAGAAAGAGAATGGGGATGCCAAGAAGCCATTGTTTGTTGAGACCACGAAGTATTCTGCGGAAACCATTTACTGTGTGAAGCAGTTGATTAAGTTCAGCGGAAATGTGGGTCGGCTTGAGAGTGCAATGATGGAAGGAATGGAGTTGATTTCTGCCTCAAACAAGTCCGACTGGGTGGCGAGGGGGAAGACCTTGGACTTTGAAGCACTTGGGATTTTAGTCGAGAAGCTGGAATTGTTACTGGAGATGAACAAGACGATATATTTAGCTCTCAGGTCTAAGATGAATAAGTAGTAGAAATCTTTGAATGGTCAAAGTATTTTGTATTGCGTTTCCTGTCATCGTTTGCTTCCACTTCTGTCTGGCTGCATATGAACTATTAAAGTAGAATCTATCTGCCTATTCCAGTGTACTAACCTGGTGCAGTCATGTCAATGAATCTGAGGAAGGCTTATTTTGTTTATGATTGTTATTCCCATGCACATTCTCTCTCTCTCTCTCTCATCTATAAATATGTTTGCGTACACGTTTTAATATCGGAGAAGTCTGTAGTTTCTGATGTCCCAAGAGCAATCTTTGTTCTTGAACCTGCTCAAAATTAAGATGTTGCAGAAAATTTGTTCTGATATAATGGCTTCTTCATCACCAGACATTTGGCCTAATTGATTATATTCATTGTTTATGTAGTGTGATCATCTTCTTCCCCTGTATATTTGCTTTACCTATGAAACTTTAAGCTATGTTAAATGGTTTGAGCCTTCTGTTCCAGACATTACCATGGCTCTCATAATGATATCTAAAGTTATCTCTTTTGTTGTCTCGAAATCATTCAATTTTGAAAATAAAGCAAAAATTTTAAATAATTTTGAAAAATTTTTTTTCCAAAAGGAAAAATTATGTATGATTTTAAATAATTATTTAAAATCAATAAAAATATTTTTTAAATTAAAGTTGTATTATTCGATAATACCATAACAATTAAAATTTAAAAAACCAAAAATGGAAAGAAAGCAAAATTTAAAAAGAAAAAAAGCAAGTTTGAAAAATTATTAAAATAAATTAAAAATTATTTAACTATTTGATAATTAAGAAAAAATAATTTAATCATAAATTAAAATTTAAATTATCAAAAATTTACTTAATCTATTATAAAGAATGATAAGATGTCGAATATGTCAGAAGAAGAAGAAGAAGAAAGAATTGATGGCTTTGGAGATCGAGAAGCTGGAATGGTTTCTCGATATGACAAAGACGGTATATTTAGCTCTCAAATCTAAAAATGAATCAGAAGTAGAAATCCTTGAATGGATACAGGATTTTGTATTGTGTTTCCCTTACTTTCCGTTTGCTTCTGCTTTTGTTTATCCGCATGTGAAGTATTTTTTTTGGGATTATGTGTTAGATATCGTTCGTTATTTAAGATTTTATTCTGATTAATTCAGATTGATAGTTACAGTGATTTATTTTAAATGATAAGTCTTTTAATAAAAAACACTTTATATATACGAGAGTCTAATACTCTAAATGAGAATCAAATTTCAATCGTATTTAAAAATACTCGACTCCACGTTCAATCGACTCAACCTTCACGTGAAGTATTAAAGTTATATCTATCTTCCTATTCTAGTGTACTAACCTGGTGCAGTCATGTCTGATTTTTGCTCCTGTGATTCTAAAGTGGTCTGCCATGTTGAGTGCCAAAATATGGCTATGTCCTGAAAAGTCATTGTCTTTGGTGGGAAAATTCCCATCTTGGGAAAATGTTTTTTTTTTTTAATTGAAAATATTCTTATAAAAATATTTTATTTCTTATCATTTGGAGACTTCTTTCTCAAACTCCAAAAAAAGAAAGAGAGAATCAGCCTTATCAATTGACTTCATAAGGTCTATCAGTGCAGGAAGTATTCAAACTTTCTCATTTGAGAAGTGCTGCTGTTTCTAAGGCCTAAAATGATACCCCAACATGAATTGGAATAAATTGAGTGGAGGATGAAAATGCATATTCATGTTAAAGTAGCCTAATTTTTAACAAATCTTTTAAAGGTTGAATGAAAATAAAAGGAATGAAATGAATGAAGTGGCAATTCTGCCTTGTGTCTGACAATGATAACGTAGTAAGTCCTTGGTCGCATTGTACTTTTATATGATTTTTTTTTAAAAAAATTTGAATAAAAATAAAAAATTATCAGAAGAATTTACTTTTTAAGAGATTTTTCTATTAATTCATATCAAATTCAAATTAATCAGAATCAATAAATTAATTATTAAACATCGATCATTTTTGTTCCTGTTCCTTGATTTTATTATTCTTTTTATATCATATCTTGGACGCCGTTCAGTATTCAGAATTTTGTCCCTATTAATCTAGATTGATCACTGTAATGACTCCTTTTGAAGAATGAATATCTCAATAAGAAACACTCTATATATATGAGAATCCGATATTTCTAACGAGAGTTAAATCTCGATCTTCTTACCGTGACTATTGTTAAATGAGAACTTTTCACGACTAATATAAGCACCCAAGGATTTGTGATGTTGTAAGGTTGTTGGTTCTCTTGGGCTGCCTGATTCATCTTAAATTTAATATTGGAAAGATGCAGGAGGAATGGCAAATGGTGGAGTTGGGGGGGGGGGGTGGTTCTCACTCCTAAACCCTCGCTTGTTGCTTGGGGAATTTCGACTCATTTACCATCTTCACTCCCAACTATTCAATTATAAAAATAAATAAATAAAAATTAAAAAATTAAAATTTTAATATAAATTTATTAAATATTAACTTAATTTAACATAATAAATATAAACATTATTTAACTATATACTAATTAAGAAAAAATAATTTAATTATAAATTAAAATTTAAATATCAAGTGATCACTTTTTCATCAAATATTCTCATATTTCTTTTAAATAATTACTTGATTTTAGTCAAATTATTAAATCATCCATTTAATATTTAATCACTATAAGAAAGTAAACTAAAATTGTAATTATATTCTTTAAATTATTGGTTTTTTATTTTAATTTTTTAAATATAAATATAAATTATTAAAATAATATAATATAAAAATTATATTTTATATATTTCGAGAATATCGAAAAACAGACTCCAATACCTGCAGCCGTGGGAAAATGTCTTCCGCCACACCCAGCCGCCCTACTTCAAACTCCGAAACGGCGGATTCTTTGGGAAGAGAAGAAGTTAGGAAAGTGGGCCCCCAGTCCCATCGATTTTGTCCCCTCCCTCTCTCTCTCTCTACAAATATTCACCCAAGTTTCTTTCTCTTCTCTCTCTTCTCTCGATGGCACCAAAGCGTCGAACCGCGGAAGTGCCCCCAGCCATGGAAGAATTTTCAACTCCGAGCATGGAGAGTGCGATTTCAGTGAAGAGAAGTGCAGGGAGTGAGAAAGAGAATGGGGATTCTACGAAGCCATTATTTGTTAATGGCATTGTAGGTTCGGGGAAGGAAGGGGAAGATCCGATTTTCGGAGAAGCCCATGATCAGAAGGTGATCGGGTCGTTCCAACAGATTTTGGACGGTGAGGAAATGGTGAAGAAGAATGATGAGGAGATGGGGAATATGTCTGAGGAAGATGGAGATGGAGATGGAGATGAAGATGAGGAAGAAGATGAAGAAGAGGAAGAAGAAGAAGAAGAAGAAGAAGAGGAAGAGGAGGAGGAAGAGGAAGAGGAAGAGGAAGAAGAAGAGATGGTGGTAGACGCCCCGAAGTATTCAGCGGAAACATGTTATTGTGTTAGGCAGATGATTAAGTATGGCGGAGAAGGGGGTTTAGTTGAGAGTGAGTTGATGGAAGGAATGGACTTGGTTTCTGCGTCAAAGAAGGCTGAGTGGGTGGCGAGGTGGAAGACTTTGGAGATTGAAGCATCTTGGATTAATGTCAATCGGTTGGAATTTTCTCTCGATATTACAAAGACCTTGTATTTATCTCTCAGTTCTAAGATGAATTAGAAGTAGAAATCCTAGAATGGGTACAGGATTTTGTATTGTGCTTCCTGTTGTTTCCGTTTGCCTCTACTTTTGTTTGGCTGCATATGAAGTATTAAAGTAATATCTGGCTGCCTATCCCAGAGTACTAACCTGGTGCAGTCATATCTATGAAGATGAAGGAAGGTTTATTTTGCGTATGATTGTTATTGCCATGCATGTTCTCTCTCTCTCTCTGTCTCTCATTTTTAAATATGTTGGTGTACATGTTTTGACATTGGAGGAGAAGTCTGTAGTTTCTGATGTCCCAAGGGATGTCTTTGTTCTTCAATCTGCTCAAAATTAATACATGATCGTCTTGAGACAGTCCTGTATATTGGTTTCAGAAAATTTGTTCAATATAATTTCTTCTTCATGGTATCACCTGACATTTGGCCCAATAGATTTTATTCACTGTGATAGCTTTGATCTACCTTGTGTATTTGTCATACCCTTGGAACTTTAAGCTTTGTTATTTGATTTGAGCCATCTGATCACGTTTATAAGGAGGTCCAGAAGAGATCTTTTCGATGAAGAAAAGAACAAATCCGAACAAATCCTCTCAAGTATCCGTCTCTATGCTTAAAAGCATCACAATTTCGTTAATCTATATTTAGTTATATATGTTGCATAGTATTTATTTTTTTATTTTTTCATAATCAATTGATATTAAGAGAACTAATCTGATTTGAACATATTAGTTTCAATTTTCTTAATAGTCTTTTTCTTTTTTCTTTTTTTTGTTTTGAACTTAAGATTCGGCTGATCTTATCGATATAGATTCTTATAAAAAATTTAAAAAATATATATTTTTACATGGTATCGATGATTAATTAGTGCAGGAACTTTTCTATTTGAGAAGTATGTTTCTAAGCCGTAAGACAAGACCACTCTTGTTTTTTTTTTTTTTTGTTAAATTCAAATTTGGAATCATAATGTAAGGGGAGGGGTTGTGATTACCGGTAGAAGATCGGGAGGGGTTGTGATTATTAGACTGTTCTCTCAGAAACAGAAGGTCGTACTTTCACAAAAAAAAAGAGGTCCACACGGTCCCAGCCCAAGCCCAAGCCTAAGCCCAAGATTGAGCTTAGCCCAAACAAGTTCTAGTTTGGATCAACATGTTGTAGGCCAGTGCATGTGATTTGGGGTCCCTCTAGGTTATGTGGTGTTTGATACATTGCAATCAGACCATGATAGACCATTGGAGTGCCACAAATAGAAAGTGCACCGGTAGAGAAAACAAAGAACCAGCCTAGTGATCACAATTTTTCTCTCTCAATTCGGTAATATCGAGTTCAAATTTCAGTGTGAAAAAAAAAAAAGCAAATCCCTGCTGCTCTCTATCTTCGGTGCTTTTCCTTTTGAACAAATTATTTTTTTCATATCAAAACTAAAGTTACATCCATTTTCATCGTGATCTGAAGAAAATAGTATTCTGAAGTGAGTAATTCTAAATTTCATCTTCTAAAAAGAAAGAGCTGTCTCTTAAATTCACAATGTGGTCCCTATCAAGGACCAGCACTCACAAATCATATTCCAAAATTTGTGAGTAACCAATTCATTGTTTATCAAGTGTAATTCAACCTTAGAATCGGATTGAATGACTGATTTTCCAGTTCTCAAACAAGCAAAAATTCTAATCCATCTCTAATAGCCCACAATTCTGCCAACACAGATAAATAGCAGCCAATGTTTCTATGAAAACCCAATATCCAACAACCCAGCTCCTCCCTAATAAGACCACCAGCCACTAGCGGGTCCCCAGTTGCCGAAGGAAGGACGACCCGTGTTTAACATAAACCAACCTTGAGGAGGGGCTTCCCATCTGAAGGAGATCAAGAACTTATGCTGGCTCACAGTATTAGGATTTGCAAGAACATGAATTCCAAAGTTCTAGGAAAGGGGGATTCAAAAACCCGCTTACTTCTGCAGGACCACTTTGTGTTAAGAGAATAAAAACAAAAAGAACCATGACAATAATTTGGAGGGGGCAAGGTTAGGATAGCAAGAGATTTCAGCCAGCTCATAAGCTCCAGATTGAAGAAATCCTCTGGCATGGAGGTTTCGAGGAAAGATAACCAAGCTTCTTTGATTACTGGACACTCCCAAAAAGGGAGTAAGAAAGGCCACAGATGGGACAGGTTAGGAATACTAATACCAAAATTTGCAGGGTGCCTCTCACGGGCAAATGATTCCCAGCAAAGAGCCAGAGGAAGTGGCTTGTTTTTGCTTTCCAATCCAAACCCAATAATTGGTTTTCAAATTCAAGATGGAATCCAGCTAATTCGGAATCAAAATGCCCACTTAGACTAAAATTCCAAAATAGCCAACAAGGGATACTCAGAGAGGGGCAGCAGCTAAAATTACCCCTCTGATGGCCCCAGGAAGATTAAAGACAACCTCTCTTGATGCTGGCCCGAGTTGTCAACCCCATTGCCAACCTCAATATGCTCTTCCCCTTTGGTTAGAGGGTCCTGAATAAGGCTCCAAGAGAGACAGCCCCAACCCATTTATCTTTCCAAGAAAGAACACAACTATTCGAGCCGAAGGACCAACTTGATGTAGCCATGGTTGAAGGCCTCCATCTTTAAAAAACTTTGCCAACATGGAAAGCCTGCGGTTCCGACCTTAGGTGCTGATGTTTCCCTCTTCAAAATATCTAGGCTTGAACTAGGTAACTCATTTGGCCTCGTTGTTATCAGTTGTTCTTCAATTGGCTTTAAGCATGACAGCCCGAATTCTGGCCTTAAATGCAAGGGATACCAAGGCAATTGAGTCCCTCAGGAAGGGGTGATAGAATCTCCCTCTCTCTCTCTCTCTTATTATTTTTTTTCACCACCAATTTTTGGAATTATATTCCAATTAAATTAGTTCCAACATTTCAAAGGTGATAGACTTTCAATCAACAAATAACATGTTCGATATGTAACATGAGAAAATATGAAGTGCCTTCAAAATACTACAATCGTTTCATCAAACTCTTTTGATTTGACCGGTCGGATATTCTACGCCTTTAACTAGGGATTTCAAGTTTAAATTTTGATAAAGAAAAAAAAGATATAAGAGAATTAATCTCTTAATAGACTCCACACTCCACACAACAAACTTTGGATACTGGTTGGTCCAGTACCCAAAAAGAAGAAAAATCGTATTTTGAACCACTGATTTGTTGTCATTGTATCTATTCCAATTATTCACTCCATCTACCTTTCTTTTTCATTTAAAAAACTTTTATCAAATATATGATACTCTTAAAATATTAGAATACAAAAATAGATATTTGAAAAGACACTCAATGACTGCAAAATAAATATAAATGCATGAACGTACTCTTTATGGTATGTGGTTGCTTGAAAAAATAATCTTATTTTGGTGCCTGGAAACGAACGGCAGCAAGTCACATTGCAACGCTATTTCTCTAGGAGCCCAATTCATAAACCCTCCAAGCAACCAACGGACAATAGATCCACTAAAATTATATTAGATTATTTAATTAAATTTCAAATTTAAAAATTAAAAATTAAAAAACTATGCTAAAAAATTCATCCTTCCCTAAATAAAATTTTTTAAATATTTAAATCAAATTAATTAAAATATAAATACAGATATTCGTGATGAAACCTCCAAGCGAGTTCTTAAGAGAACAAAGGACTACCCTAACTCTAAAAAATGCCAGGTGCCAAAGTAACTGGTGCATGCTTCAAGAAGAAAAAATTCAGCACAAGAATCTTTTCAGAACCCAATATCCTCCGGCACTCAAAACCATCATTTGCTATTTTTTCTTTATTATTATACATCAGTCTTACGTAATTCAAGATAAAATCGCACACCCAATTAGAAATGAAGATCAAACACCAAAAAATAAGATTATGAAAGCAAAAAAGAGGAAAAATATTAAAAGAAAAAAAAAAGGAAATCACACAAATCTGTTAAATGGCTTCCTTCCAACCCCAGCAGGCATTGAAACAGTTGAATCCACACTTAAATCCCCTAGCGACTGTAATGACTGATTCTTTCCTAATACCCTTTGAGAACTAGAATCCTTGCTAGGGAACAATGAGCCTTTGTTCCACTTGAAAGATCCCATATTTTGAGCCAAAGGAAATGAAAGTCGCCTTTTTGATTCACTACCCGGAGTTGAAGGAAGCCTGTCCTTGGGATTACTATTTGCCCTCACTTTTGCTTTGGCAGAAGCAGTGGGAGCCATGTAGTTTGGTGCTGAAAATGGAGGGCAGCTAGTCATACTGTCGTCATCTTTCAGTGGCAAATCAAAGGGAGATGCCGCAGAACTTGGTTTCGGGTGTTTTGACAGAAAAGAACTACTCGTATGCAGATTTCTACTTGAAGGTGTGTATGACTGCTTAGTTCTCACTGGAGCAGATGATTTTGTTGATCTAGGTGTGACGCTTTCAAGATTATCAAATCCACAATTCTGTTGCCTGTAATTGCTCAATGGACTTGCTTTCTGCTCTATGACTGACCTTGGAGGTGTTAAACGAGCATTTTTCACGCTCTGGTTCTCGGGAGGATTAGCTGGCAATACTTGGCGGTCTAACCAGTTCCACCACCATGGAAAACCACCTGACCGGAGATCCATTAAAGTAGATTGCGCAGACCTAGGTGTTGCTTTCCACAACTGCAAGAGCAGAAAGATATTCAGCATTAGATAGATAGTTTGTTGCATAGCTATACTATTTATTTGCCTTCACATTCAGTACCAGAATGAAGTAGATAATAATAGACGCTACCATCTTTACTGAAATCAAGCTCACTGATTCTAAATTACAGCATACTGTGTTACATATGCTCATGGCTTCCTGCAGCAATTTCATTTTTTCATGCTTTTTTCTTTTTAAAGAACTTCAAGTTCTTAAATTGTTTATATTGACTAACAAACAATAAAAAAGGAGGCAACCTTTTGGAACATATCCTTTGCTAGAAAGGAAATAAAAAAAAAAATTATTGTTACAAAATTAGCAGAGTGAGACTGAATGATCCTTTTGGACCAAGTAAGTAAAATGACATTAAATGGAGGAAGATAAGATCAGAATTGTGAACATGGAGACAATAGAAGGAAAAAAAATGTGGTTTGCAAATACGAAGGAAAATACATAAACAACGAAATGTGTGTGCGCGCGCGTGCGTGATTTATTATTCTTTCACATGATAGAAATATATCTGTTTTCTGCATCATTTTCAGAAGTTGGTTAAACTAAGCTGATAATAAAGATGCAGTAAGGACAAAGTATATATGACAAGTTCAGTACCTGGTGGGAATATGCATAAGCCAAAGCCCTTTCTCTTTTAATAACAGCCTCAACCTTCCGATGCATTCTTGCTTCTACTTCCACTTTTGTTAATGTGCTATCATCCCAGTCTTCATTTCCTGCCTCAGACTGCAAAAATATTCCAAGTTATACTTTAGCTTAATTGAAATTCCAAACGCATATAGACAGAAAAGGACTATGATATGTTCCACCCAATATATGCTTCCACAACACATATAATGACATTAGCAAATGCTCAAAACAAAATACAACTTAGGGTCATAGTTGAATAAAGGTCTGAGGAGCCCTGTTAATTTGTCCAAATTATCTGGAGAAGAGCATTAGATGGGCAATGAAAGGAAGCACTATGGCAATGGATGAATGTAGTGCATAAACCCGTATCATACATCAAGAGCTTGCACAATCATGCACCAGAGGGGCATATCAACAAACTAAGATGGCAACAAGTATACAGTTGAATTAAACCAACTTGTTACAAAAAGAACTATGTGATCAACTACCCCTGGCATGTGGAACTGAAGCAATTTATGAAGCTCAGTCCAAATCATACAGTTACCAACTGATGATCTCAAATATATCACTGGGTCCTCAAGATGGTCACAGTAGCCAAAGTTGTGGATAAGCCAACTTAAAGCCTGCAAGCAGGAAATGAAACAATTCCAAGATCGGAAAACTTACTGCTCGCCCAAAGGTCAATTTTCCCAAGCAACTCTCCAAATCCTTGTCCTTCTGATAAAGATTTTGGCGCTGAAGTGCCTGGTTTTCTAACATCTGGATTCTTCGCGATTGAATCTGAGATTGAACTCGCACCAAAAGCTGCATGTACTTCATGGCGTTCATTGTCTGGCGTTTCACATTCTGGCCTCTCACTACTCCTTGAAGCCTCACCAGACCCCTGAGAGCTCTAAAGCTTCTCCTTGCCTGTAACGGAAACACAATGTCTTGCATGAAGAACCAAACTGACCCAGATCTCATACTGATTCAAAATAGCCAAAGCCAAGCCAAGCCAAGCCAAGCCAAGCTAAGCCAAGCCAGATTCACGGCACCACAAGGGATTGTTGTAAAATATTTTTTATTTTATAAAATAAACGATTTCATGAGAGCATAGATACTGCCATTTTTTAATTTTTCATTTTGCTAAGTGTAGGGCCTGCCTTACTATAATTGGACTTCATTTTAGGTATTTAGCATTCGAAACTTCTGCATAATCTAAAGATTCAAAAAGCTTGGATAATGCAATCCAAAACGTAGGGATGGGGTCAGGAGGCATGTGGCTCCAAATTAAAATATCTATATATTCACAAGAAAAGAGCAAAACAAAAGGAAAGAGCACTAAGATAGAGCAACTCCACCCCAAAGACTACAAAACCAAAGACTATAAAATCACAACCTCTGAGATATGGCTTCAAAACTTTCTCAAGACTCTCTTTTGACTTATAACTAGATTACTAAGTTAAGCAAAGGGCATAATCTGAACTAGTGACAACTGATGACACAATTCTGATTTTTGTAGGATTGATTGTAAGGGATTAAATCTTTTAAAAAGAAAAAAGGATGGAACATCAAACTTGGAACTCTTAAATCAAGATAAAATTTGAAAAGAGATCAAACATTTACATCACAGTATCCTATTTCCATATTTTGTCCAACATTGAATAAATTTTCGAAGCCACTAGTTTCGGATGGGCCTCAAGAGGGTGTCAACAAAATCTACTGGACCAGAGTCCAGGCCATATCAATGGTTGGACCAAGATCAATGCCCAAACCCACCTAGCTTTGCCTAGTAGGGCTAACAACAAAAGTTTGTTACACAAACAAGTCAAGATGTTCTGCACGTTAATACTATAACATTGAACTTGAGGCTGAAGGTAGTCAGGACAGTTAGCCATTTTACAGAATGTCTTAATGGTGGGAACATAACCTCTACTCCGTGCCTTGATGAACACTACTTGGCATGGATTTGTGCAGGGAAATGTTATTATTTTTCTACTTTCCTTCTGTTTATTTAGTAACCAGAGTGTTGATTCTTTCAAACTGTTCTAAATAGCATAAGGCTTGCATGCACCGGTGAATTCAAGCTGGATAGCATTAAATTTAGAGACAAGGAGACAAAAGCTTTACCAAATACCCTCTGTAGGCTGCTTGAATCTTGGTTGCTGATAAGTGGAGATTAAGTGTTGGTTCTGGTCTATGTCTAATCTCCCAGTGTGGTTGCACTACTGAAGTAGATGCCACACTTGAAGATGCGGCTCTCAGAGATGCAGCCCTTGGAGATGTGACTCTCTGAGTTGCAGCCTTTGGAGATGTGACTCTCTGAGTTGCAGCCCTCGGAGATGTGACTCTCTCAGATGCAGCCCTTGGAGATGTGACTCTGGGAGATGCAATCCTTGGAGATGTGACTCTGGGGGATGCAGCCCTTGGAGATGTGGCTCTTGGCGATTTGATCGTCGGAGATGCAATCCTTGGAGATGGACTCCTACAAGACAAAGTTGGTGGCATAATTGGCTGTTCCATAGGTGTTGGAGGCCTAATAAATAATTTCTCTCTGTCAACATCCCCCAGTATTTTTTCAATACTACTTGGCTCTCTAAAGAGGGGAATGAAAGAATGAGTCTCTCCATGCCTTAGTCTTCCAAACCCTTTCTTTTTCTTCTCTTTAGCAGGCTTTTTCTCTGATTCCTGACACCACAAATATGAAGATCAGATTATAAACCATTCAAAAAGGAACTTATGCCAGCCGAGTGCATTTCTAGGTAAACATTTGAAAGAGAAAAGAGCTAATCAAATGCAACACTGTAACATGCGAGGGTGGGGATAATCTTCAATGACAGCAAGAGACTAATTGAATTCTCATGATTGTACCCCAGGATAGGAATGATATGAAATAATGAGCATTAGACATGTATTGCTCTCCTACGAGCAAATTGTGAAAGCATATTCAACTTCCAAATGGTAACACAAAACTATAATACAAGTTCTTAAAAATAATCCATAAAGTTGCAGTTCAGCTATACTCAATGAAGGTCAATTTTTGGGCTTACATTGGCTAGTTTCTCTTTTGAATTGGGAATGAAGACCCTCTTGATTGCCGAAAACCAACTCCCTTTCTTCCCCATTTTCGTTGCATTACTGTTTCAGATTCAGCTTCACTGGAACAAATAGCACAACACCACCTGCCAAACCATACATAAAAACTTGAAATTGCTGTATGTACCATGCAGGACATAGAGATTCTAAATCCACACCTTAGGCTATTGATCCATTACAGAAACTTCCATTTTTTTCCCCTTGTTAAATGATCTCCTTCTAAGCCATTCTGAGGATCTTATGATCTCCAAATTTCAAAAGCTTTTTTTGTTTTTGTTTTGCTGGGGGTGCCAATTTTCAAACTTATGCATCCAAATAAATTTTCAGGAGACGTCATTTCCAAAGCTTTAGCACTAAATAGATTTTTTTAGATTAGCAGAATTCCACGTTAGAAGTAAGGAAGACAAGAAACAACATAAGACATGGAAAATTCTAGTTAGGAAGAATAGAGTAAATCAAGACCAAGGTCTTCCTGATTACACGCAATTCAGTCAAGCAATTGAAATTAAATTTCAGTATCCATAGCGCACAAGAACTACAAGCTGGGCTTTACGGATAATCACTAAAATTTTCATATAAATCAAGAACCACCAATTAATTTGGAGAAAAAAAATATGGATTACATGAAAAAAAAAAAATCAAAATTCAAGCTTTAGAACTCACCCAAAAAACACATTCATGCTATGAGGGCATTAATTACGGAGAGAAAATAGCATTTAGTATCCAAAGCCAAAAGGGTCCCCAGAAAAAGAAAGAATTCATGAACAAAAACCCACCACAAACCATAGGTTACAAATTTTTATCACTACCCGAGCGTCCCCAGACAAAGAAAGAATTTATGAGCAAAAAACCACCATAAACCATAGGATACAAATTGTGATCACTAACCCAACATTTTTTAAAAAAAAAAAAAAAAAATTCCCACCTTTCTAAGTAATTCAGTTTTTTGGGTTTTAGTGCACATACCCAGATGAATAATTGTAGCATAAATAGCAAGAAGTGAGAGAGAGAGAGAGAGAGAGAGAGAGAAGGAGAGAGAGAGATTTGGTACCTTATTATAAAATTTTGTATTTTCTCCAAAGCTTTTGAGCTTCCAAAAACACTTTGATGAGAAAAGCTGGTACAAGGTAAAGGGAGAGCAACCAAGAAGAGGAGAAAACCCCTCCCCCTCTCTCTCCTATTTCTCTCTCTAACTATGCCATATGCTTGGTTTCTATTAGTGTTTTTATTTCTTGTTTTCCTTTGTTGGGTGTGTGTTCACTTTCTCTCTCTAGAACTTTGAATCAGGTTCGTGGGTAGCCTGCCAATTTACTTTTCTAAGGCTTCCCTGCCCTTTCACCTTTTATTGGGTTTTATAATTTTCTTTTTCCTTTTCTTCGTTGGGGTCTTTCGGTTTGATGATTATGGTGAGAAGGGAGAGAGAGAGAGAGAGAGAGAGAGAGAGAGAGAGAGAGAGAGAGGTTGGCCACTTTGTCACTCAATTGGCACCATCGAAACTACCTTTACTTGAATGGGAAGACTATTTAGGCAGCAGAATTGCCACTAATTGGACGGGTAGGTTCTCCATTATTTTTCTCATTTCTTAATTCCCTGTCTTACGTTAGCGTGACCATGACATTAAACCTAACCAATTCTCGAGACCCAAATATCATTTTTATAAAATATTATTAGACAGCATTAAAAATTTATCTATTATCAAATTAATAGTTCATAACAATTTATTTTATTTAATTCTTATATGCTTCGGTCTCTTTCATGTTTCTCGCAATCCTCCCCCCACAATCCTTTTGTCAAATGTTTATATAAATAAAAGAAATTTTCGATACCAATGGACAATCAGCTTAACAAGTAAAAATTTTATATTTTTTAATAAATCTCAAATTTAAAAATTTAAAATATAATATTAAGAGAGCTCTTCTACATTAAATCTAATAACATTCAGATCAGATTAATCAAAATATAAACCTGAAAACTGATTGATTTTAAAAAAAGAAGGATGTCGGTTGGAATTAAAACATTTTGATAATATATATATATATATATATAATGCTGGGGTTGAATCACTACACGGGTCTCTTCCCTTTATTAATACTTCTTGATTTAGTATTAATTCATGATAAGGAGAACCTTTGGTCACCTTGGTATGACTTGAAATATATGAGAAGAAAGAAGTGTAGACGCAATATTTTACATTGAACCGTTCTTGGTACACCATAAGAATGAGACCATTTTCTTTTAGGCGCAATTTTGACCACAAAATCCAAAGAATTGTTCAAATTGGAGTCTTGCTCAGGACTCACCGGGACAACCCAAACACACACGGTTCCTCCCCGTCCTTTATACTTCAGAATAACTTTTTCCCATAGAGTACCATTTCAAGCTACATTTCAACCTTCATAGCGCGCGCGCGCCCACACACACACACGGTTATCTCACTAATTCAATTTAAATATTATGAGATCTATATATATAGACACACACACGTGATTATCTCAGTAATTCAGTTCAAATATTATGACATCTAATTTAAAAACAGATTCTTTGATATTTAATTTTTTATTCTTAAAATTTAAATTTAAAATTTTAATTAAAAGAATTTCGTATTTTATTACTAAACTCACCGAAGATTAGTTTGAATATATATTATGTATATATAATATCATAGGGTATAAAAATAATAAAAAAGTAAAAGAAACGGTTGATCCTATAAAATAATAAAATTATATAAATACATATATACCCTTTATCTTTAGCTCGACGAAAATTTGAATAGTTTTTTTTTTTATCACACGAAATTTAAATTTTGTGATCCAGAATTGAAAAAGAGAATCGTGATCACTAAACTTTTCGTCAAAATCCCAAGAGAATTAATAATTATATTTTTCTTTAATAATACTACGGATATTGCAAAATAAAACATCTTATAAAATATTTTGTAAACTTATAAGTTATTATTGTGTTTATTAATAATAAATTCTCATAGACTTTTCGAAGTATTGATCTGAATTATTATATAAAATTTAATTCATTTAGTTTTAAATTAATTTAGTTTCTTTAATATTAGTTTATACTTTTCATTTTATTTTCTCTTTTTTTGGTGGAATACTTATAATTTTATTGTAAACATAAAATTATAATATTTTACTCTATTTTAATTTATTTTAATTCTTTATATTTTATATTACTTTACTTATAATTTTTTAATCAAATTAAAATTTTTTTTAATAATAAATACTAAATTCTACTCCCAAAATTTAAATATTTTATTTACATTAGAAATCTTGATGTAATCTCAACTTTATTTAACGAGGCACCGTTGAAGGAGATGTAGGGCGGGCCCAACATAAGACACACTCGAGTACAGGCGCATGTGATCTCAGCCATCGGATCAGAAAGAGCTCTGAAAAGCTCACATCGCCATAATTCTGTCTTGCAGGGCCCCCTAGTAAAAAAATTTATTTACTGTGAACCCCATAATAGCATCCAATAAGGCACGAGAGTCACGGAATGATCTTCTCGATGGCAAAAGTTTCTAATTTTGTCTATTTATATTAACGAATAAAATAAAAATATTAAATTTTTATTTCAAAACTTAATAATAAAAAAATTTATATTATAAAATCCGTCCCCTAAAACAGACTTAACAATCGCTCAAATTTAACTGATCACCGGATATCAATTGATATAACACAAAAACAATAATTTTGTCGAATTATTTTTTATTTTTTTTTTATAAATTATTGATAATCGATAATTATGTTGATTTTAATGAAATTCAGTTTGAATCAATTTAACTTTTTAAAAAATAATTTTTTTTTATATTTATTTTTTTAGATATAAAATTCCAATCGAATTAGTATCTGATAATGCAAGGAGACATTCCTCTTTATTTTTTTGCTTTGAGGTGTTTCAGCCTTGGCCAAAAGAGTGGGGTCCCATTTTCTTATATTTTTTAAATATACAAATGAGAGAAAAAAATAACTTTAATTTATATAAAAGGAGGAAAGATTTTTGCAAAAAGCACAACCTAGCATCCAAAGAAAGTATCAATCATAGGATAAGGGGGCACTTACCCCTGAAATTTTTATAAAAAATAATAATTATATTTATAAGTTAAAAAAATATAATTCTAAATATTATTTGTTTTTTAAATAATAAATCTTACATAAATTTTTGGCTGTTCTCTTTAATTTAATTTCATTATGAGATTCAAAAAAAAAAAAAAAAAGAATCTCATGCTAGAAGAGCTTGTTGATATGGTAGATTCCGATTGTCATTAAAGAAAATAATAATAATAATTATCACTATTTTCATTAAAATTACTCCATGTGGTTTAGGAAAACCCGAATGATAAAAATCTGTTACTTAAATATTTTATTTAAAATTTAATGTTTAAATATTCGTAAACACGTATTTTTACGACTTTTGTGTCCCATGTGACCCAAAAAAGAAGGAAAGTTGCTCTATGCGAAAGAAATACTAAATTTAATTTAATAAATGAAAAGCTTAATTTGGTGGGATGTTTACATGACAACCCCATGAAAGTTATTGGTAGCTTAACCTAATGATGAGCTTAATCAAATTTGAGTAATCAGAGACACACAACTCAGTCACCCCATCCCATGTATTTGAATATAGATCAAAGGCGCAAGAGAATGAGACTTCCTAATTTTGCATGCGAGATATGGGCGCAATTTATGCCACATGACAGGTCCGTTGCAGCTGAAATGGACTGATCATTGACCCCTGTCCTGCAACTCACGTGATCATCCCGTGTCTGTTGTGTGACTTGCACACCACTGTGCCATGAACCGTACATAATTATGTCAAAAGTAAAGTTATGAAGACGAGCCAACCATGCGTCTAATCGTAAAATATTAAAATTTTTTAATTAAAAATTTAAATTTAAATATTAAAAATAAAAGAAATAGATTAAATCTCTGATTAGATTTCATAATTATTTAAATCAAATTAATCGAATTTTCAAATATTCATAATAAAAAAAATAAAAAAGATATAATTTGGTACAAGGGAGGCTAAGTGTCGACTGTTACTTGTGGATGAGAGCCTCTCTTCGTCTATTGGAGGCGGGAGAGAGTCTACCCTACCACCACGGGGTTAAGGGGCCATTGGATTGCAACGCCATGACCATTGCGGTGTGAGAGAGAAGGAGAAATGTGGGGTTATGAATCTCACCAAAACCCTATCGCTGAACATCCCAAAACCATAGAAACCCTAAAAAGCTATTGCATCTTATGGAAATAATACTAGGAGGGTTCTGGTTGCACAAGGTACCGTGTGACCCAGTTTTTTTTTTTTTTTTTTTTTTTTTTTTTTTTTTTCTTGTGTGTGTTTTTTTATTGAAAAAAATAATCAAGAGCGAAAAAAAGAAGTAAAAAAAATAAACAAAAAAAGTAGTAAAAAAATAGAAATAGTAGGAAATCGATAACAGAGGAACAAAAAAAAGGAGTAAAAAAAAGAAATAAAAAAGGAAGAAAAAATCCCAAAAAAGAGAATAGTAGCAAACTCTTCCCATCTAAAGTGGCAATTTCTCCCACCTCCCTCTCCTCACTTGTTTTTTTTTTTTTTTAATATTCAATGGTGTATAACTGTACATGTACACAATTTTTTTATTGGAGAGTGTTTTAATAATTAAACAATCAAAAAAAGGCCTAAAAAAAGAAAATAACTTGAAAAAACCAAGTTGTACCAAGCGGTATCGAGAGGTGGATGGACTTACAAAAAGAGTTGTGAAAATAATGAAACAAAAAAAAATAAGTGAAAAAAAACGGAGAGAGGAGAAGAGATAGATTAAAAAGGAAAAAAATATGAAGGGTGAAAAAAAGAATTAAAAAAGAAAAATAAAAAATAAAAAAAAGAAGTAAAAAAAAGAATAGTAGCAAATCGATAGTAATGGAACAAAAAAAGAAGAGTGAATGGTGGAAAAATAAAAGAAGTAAAATTAAAGAAGAAGAAGAAGAAGAAGAAGAAGAAGAAGAAGAAGAAGAAGAAGAAGAAGAAGGAAGGGTGAAGGGTGAAGGTTGGAAAAAAAAGAAATAAAAAAGAAAAACAAAAAACAAAAAAAAGTAAAAAAAAAAAATAACAAATCGGTAACAGTGGAATTTAAAAGAAAAAGAGTGAAAAAAAGGTGGAGGGTGAAAAAAACAGTAAAAAAGAAGAAGAAGAAGAACTCAAAAAAAGTAAAAGAAAAAAAGAAGGTCGAAGGATGTTACAAAAAAGAAGCAAAAAAAAAAAAAAAAGGGTGAGGAATGAAAAAAAAAAGGAAGAAAAAACCCAAAAAAAAAAGAAAAAAAAAACCAGTAGCAAACTGTTCCCATCGAGGTGGCAATCCCTTCCGTTACCCTTTCTCCACTTGTTTCTTTATATATAGTTATTCTTATCATCATTATTATTAATTAAGAAGATTAAAAAAGATTAAAATTAAAATAAGATATATACATACATACATACATATATATATATATATATATATATAGTGAATGATGGAAAAAAAAGTAAAAAATAAAAGAAGTAAAAAAAAATGAAAAGTAGCAATCTGATAACAGTAAAACTAAAAAAAAAAACAAAAGTGAAAAAAAGGAAGTGTGAAGAGTGAAAAAAAAGAAGTAAAAAAAAAGAAAAAGAAAAAACCCAAAAAAAAGTTTAAAAAAAAATGGGAAGGGTGAAGAGTGAAAAAAAAGAAGTAAAAAAAGGAAAGAAAAAACCCTAAAGAAAGAAAAAAAAAAGGAATAGTAGCCAACTGTTTTCATTCGAGGTGACATTCCATCTTACTCCCCTCTTTTCACGAGTGAAGGGTAAAAAAAATGTAAAAAAGAAAAAGAAAAAACCCAAAAAAAATAGAAAAAAAGAAACATCAGTAAATCAATAAAAGCGGAACTAAAAAAAAAAGGAATGAAAAAAAGAAGTTAAAAAAAGAAGAAGAAGTAGAAACCCAAAAAAAAAGGAAGGGTGAATGATGAAAAAAAGGAAAAAAAGGGTAAATGGGTGAAAAAAGAAATAAAAAAGTAGGAACAGTAGCAAACCGATAGTAGTGAAACCTAAAAAAATGAGCAAAAAAAAAGGAGAGTGAATGGTAAAAAAAAGAAGTAAAAAATAAAAAAAGAAGAAATCTAAAGGAATTAAAATAAAGGAATGGTAAATGGTGAAAAAAAGAAGTAAAAAAAAAAAATAATAACATAGGAATAAAAAAAAGTGAAAAAAAGAAAGGTGAACCATAAAAAAAAAAGGAAAAAGGAGAAATAAAAAAATAAAAGAAGGGTAAATTATGAAAAAAAAAAGAAGTAAAAAGAAAAAAGAAAAAAAAGATAAATGGGTGAAAAAAAGAAGTTATAAAAAGGGATAAAAGAAACCAAAAAAAGAAGAAAAAAAAAAAATAGGGAATGCTGTTTCCATCCGACGTGACACGCTCTCCCACTCTCTCTCTCTCTCTCTCTCTCTCTCTCTCTCTCTCTCTCTCTCTCACTTGTTTCTTTCTACGATAGTAGGAAATGTGTGACATATCCTCCCTAACAAATCCATACTAACACTAAAATGGACTCATTGATATTGACAATACATTGATTTGATATGTTGTCTTCACAACATCAATTTGCCTAAATTAAAAATAAAATTTACTTTCCATATTTTTAATTTAGTTTATATGAAAAAGAAATTTTTTTAATATGTTTTATGTATACAAAATACATAATAATTAATATCCAAATTAAATTTAAATAAAAATTTATATATACCGTCTTGTTTATAATATCTCATATTTTATCCGTTCATCGTAATTTATTTTTATTTTATTTATACTGGGTTTTAATTAAAAAAGAAAAAATCTTTAAAAATGTCAAAATTTATTATTCTATTAGAAATTTATTTTTCTAAAAATTTTATCTAAACACAAATAATCTAAACTTTCTCAAATAAATATTAGTGGAATTAAAAGCTGGTCGGATTAACTAGTAATTTTTTTTAAAAATATGTAGATTAATAAAGTGAATATTGTAAAAAAAAAACAATCTAGTTAATCTAATGACTAGATACTATATCCCTTATATAAAGTCTTAAATTCGAATGTTGTTTATAGAGAAAAATAAGTATAGAAAGGGTTTTATTTTTTAAAAGTTCAATTTGATCGGTAGAGTTTAATATAATTAAAAAAAAATAATGGAAGAGACAAATAATGAAAGTTGAAAAGGACCTAAAGGTGATGGAAAAAGATAACGCAAAAAGGGTAAAGGGGGGAAGGGGGGAAGAGAGAGAGAGAGAGAGAGAGAGAGAGAGAGAGAGAGAGAGAGAGAGAGGTGTAATGGTGGTTGACAAAAAAGAGAGATTTGAGTGAATTATTGATTGGGGGGGTTTGACAATTGCACCGGCAAAACAGACCTAACTCTTCATTAAATGAGAGATGATGTTGAATAGAGAACCACTCTTCTTTGCTTCTCAAGTTTCTTTTTCCCTTTTTTCCCCCTTTCTGTAAGTAGCTTACAAGCAAAATCATTGTTTCTATTAGCATAGCTAAGGGTTGCTGGCCTAAGAAGCACCAATATTCAATATAAATTCATACATATTTGTTGTGCTCTTAGGGTTGTTTTTGTTTGTTAGTCTGAAAAATAATATAAAAAACGAAGAAAAGGAATGAGGAAATGAAGATTCTGGTTGGTGTGGATTCTGGCAAAATCTGATGTCATGAGCAATCAATGTGGTAGATGTTCTCAATTTATGAAATCTTTCAAAATCCTCTTCAGAAGTTTAGTGTCCAGTTTGCAGAATCCTCCGACTCCTTAATCTTTATTTGGTGGAGGTGCATGCATTTCCATGTTACTTTTTTCTTCAGTTAAAGTGGATTCCTTATTTGATGAGATCAAACTCCTCAAACTGGAGAAGCTTCTTCCGAAGCCCATGACTTTATTAATGTGGATGATAAGGGAGAAAGGAACAGATGTTAGGGTTTCCTGCGCCATGCCTGTCTGAATCGAGTAGTGACGGTCATGAGATACACGTGAGTGATTATTGTTGGCCATGGTTTTGTAAATTTCACATGATCATTCCCTCATCTGACGATTTGGCCGTGAATGGACACATCTGTGCCGAGCCTTAGGAAAGCCCTTTGTTGAGCATTTCTCCATCTTCTTCTTTCAACTTAGAATTTAGGATATAAGTAAACCTTGCACTGCCTACCCCCACTACCATCATTTACATACAAACCAAAACTTAGCAGACCAATAACATTTCATCTGGTTAGGACAGGTCAATGCATGAGACTTCCGTCACTATGAAATCTAGGATGGATCAATACCCTATTGTTGCTGCTTGACACCAAAATTCTTAGGTCACAGTGGAGCCAAGCTGACTGATGCCCCAAGTCCTACACTCTCATCCAAGCGAGTATGATTCCCAACTGTTTTGTTTGACATAAATAGATCGGCCAACTCATCTATTTGGTAAAATTGTTAGGAAATTATTGATTTTTTTTGGGGTCCTGTTTAATAGAACTGTTCTGGTCTGATCAACACCTGGTCCCTAGCAACAGATGTGCCCTACAGTTAGTAAACACAAGCATGAGGCACGTGGCCTCCCCTTCTCTGAGCCTGCTGAGATTTTGCATATGACCTCATGCTGCCTGTCTTCACTCAAGATGTTGAGGCTATGTTTGACTTCCAGCCTGCAATGACTGCCAATTTACATCACCTATCCTAGAGAGGAGCATAAAGATGATTGTGGACCTGTTTGATGGTTTTGCTTCATTAGTTATGATCAATGCAAATTATTAATTTCAATAAAGAGAAATGCGATACGTCATGGTGTATGAATTGTGTGGTAAACTAGCATGGAAAGCAATTAATAATGAATGATGCTACAAAAGGGTTATCCCATGCTTGTTTGCCACATTAATTATAGAAAGCTTCAAGACTAATGTTGATCATGCAGAATAGCTTTGCCCTCCAAGACATTCTAGCAAGTGAATGTTGAGAGTTGTTAGAGTGCTTTATGTAGTTAGATTTCTACTGAACAGTTTTGTACTTAAGGGGCTTTTGCTTTCTTCTTGCATTTTTTGACACTAAATCTTTATGTAAACCATGGATTCCTGGATTGATTGTGCTGCACAAACACCTTAGTATTGCAAATTGTGAATTGACATGCATCCTAAATCCTGACAGAGCAAAAACATTCGTAGTAACTTTATTGCTTTCCGTCCCTAATTTTGCAGGATTATCTTGGGTTTTGCCAGATTTTTCACGACGGAAGTTAGTGTAGCAGCCTTGATATGTTTCGTATGTAATTTCTATTTTTCCCCCATAAATTAATATCCTCCATCATTGTACTCTAATTGATGGAAAAATTATTGAACTTTTGAGAGTTTTGTGGTGTTAATCCTTTTTATGATGGATTTTTGACAATCAAGTGCGAAACAAAGTGGAAATGATCGTTTATTGACAACAATAACAATAGAATCAAGATATCTTTTTATTTATAATCATATATTTTTTAATTTTACTATACATTCACTTAAATATTTTAGTTTTGGTATTTAATAACCCAACATTTAATATCATATAATAGTGTAGATTTTATTACGATTTTATAAAACTTTCTCTTAAAATATAATGGTATCGTGCGATTGCAAAAAATTCTAAATACCCTTTTTCATTTCATCCGATCATTTGAATCCCGTGATTCACATCTCCATCTATATTATCATCGTTCTAAATAATAAAATCAAGATAGGTTTATTGAGAGATATCTGTAATTCACATTCTATGATTTTCATTTCCATCTATCTTGTCATATATATTGTCATCGTTTTGAATAATAATTATTTTTTGGAGAGAAAAGCTTTTATTAGATAGGTTTGATTCATCGTTGGACAATCTAATCCAATATGCCTTTCTCTTCCAAAGAACCAATTGCCTTGTATATTTTTGAATTGCCCTTATTTTCTTATGAGAGGATTTACAACTTCCTTTTAAAAGCTTTGTCTAAGTAAAAAGAATGAACTAAATTATATAGAAATAAAATTAATTACTTCCGTACATCTTAGCAACTCTTGCTTAAATAATAATATTCTTTTAATTTTACAAATTTTGTGAGATTGGTGGTTTCAATTTCACTAATAGAATGTTTCACAATTTTCATTTGACTATTATTTATTGAAATTTCTAAAATGGGGCCTTGCCTTTTTTAAATTGGGAAAATGTTTATTCAACCCATTTAAGTTTTTGAATAATCAAATATTCTAATCATTTTTGTTATAAGTTTTATTTAAGTAATTCTATTTATAAAAATTCTCTTAGAAAAAAAAAGTGATTCTAGAAGGAATTAAATACTGTTTGGCTGAAATATTACACAACAAAAAAACACGGTTTTAGTCACAGATTTTCGCGACGGAAAAAATTCGTCGCTATTTTGCGACAAAAACTTTTTCGTCGCTAATTTGTCACAAAATTTGTAACGAAAAGCAAGTCGTGACTAAATTAGCGACGGACACATTATTCGTAGCAAAATTCGTCGCTAATTAGTGACGAAAAAATTTTCATGACTAAATTCGTCGCTAATTGGTGACAAAAAAATTTTTCGTTGCAAATTTCGTCGTAAAATTAGTTTTTTATATATAATTAAATAAAATATAATATTAATATAATATTTAAATTAAAAAATTAATTTAACAACCACGGTTTAGCGACGGATTTCTAAATTCGTGGCTGATTCAGCCACGGATTCGAAATCCGTCGCTAAATAGGTTTTTTTATATATAATTAAATAAAATATAATATTAATATAATATTTAAATTAAAAAATTAATTTAACAACCGAATTTAATTTAGCGATGGATTTTCAAATCCGTGGCTAATTCAGCGACGGATTCCAAATCCGTCGCTGAATAATTACAATTTTGTTTTATTTTTATTTTATTTTAATAATTTCAGCGACGGATTCCAAATCCGTCGCTGAATTTTATCTTCTTTTAATTATAATTTTATTTTATTTTTATTTTATTTTATTATTTTATATTAACAAATCATATTATTATTTTATAATATTTTAATTTACATTTTATTTTATTATATTATATTTCTTAATTCTTAAAAAAACCATATATTTTATTTTATTTAAATTATATATATATTTTAATTAATTTATTATTTTTTTTCTTTTTTTTGATTTAATACTTTTTATTATTGTATATGTAATTTTATTTTATTTGTATTATTTTATTTAATAATATAAATTTTTTAATTAAATATTCGCGGGCGCCGGCCCATGCACGCACGGGCGCCTGCTTGCCCGCGCCCTGCGTGCGCCTACCTGGACACCCGCACGTGCTGGGGCGTGCCTGCCAGGGCGCCCAGGTAGGCGCACGCAGGGCGTGGGCAAGCAGGCGCTCGTGCGTGCATGGGCGGCTCGCCTGCCTGCCTGGGTGCCCAGGCAGGCGCCCAGGCGGGGTAGGCGCGGGCGCCCGCGCGCCTGCTAGGGCGCGCCTACCTGGGCGCCCAGGCAGGCAGGCAGGCAGGCAGGCAGGCAGGCGAGCCGCCCATGCACGCACGGGCGCCTGCTTGCCCGCGCCCTGCGTGCACCTACCTGGGCACCCGCGCGTGCTGGGGCGTGCCTGCCCCAGGCGGGGTAGGCGCGGGCGCCCGCGCGCCTGCTGGGGCGCGCCTGCCTGGGCGCCCAGGCAGGCAGGCGAGCCACAAAAAATATGCCACAAAAATAATGTAATTGAAGGGATTCGAACCTTAAACTTGAAACTCGACCTCGAAGACATGTTACCACTGCACCATGAGTGTTGTCTTGTGACTTTCTTCCTCCTCTTTTTTTTCTATTCTCACTTTGTTTTCCTTATCTCTATTTTTGGTTTTTTTTTTTTCTTTCTACTCTCATTTCTTATATATAATAATTTTATTATAATATATAATAATTTTATTATAACGAATAAAAATATTTTGTAATTAAATATATAGATTTTTTAAATTATTAATATATTATAATTTATTGATAATTATAATTTTATAGTTTTGAGATATTGTAATCCATTTTTAAATTATGGATTAAAAAAATAAAATAAAAATGAAAAAAATAATAAGATAATAAGATAAAAGAAAAAAGAAGAAATCAAAATATAATATAAACATATTTTTTAATTAATTAATTATTTTATTTTAAATTAGTATTTTATTATTTTTTATTTTATTAAAAATTATCATATTTATTATTTTTAATTAATATTATTTTAGGTGGGTGGTATAAATAAAAAAAGTTATTATATTTATTATTTTAAATTATTATTATATATTATTTTATTATTATTAGAAAAATGTGAAATAAAGATAATAAATAATAAAAAAGAAATTTATATCATAATAATATTTTTGGCTCGGTGGTTTACAGGTTGGATGCAGGAATGCGGAGGAGTGCGGAGTTTAGAGTTCGAACCACGGCGGAGGCAGAAGGCATTTGCCTAAATTAGTGACGGATTTTAGCGACAAAAATTATCTGTCGCTAAATTTAGCGACGAATTTTAGATTTTCGTCGTTAAATTTAGCAACGGATTTTTTATGTCGCTAATTTAGCGACGGATAATTTTTCGTCGTTAAAGTTTGTGACGAATTTTAGCGACGAAAAATTATTTGTCGCTAAATTTAGCGACGGATTTCGATTTTCGTCGCTAAATTTAGCGACGGATTTCTAATTTTTGTCGCTAAATTTTTGCGACGCGTTATTAGTGAGAAAAATTTTTCATCGCTAAATCCGTCACTAATGTTTTTAGCGACAAATTTTTTAAAAATTTTCGTCGCTAAATTTGTGGCTAAAAGCTGTTTTTTTGTAGTGTTATGTTGTGGATAATAATAGTTAGAAAAAAAAAATAATAAGGGGAAATCTGAAGCAAAGATAGACCTTCAAATGATGCAATTGCTATGCTAAGAAACAATGGGGTTCCTTTTAAAACATAACATCCCTTATTCAATCCCGGAGATGGTCATGAGATCAACAAGAGTGATGGTAGTTGTGCATGGTTGTGTAATTTTTACATGATCTTTCTCCCCCTATAAATTCTAAGATGGGCCAATAGTGGTAGCCCTATTCTTGTTCTTGCTTGATTGAGGGCTGTTTCCATATTTCTTACCAGAATCCTTAGGTCAGAGTGGAGCCGAACTGACTGCTCCTCCAACCTAGTATGGTATGCTACCCAACTCTTTTGTTTGACATAAATTCTTGTATTTGGTAAAGTTGGTCACATTGTCAGGCAATTATGATTCATCTCATGCCGATGGCTGCACAGAGAAGCCCATAAAACAATCAAGTGTAAAACCCTAGCCTGCCATTGACCCAGATGGAATTTTATTGTATATTGGGAGAAGAATTTCTAATCAGACAGATCTGCTTCATCGTTGGACCATCCAATTAAGTGGGCCTTTCTCTTTCTAAGCATCAATTGCCTGGTTAGGAGTAATATGGTAAATTTACTTTTAATATTTTATTTACCATTTTTTAATATCAAAACAAATTTATTCAATAGTTTAAGTTTTTCGAACAATTAAATATTCAAAACTATTTTTATTATAGCCTCAGATCCCTTAATCCATGTTTATTTTATTTGTCTGTCTTTAGTTTTAAAATCAAAATCGACTACACAAATCACGTGGGAATGAATGCATGACATGTTAGAAGCTCTGAAATTTATATGCATGAGCCGGTGGTGTGTCGTAAAATAACTAAAATTAAAATTTTCTACTTCACTAAAGATAAATCTAAGGTGAGTAGCGTTGAATTCATAGGAAACGACGGATTTATCTATTTCAAAAAAATTAAAAATATGAGAGGTGTGAGAGATTATCTAAATCTAATAAAAATAAATATATCAATGAAAATTAACTAAAATAAAATAACTAGAGAATGCTAATTAAAAGAGAGAATGTCAATGAGAGTAAAATCTAACCAAATGAGTTATTTCTACATTGAAATATTTGATTGATTATCGATATAAAAATTACTCAATATTATATGAATAAATTTGTTATAGTCTTTAAGTACCACGAGACAACCAATTTCTTCTTACTTTTCGGTAATCAAAATACCATCGTTAATTACTTCCCTAATTAAAAGACAACCCAAGAAACACTCGTTGGATTTAATGTTCCGACAGTATTAAAATCTAGAAAAACTCAATTCTAATCAATAATTTTCAATCTGAATTTATTTAAATTAGATTATCTAATCTTTTGACATAAATTTTACCGCTTACGATATCATAAAATTATGTCAATTACCACTCTATTAAAAACACATAAATTTTGTTGTTTTTAAATGGTTATAAACTATTCTAGAGTTATTAAACATAGTGTTTCATTTAATAATCCCAAAATAATCATAAAAATTAAGTATAGATATTAAACAAATACCCATAAATATCAAGCAAATAAAATTACTTAGATCTCACAATTCTTATTCATTAAAATTTCAATAATTGTTTGACTAAAAAAATTAATTAAAAATGAAACATGAAGAAAAGAAAATTCACTAAAATAAATAAGAATGGAAAGAAAAAGCTTCGACTACACGGTTGAAAAATGCATTTCGACTGGTGCTTCCTAAGCTAAAGAAATGTGCTTTCCCGGCTGGAGTGGCTGCTGCCCCCTGAGGTTGCCTCTCTCAAAAGTTGTCTCTCCATAATATGAAACACTCATATATATATATATATATATATATAGAAATATTAACTCTAAAATTTTTTCTTTATTTAAATTGGTTTATAAGAAGAAATATAATTCTCTAAAAGATAATATTTTAGAAATTTAAAATAAAAGAAAAGTTCACAAATGGTAAAATAGTTCGAGATTTATATATTCAAAAATTTATTTTCCTAAATATTAGAAACGGAATAAATATCTTCAGTATTTCTAATTCCATCCCAAATTCTTTTTGAGTGTGCAATTGGAAAATAAATTTTTTACTGCAGTAAA
Source organism: Dillenia suffruticosa (assembly GCA_033439265.1). Lineage (NCBI taxonomy): Eukaryota > Viridiplantae > Streptophyta > Magnoliopsida > Dilleniales > Dilleniaceae > Dillenia > Dillenia suffruticosa. The sequence continues at coordinate 1,266,285 of JAVTVX010000001.1, forward strand.
TCTTGCATTGACTCTTGAGATCCATGTATCCACGTGATAATGAAAGAATATTGTTATCTAATTTTTCATATTTTGTAAAATTACTCTAATTTAACTTATTTTTCTTCATTTTTCATCATAAGTTTCCTTCTAAATCAAATGTCACAAAATATAAATATTAGTATACTATTTATTTAAAAATAATACAAAATCGATCATAAATATTACACTCATTTAACCCCTATCACTCGGCAAAAGTGACTTCCTAGATCAAATCATTCATAATGCAGTAAAAACATGGCCTGGCACTGAGTTCATAGAAAAACCCATTTTGTTATAATTTTTTTTTTATGAAAAAATTCTCATAATATTTTGATGAGTTCGTCGTGTTTTTGCAAATATTATATAAATATTATGCAGATTGTTAAAAGTCGATCTTAAACAAAGTGATTAATTTGATTACATTTTGTTTTGTGAAATTTGCAAGTCAAATTGAAGATGAAGAATACAAAATTTTCATAATTATGAAAATGGTTTTTTTAACATTACCCTCCCTTGAAGGGAAGACGGATCATGGTTTCATTTTGTGAGAGAGAGAAAGGGAGAGAAAGAGAGAACGTGTTGGGGGCATGAAAATTATGCTCGTTTGGTAGGATTGTTTTTCAACTTCTTTTTTCTTTATAAAAAAAAATCCTATCAAATAAGATTTTTTAAAAACTCTTAAAAAAGAAGAATTTTTTAATGAAAAAAAATTTTAAAATTAATTTTTAAGAAAAAACTCCTGGAAGGAGTTTTTTTTCCTCCTTTTTTTAATACTCAAACTTTTTCGAAAATATATATATATTTTTTTTCCATTTATATCTTTATATAATTGTTTTTATTCTATTAATAACCTCATTTAAATAACGTAAAATTTCAAATATATCCATTAATTTTTAATTTTTAATTTTACTTTAAAAGTAAAAAAGTAAAAAGTTAAAAAAATAACTTTCAAAATTTAACTTAATTTTAAAAGTAAAAAAATTAAAAAAATTTTAATTTTTTTAATATTAATATTAATTTTTTCTTTAAAAAAGAGGATAAATTAGAAAAACCTATCAAATCGGCACTTAGTGCCCATTTAGCAGAGTTTATTTTCAGTTTCTCTTCTCCTTATAAGGAGAAAACCTACCAAACATGATTTTTTAAAATCTCTTAAAAAAATAACTTTTTTTATGAAGAAAAATTTGAAAAGTAGCTTTTAAGTAAAATCTCCTAGGATAAGCTTTTACTTCTCCTGTTTAATGCTCCGATTTTTTTGAAAGTTTATATTTTTTTTCATTTATATTTTCACATAATTATTTTTATTCTATTAATATTATCATTTAAATGAAACAAAATTTCAAATATATCCATTAATTTTTAATTTTTAACGTTATTTCAAGAGTAAAAAGGTAAAAAAGATATTACTTTATTTCAAAAGTAAAACAATCAAACAACTTTTAACTTAAAAAAAAAAAGTAATTATTCTTAAAAAGAGAAGGTAAGCCCCAAAAAAAGTGCTAAACAGGCACGTCATTCGTTTCACGCCGCCTCCGGTCCAACTCTGAAGTAAATGATATAGGTCATCATTCATCCAATTCCCATTCTATATTAAACTCACTCATGCATGCACCCCTTCAGGAGAAATAGAGAGAAAAAGAGAAGTGTGCATATTAGCCTCGCCTCACAGGGCAGTCAAAGAAGCACACCAGCCTCATACCCACACACTCCACGCCGTCCAACATTTTCGAATCTCATTTCGTTCTCTTAACCAAAAGAGAGAGAGAGAGAGAGGTGGGGGATAAGAAAGCTTAGACATGATGAGAGAACAAATGCAGGTTCCCGGAGAAAACCTTTCTCCATTTCCATCATATCTGATCTCATATTTGTATGTGGGTCACTTCTTGGCCAGATGGGGAGCGAGGTTCTCTTTCTTCTTGTTCTTTTTTATTTTTTATTGATAAATTTCCTCTGTGTGTGTGCCCTTTTTTAATTGCTTCTTCTATTAGTGACTTTGGTCTTGGAGTTCGTTACTGTGCTCTTTATCTCCAAGTTTTTTTCCGAAGCCCTTTTTAGGCAACTTTTGCCTTCTGGTCTTCACCTTTGCACTTGGTATGTGTTATTCTTGATTAAGGTTTTGATGAACTAATTGTAATCTCACGGGAATAGTTAAAAAATCTTAACGCTTAATTCCAAGACGATCAGAGTCACTATATTAATCCTTTTTTATTTTTTTCATTCGTGGGAATAGTCAAATATTAGCATGCTAAACAAAAGCAAATTCTATAGTAGTCCCCTATTTTGCTTTGAGTGGGTAAGAACTTTGTGAACAAACGGAAAAGTCTCAAATTAAAGGTTGTAGCCAATGTTGTTATGAACCAATTCATCGCTTCCAAAAATACAAAAAAATTCCATTTACCCATCTGTCCTTTTTGGTTTCTTTTCTTTATTTTTTCGAAATGGTTAAATCTAAGACCTAGGGATAGTTGATTACTTGATATTGATGACATATTTGCTAGGTGCTCTACCTCCTAGGGAATAATACTTTTACGTACCTCCACAGCCTTGCATGACTGATGTGAACCTGTTGGTTATAAAACAAGTCAATTTAGCCCAAAAATCGTCCCAACGAATTATTTGAACCGGTGGAATTAAAGACCTCAACTCTTGCCCTAAAGGAGAAAGAATCTAAGGTATATGACTTTAAACCTGTTTATCACTAGATCAAGAATTTTAGTATAAAGATGGAATGAATGACGCCACAATCTAGATGGTTCGAAACCTAGATTGATAAGTCAAAGAACTAAACAAGACTTCTATCTTGAATAAGTTCAAAGTTCTCAAAAGAACAAGAACTGTGTGAAAAATTCTCACAATTTTATTAATTCTCTCCAAAGTGTTGTTTTTTTTACACAATGTATAATGCCTATTTATAGGTTAAAGGTAAAAACATAATTGGCAACTAAAAATTTAGTAACTCCCTAAACAATAAAAAATTAGGAAACTAAATATAAGTTACAAAAAATAAAAATTAGGAAACTAAATAAATCAAACTATTTTGACCAAGTCTTGCTGTTATTTTTCTTTATTTTCGTCTTCCCTTAGTTTTGAGTAGTTTTGAGCATTTTATTCTTTCAACTGGGATTGCATGAGCATAATTGAGACCCCTTTTGGTTCTTCATTCATTTGGGTTTCAATTTCTTATTGTAAACCCTCTGAATTAAGTTTTTCAATACTTTTTTGGATTTTTTAACTCGAACTTTTGTTATTGATCCAATTAGAACTTGAGTTGAATTTTGTAAATTTCTTATAGTCTTGATGATCACATCATTCCCCCTTCTTGACGACGATTTGTCCCCAAATCGTCACCTGTATGAAAATGCATCCGCAACTGCATTTTGCTTGGAAATAGTCTCAATGAATTCAATCCCTCGAACATGTTTCTTACCATCTTAATGAATCAACAACTTTTTAAATTTAATTTACAAATAATTGTCTTGTGAAATTCAAAAAAAGAATAACAAGAAAAATAAAGAAAGAAAATAAGTGAGAAATAAGGAAGTCGCAAATTTGGAAAAATTTCAAATTAAGAAAGAAACAAAGATGGAATGAATTGAATAAGAAAAGTGAATAAAGGAAGAAAATAAAGAAGGTGAACAAATAAGAAAAAATAAGAAATAAAAAAGAAACAATAAAAAAAAGAAAAAAAATTCGAAACTGCCTTTGTTTTATGAAAAATTGTAGACAAATATGAACAATTATAGACAAGTATGAACAACTCAAAGGGTAACCCGAAATTGCTGAACCTGTTGGGTATAAAAACCCTAGAACCCACGAACAATTTAATTTAGCCCAAAAATCGTCACAACGAATTATTTGAACCGGTAACCCTTGCCCTAAAAGAGAAAGAACCTAAGGTATATGACCTTAGATCCGTTTCTCACTAGATCAAGAACCTTGGTATAAAGATGGAATGAATGACGCCACAATTTAGATGGTTCGAAACCTAGATGTGTGACTTCATGATGTGTGACTTCTTTATTTTGGTTGGCTTTTTGCAGGTCCTCCGACTATGGTTATTGACACAAAATCTGTCCTTTATCATTGCTGGATGCTCCGTAGTAGGTTTGCTGGTATATGCAGACCTGATAGCTTCACAGTTAACAGCATTCATCTCACTCGTTGTGTTGACCAATCTCTCGGGGGCTCTGGGTGTGCTTTCTACTCTTGCAGGAACCATTTTGATAGAGAGAGAATGGTAAGTGCAAGGGCTATAGAAATTGGGGAATAGCATGTCGATATCTTGATTCAGATCAAATTTCATGCCTCATTACAGGGTTGTAGTGATATCAGAAGATCATCCTCCAGAAATGCTGACAAAGATGAATGCAATGATCAGACGCATTGATCTAATATGCAAGCTAGTTGCTCCTGTGGTCACTGGATTCATTATCAGCTTTGCATCACTCAGAGCTTCGGCTATAGCTTTAGCCCTTTGGAACACACTATCTGTTTGGTTAGAGTATTGGCTTCTGATTAGTGTATACAAAGGAATCCCAGCTTTGGGAGAAAGAAGCAAGAGGAGGATTTCAGGACTCCTGGATAATGATATAGAAGGGAGCACATCGACTTCTCAGGAGAGAAAAAGTTCACCTCCTCATCATGGATCAGATTCAGCAGTAGCAGAGAGCAGCTCAAAAAGTACAGAAAGCGAATCGGAGCCAGATATCCCTTTCACTGGTGCTTGGAGAATATACCTAAAGCAAGATGTAGTACTGCCAGGAGTAGCTTTGTCTCTGTTGTATTTTACCGTCCTCAGGTAAACTTTAGCCTCTACGCATTTATATGTAGCTTCTAAATTTCATTCTACAACCTGTATCAATTTCTTTGAAAATGGTCTGAATGGTTATGTTTTAGCAGTAATACTTTGCTTATTATTATGATCTTTGGAAAATATTAAAAGTCTAGTTCATGTTTCTGCAGCTTTGGAACCTTAATGACCGCTGCATTGGAATGGCAAGGAATACCAGCATACGTCATAGGAATAGCTCGTGGAGTAAGTGCACTAATTGGAGTTGCTGCAACTTTTCTATACCCTATCCTACAATCTTATATTGCAACTCTTCGAACAGGACTGTGGTCTATCTGGTCCCAGGTATCAACTTATAACAAGGAAATGGTAATTTGTCATTTTCTTAGGTTTAGCTAATACCAAGTGCTTTTTTATAGAATGATTGTGTTTGTACTTTTTGCGTCTTTGTTTTCAGTGGATCTTTCTCCTCCCATGTGTTGGTTCAATACGGGTTCAGAACAACATGGTATCCGCATATATGTTGATGGGTGGAGTGGCAGCATCTCGCCTGGGGTTATGGATGTTTGACTTATCTGTAATTCAACAAATGCAGGTATGGAAATTCATTCTAAACCTCAATTACCTCCCAGAATGGATCTGTTTCTTGTTTACTTACTTGACAGTGTTTTGGCTTTTTTCTTTACAAAAAAGATTTTATTCTCTTCTTTTCTTGGAGTAGGATCAAGTTCCAGAATCTGATCGTTGTGTTGTGGGAGGTGTTCAGAGCTCTCTTCAATCTGTTATGGATTTGATGGGATATGTTATGGGAATTCTTATTTCTAATCCAAGGGTGACATATTCTACCATCTCTATACATCTTTCTTTTTCCTCAGATTTAGTTGAACGTCATGAAATATGCTGATTGTGATTATAGTTACCAGCATAACATGCTTAATTTTACTAGCATTTTGTGAATTAGTTCTTGAGTTCTCCATTACAAGCATAACATGACAGCGGAGATTCATCTTTACAAAAATTACATACACAAATAGCAATTTTATCCTTAATGCTTGCCTTGCTCAGTGGCATCATACCACCTTTTCATTTTCTCCAGGACTTTGGTGACTTAATATTCCTCTCCTTCCTGGCAGTTAGTTTAGCTGCAGTACTCTATAGCCTACATATATACCGCGTCAGGAAGCACCTATTTCACTTCGAAAAGCTGGTTTTCTATAAATATTTTGTATGATCATAGTCTGATCTCTCATCTCTCTATATCCTAACAATAGAGGCTCGTTCATTGTCTCAAATTCTTCTTGATGATTGATTTGTAAGCATAAGCAGATAGATACATGGTGGCAATTTGGCCTGCAATGTGATGGCGCTCTGCCATTAATATATGATGTACAAATTAGTGCTTGTGAAAGTAATCACGCGAGACCAACTATTATCGCCTTGTTCTAACCTCTTCTTCTTTTTCTTTTTTTTTTTTTTTTTTTTTTTTTTTTTTTTTTTTTTTTTTTTTTTTTTCTCCTTCTCTATCTGGACCATTACTCAGAATCATGATCTGACCCAAATAAAAATTTACCAGATACGTTCATAACTGGTCTGGTGGGTAGGTAAAGGCATGGAAGTTGGGATAAAAATGGAATAAGCATCTGGGGAGACATTCCCACTATCTTGGATCTTGAATGAAAGGTAGATTACTGATGTTGAGATGAGATGGATTCTAGTCATTACTAAAGAGAGAATGCTTCTCTTGTTCAAACACCAAACTCTTGTGGGAATTTCTTTGACCATGGGGACTCTTTACTAGATTTTGAAACTTAGATTGTCATGAACCCCTTCTCCCCCAAGCATAAGTCATCAAATAATGAACCCCTATAGAGGGTGAAGAGTTACCTTGTCATGAAATTATAGTGAACCCCAAGCATAAGTCATCATATATGCTTAATTAAAATTTGATTTTGAATTTTGAAAATTGAAAAACTATATTGGGAGAACTCCCTTTATAGAAAATTCAAAAATAGTACGAATCAAATTAGTCGTAGATGAATCCGTATACTGATCGATCAAGTGAAAAAAAAACAAAGAACCCTTTCTCCCCCAAGCATAGGTCATCAAATATACGCATTTAGACTTTCCTAGAATCAAAATCACCGACTATCTACATCAAATTATAAATTTGAAACACCAAAAATTGCCTTAATTTTCACAAGTGAAATATGAGGGTGAAGATAGTTGCCTTGAAACTTACAATCCATAATACGACGCACCAAATGATAAATCCAAAGAAGGAAATCAAAATTAGCTCATAAACTTATTACTCATGAGCCATAACCATTCTACTAAGAGGACTAGGCCCAAGCTTTTTCCTTCTCATCAATGTCCTCTTTCTGATGACTTCCATTTGATTTCTCCTCCTAATTTGCATCATTGCCTCTTCTTCCACTACAAACCTTCTCATTAACACATCATCTGTCAATGATTTTCCGCGAAAGATCTTCCTCCCTTCGGTACTAATTCGAGCACGCTTCGGAATTCCATCCTGTGGCCCAGCAGGAATAGGCTTTGCCTTAGGGTAACTATTGCTTCTTCTTGGTGGAAGTTCAGCTTGAAAGACCTCAGTGTATGAGGAAATGGGTGCACAAAGACAAACCCTTGTGAAGGAAGTCGCTACTCTTAGAGAAGTGCATTTTCTTAGCTTATTTGGTACAACTCTATTGGAATTTGGTGAAGGGATTTCCGTGGATTTGGTAATTGATTTCCATAATGTGGCATTTGTGTTTGGGATTTCCGTGGATTTGGAAATTGTTCTCCATAATGTTGCCATCTCCATTGCTCTTTGATACCAAGGCTTCCTATGAAAAACAAAAATAAGATAATGTCACTTTTGTAATGCTTGCATGATCATAAATTATTCTACTTCTAGTTGGCCACTTGTCTCAAAGAAACAAAGGGGAAAAAAGAGAGAAAATCATAATCAAATTACTCTGCATTGAATGCAAGACAAATAATGCTTATAATTCTAATTATTGCCAAAAACATCAAGAGAGAAGCTAGTGATAATTTTCAAAATTAATCACTACGAAGTTGGAGTTGGGCTTTAGATGGTAAAACTGGATAAAGACTTTGATTTGATTTTGGAGCTCCAAATCTGCTCATTTTCATAAATTCAAGTCAAATCAATGTTCTCTAAATTTAATAACAGTGCATTAAATTCTCTTAACTAAGGTTTTAAATTCGAGTCTTGAGATAGATACACTAAGAGAATTAGCTCTGAAATTAGATCTCATACTATTTGAATCGGATTATCGAATAATTCGAATATCCGTCAATCAACATATAAAAAAAAAAAAAAAGTCAAAGAGGCCGTTATTATACCCTGATACCATTTTATATGGGAATAACAGGCTTACAAAACATAATTAACCGATAATTGATTTAGTAAAAAAATATTAAACTTTTTAATAAAAATTAACATTCGAATTTTGAATACGAAAAGAAATATGTTAGGAGACCTTCCCCTAAAAGAGGGTTTACTAGTAACTCGTAGTGGATTAATCAAAATATAATTCTTAATAAAGATCGATCCATAAAAAAATAAGAAAAAAAATACCAATACAATTGATTAAAGAGGATGCAGAGGGAGCCTGGTTCGTAAGGAATGGAAAACTAGTTGTTTTACCTCAAAAAAAAAAAAAAAAAATTGAAAACTGGTTGCGGGGTCTATGTGAGGCACCTAGGATGGGAAATTGGTGAGTCTTTTGTTATTTCCTTTGCCTTTTCTTCACTCATGGGTACCAAAAAGAACCCACCAAATAAATAAATAAATTAAATAAGGATTTATCACAATTTTATTAATGAGTCATTTCAATTTCATAAAAAAATTTAAAAATTAGAAATTAAACTCTTTAAATAGGTCAAACAAACATTTTCAAGTTGTAAATGTGAGTCTAATGTGATTATGAATATAATTTGAAAAAAAAAAAATCCTAATTATGATATTTACGGTATAAATAATTTTTATTTTGAAATTATTATTATTATTATTGTAAAAGGAATCTAATTGACAAGGTCAATTTCATATCAATATGCATCTAAATTATCCTTGATTAAAAACATTTAATTGCTTTAATTATTCAAATTTTATAAAAAAATAATATAAAAATTATCTCAAAATAAATATATCTTCTATTAGTGTGTGTGTGTGTGTATGCTTTTTCTTCTTTTTTTTTTTTTTTTTTTTTTTTTTTTTTTTTTTTTAAAAACATGTTGGTAGCTTATTTAGATCTTTGAATTTCGATTTCGAATCTTAATTTTTTTTTAACAAAAAAAAAAACATTGATATTCAAGAATATTATAGACAACTAAAATGTGACACATTGTGAATCATCATTTCCTTTTATTAATATTTACATATAAATAGCATAACAATTGGCCTCTAAAAATGGAGAAAATTTCACATAATTACAAATATTTCCACAAATATATGATTAATACAAAAATAATTGGACTAAATTCATTGTCTTCACTTCAAAAAAAAAAGGGTACCCCACGAGCCCTTTCCCTAAGGGTACTAAGATATCCCCCTGCCTACAAGTTTAAGGTTCTCTAGTAAAATAGAAAATAAATAAAATAAAAAATGGAGAAAATTAATTAAAAAATATATATTATTAAAAATTTGAGAATTAATTTTTGGTTATAATTACACATTTTGCATGAATATTAAATCATATTGAGTCCTAAATGATGCAAAGCCATATTAATATATTTATGGGGGATGAGTTGATAATTTCCTAGTACATTGGTGATCGAAAATGAACCAAAGGTTCATATGATTAGCATGTATACAACATTATGTAAGTGGGTAATTGTAGTTTTGCATTGCTCTGTGTGTGTGTGTGGAGAGAGAGAGAGAAAGAGAGATAGAGATGAGAGGAGAGAGAGAGATGAATTAATACCCTTTTGCCAAATGACCCAATCTACAAATCTTGGGGTGAGAGAGAGAGAGCATGATGACATACCTTGTCGTAGAGTTCTTTGGATCCGGCATGAACAAAACCACCTGAAGTATGACGGAGGTAAAGTGAGAGCAATGGAGTTCATCTGGGGTAGAGAAGAGAAGTAATGAGTGTGTTTAGAGAGCCTTTTTTTTTTTTGGCTTCCAGTTTCTGATTCAAAGATGGGTTGGCAATATGCCTTCTCTCTCTCTTTTCTTTCTTTTTTATTTTTTCCTCCCATTCTTTATTAAATCTTTACTTTTGCTTTGGCAGACAACATCCATATCATACCTATATTGAGAGAGAGAGAGAGAGAGAGAGAGATATGCAAATGTTCAAAGGCAAAGTAAAATTGGTTGCTTTTGATGCAATTGCAAAAGTGATCTCCAACCACCGATTTTTTTTTAATCGATCGGTATCCGGATTATTTGATTAATCTAATTCAAGTATTATAGGGATCATACTCTCTCAACATCTATTTTTTATTTTTAAAATTTAAATTTAAAATTTTAATTAAAAAATATAATACTCGATTATTATATTCACACAACGACTCCGATCACCTTTGAAAGTTTTCCCCCCTAATTAACCTCATTGGGTATTAAAAGTAGTACCTTCATATAATCATTAATTCTGTGTGATGATTATGATGAGCAAAGAAGACCATCATAGAGCTCTTATTATGATAAGCATCTCTTGCAAGATAATCATAAGGGATATCTACCCTACAGCCCTCTTCTACCTCTCTGTTTGGTTCACATCAGCATTTGGGAGCACAACATGAAGCTGATTGCACAATGTTTGTGAAATTATGGTGTTTGAAAAGTTTAATTAAGATTATTTTGAATTGTTTTTAATTTATTTTATTCTATTTATAATAATTTTTTATTAAAATAAAAAATACAGACTTCTATTCATAAAACTTAAAATTTTCTCGTAAAAAAATATTTAAATTATTATTATATAAATAAAATTTATATTAAAATTAAAGTCAGATATATCAAAAATAAGAAATAAAAAGAAAAAGGGAAAAAGGTTATAGATATCTTTTGTTTTCTTCTCAACATCCTCCCCAAGTTCATCAACTTCTAGGAGATTTTTCTTTCTTTTGTTTTGAATAGTGTTGGACCACAAGATAAATCAGTTTAGTTTTTTTTTTTTTTTATATAAAAATTTAAATATGAAATTATCGTATTGAAAAAAAAAATTATATTAATAGACTTTCTGGGACGTCCGTTTCTCAAATTAACACATTAATTCATAAATCAAAAGTTTCGATTTGACATGACAATCAAGGGATCTTTCTAAAGTAAGTTGGAAATTTTACCTCTTTTGGATTAAGGTAATTGCTTTGCAAAACCCCTTGAGAAAAGTACAATTATCGTAAGACCATAATAATAATGACTCACATCCACGGGCGAAAGAGAAGTAAAATTTTCAGAAAAAAAGCTCATAAGTCCACAAGTATTAATGCAAAAGAACTCAATAATACAAAAAGCATGGTGACCCAATAATCCTTATAACCTAGTAGCCCTCCGTGACCAATTTTTCAACTCATCTGATGTCGGACAAGTGCAAGACTCCATTTATAATCCAACTCTTCAAAACATCTCATACGGGACAAATGCAGATCACCACATAACAAAACTCAAAACCCATAACAAATAGATATTTTTATTTTAAATATAGAATTTAAGAGATGACAAAGAAATATAAGAGAGAAAATATTATTAGTGATTAGTATAAGATAATACGAATGGATAGTTAGCGTAACGGGTAGGTTGTTGCGCCCCTTAACCAAGATCATGAGTTCGATTCACGACTTGGATATGGAATCGATTATATTGAGAACTCTTATCCTAAAAGGGATCTCAGTCGGGTCGACCTGAATTAATATAAATAAAATTCCAGACACCAAATGGAGAATCAAGTCCAAGGGCATAAAAAAAATTAGTATAAGATAATTAGCAGGAGCTATATATATATATATATATATATATATATATATATATATATGTTAAACCTGTTTTGAATTTTTGAAGGAAAAGCTTGGCCGGCCTATGGCCGGCCAAAGCACATTTTTTGTTTAATATTTTAATCTATGATTATAAAATAATCAATATGTTAATATATAATATTGATGTTTGTGGTATGCAGCAAGCTTTATGAAAAGAGCAGCAGACATGATGATTGGAGATGTTGCAGCAGGGATTCCCCATATCATATGTCAGCCTTTTTGACATGTTGATGAAGATTAACAAAAGAATTAATTGAATATCTCTCTATCATCCAAGGATTTTAAACTTAAATTAAAATGATTAAACGTTGGAAGAAGAAGAGGAGCAGGAGCAAGAGGAGGTAAAAAATTTTACAATCATTTGTTTTTCCCAATAGATTGACCGATAATATCATATTACTGTATATAATATTTCAATTTAACATAATTGACGGATATAAAACATTCTTTTTTCTTTTTTAATGCATATATGGAACTCGAACTTAAGCATATTATATGGGGAGGACGAATATATCATTTGAACTGAAATTTATTGACAGATATAAAACATTCTCTAATAGCACAGTCAATAAGGGTTTATGAATCATTTGGTAAATCAAATTCCAATATCTTGATATCGAGTAGCAATGCATTGTCAATGCATTGTCGAGAAATATCACTTATGCACTTTGGGCAGAAAGAAAAAGAAAATGATGTCTGTCTTGTTACAGACGGATGAAGAACTAAATTTGCTATGTAAGAGCGTTGTCGAGAAAGTTGAGATCCGACTTAATTAATACTAGGTGGAGTTTTTAATTAAAAAATATTAATATACAATAATTTTAGTTCTTTTTAGACAAATTTTAATTTTTATGGAGAAACTTTATATATTTTATAATTTTTGTTTTTGCTTATTTAAAAATGTTATAAGCAAAATAGAATGAAATAAAAATACATTACTCCAAACTAAAGCAAGTGAAGTTTCTAAAGAGCATTTTGATTAGTCAAATAAAAGATTTCTTATTCTTCCCTTCTCAAATCCCTGGTCTTCACAAAAGTGCATAATCACTATTGAGATGGATTTGTGAGTTTAATGGCAAATTACTAAATTCACTTAATCAAAGTCTTGAATTTAACTCTTAATAATAATAATAAAAAAAAGCGCGGGAGAGTTAATCCCTTAAATTGAGTTTTACAACCACTTGAATCTAGTTAGTCAAATTTCTAAATACCCGTGATTAAATAAAAAAAAAAACAATTAATTAAATAGCTCTCCACCATCTGCAACAAGGATCTATCCGCAGCTCCCTCTACCATACTGCTGCTCCAATGCTAATATCATATATTTGATACCAACCCAACTTTAAGTCTTCATACACCATCTACATCCAGTAGCAAAGGATTTACAGTACCTCAAATACTTCATAAGGCCACCACAGCAACCATTGCAGTCTCTAATGAGGCTATCACACCTAACTGGCCCTAGATTTCCTTTTCTTCATAAGACCACCAGCCTGGCAACCAATGCAGTCCCTAATGAGGCTATTACACCCAGCAAGCTTTAGATTTCCTTACTAGTGCCAACTAAATTTATTTTATACTATTCCTGAGGAGGTTTCATCCAACCAACATTAATCATAGAAGTAGGGCCACATAATACCATATCACCTAAATTAACTGTAGTAAAAAATTCTCAACTTTATCCAACACAACAAGATGAAGTTTCCAGGGTGTTTGGTGATGTATTTTATGGGGCTACCATTTACACATCAAACTTGGGACTTTCTATCATCCCGTGAGTATTAATACCAAAGGTTGTAGTCATAGGATCGCTGTCCAACAACTATTGATCATTTTACTATCTTGTCCATCAAGAATAGTGGTTGTTAGATAGCAATCTAACAGTTACAAATCCAAAGGGTATAATACCATGGAAATAGTAGAAAATCCACCAACTTGTTTACTCGCCCCTACTTGCCAAACTATGAGTAGATGCGGGACAACTTGGGTCATTAGTTCATTAAGACACCTAGTTAGCTGATGCTTCCACTTCCAGAGTAGTTCATGGAGACACCATGAGAACACCTGCGTTGTGGCAGCATCTATAGAAATGCTCAAAACAAAATGCATAACCTAGACACCCACATGGCCAAATGCGCCTAGGTGTCGTCTAATAACATAGGCTGCATCACAATGCCACTAAAATCAGCTTGAGCAGAATAAATTCATCAATAGCTAAACATGATCAAGCCTCTTCAAATTGGACAATGGCATTTTCTACTGAAAAAAAAAAAAAGAGCTCAAGTACCTAAAAAAATTAGAGTTGTGATCAAGTCGAAATTGAGTTCATAGTACATTGTCCTCAATACGATAGCAATGCATTGTCAAAACCATTGCTTAGTGAGCACTAAGCAACCATATTATGAATTACGAGAATTAAACCAAGCACATAATGTTACAGTGGCTGTAACAGAAACTTATATAGGGCTGAGTTTATCTGAACATTATTCAATGAATCTTGACTTCTATTGTCTGTGGCCCCTTTTCTTTTTGCACCTTGCTTTGTGATTCCAAAAATCTAAAATAAGGAAAAGGAAACTAGCTCACTGACCATCTGACTTGCCTGCTCGATTCTGGCTCCATGCACCTATCCCAGCTTTCCGCTCTCCTCGCTTTCTTTTGTTCTTCGGGAATTGGAGTTCTGAGGATAAATGTGAAGTAAGGGTTGAGGGCACCAGAACAGCTTTTCCCTTGATGTCAGGAGCTGGCAATGGACCCTGAGGAGAATCAGTATTCTCTTTCTCATCCTTCGGTGGCTCCTGTGACTTCTCCGGGCGTTGATTGCTTATTGCACTGAAAACATTGTCCTCTCCTTCAGCAGCCTTATCAAGCACAAGGGTGTTATCAACAATCTGCAGTTATAAAAGATAGCAAATTTTTCGGTCAATAAATCCATTCTAAGTATCAGGGTGCTCAGTTGAAAAATACGCCGCCGATGTGGGATCCCTGGCAGAGTGAGTCAGTGTGGTTCTAGCTTAACCTGAGAATTCAAGTGAATGGACAGCATAGCATGCCACAGTAGTCAATAAAAATTACATGAACTCTGGATCGCAGGTTTTATAATCGAACTGATCAAATCTGGCTATTCAGTATAATCGATTTTAAGAACTGAAAATTTACAAAGAAAAAAATGAAAATGATAAAATAGAAGCAAGGAAGCTTCTAAAATGAGAGCCCAAAAAGCAACATGGTAGAACTATCCTAGTTCTCAATTTTCCACATGCTTCTAAATCAATTATTTCACAAATTTCATCAGTTTCATGTGCATTTCAAATAAACCTTGGTATTTTAGCATTGGAAGCAGCATTTTCCTAATCATGCAAAATATGACAAACTGATACTGACAACAGAAATATGCATCAATATTGATGGAATTAATGCCCACGTGGGGGCATTTTTCCATGTATGGAAAATGGGAATTATCCCACTTTCCATATCTCCAAAAATGTAACCGAGGTGATTTGAATCTCCTTCCTTTTATGGTTATGGGAGAATAAGGAAACTAGGGAAAGACCCTAGAGATCACACGATTGCACACCATTGTGGGTGACGGCACAAGAAAGAAACAAATATCTCCTTGTGAGGGCTAGAGAAAAAAAAAAAAATTCTGCGTAGAGAATTTTTGCCGTCTTCGTCACCGTATTTGGATTGCGGTGTTGTGGTACAGTGGTGATAGTTCGATTTTCGTGGCTATCATCCCGACGGTGAGGTCGTTCGATCAAGACTCGTGGTTCCCCGGATTTTCTGTGATCTGCTCATTGAAATATGCCCAAAAAATCTAGAGTTTTATGATTCCAAAAATTTTGTCACGCTTCTGCATGTGTATGTGCATATAAATCCAACAAATATAGTTTACGCTTTCAAGTCGTGTTTGGCTTGCAAAAGCATGGTAAATGTAATGATGATTTGATGGTCATTATAAAAAACTGGCTGTAGAAATATCAGAACATGTGAAACCAAAAAAGAGAATGAAGCCTTGCCTGTTCACATGAATCCAAAAGTATTGGTTGGTGCAAAGAGACATCAGTGGCTGACAAAAGTCCCACCGTGCTTTCAACTACATCTGGAACAGTTATTGCATCTTGATACCTTGGCATGTTGTCCTCTTGCACAAGGAGGTTTTTATTAATATGTTCTGGTACAAGAGGAAGTAATGGAAGTAGACCCTCCCCAGTGGTTGTGTCTCCATTGCCATCCAACAGAATGGGACTATGAATTGAATTCATCTCTCCATCAGAGGTTGATGAAAGGCTCAAGTTGTCCACCTGAGAAAGGCTCCACACATCCTCTGGTGTAACCATTTCAAGCTGAGACCTCAACCTACAAACACGAGCTTGTGCAATTTCTGTCTTCCAAAGCATTGTCTCCCAGTTAGAATCATCAGCCAGAGGCTCTTTCAATGTCAAATTATCATCAACATTAGATTCTTCATTTCCCTTAATGTTTTGCTTTGATAAACCTACTTTCCATGATCAAGAATAAATTTAAAAGAAAAAAGAAATCACGACCAACCTTCAAAGGGAAAAATTAATAAATAAACCTCATGTCAATGATAAAAAATAAACGCATTTAAAGAAAACAGCTCAATATATAACACCAATTTGTCATGCTATCAGAAACTGAAGAATGATGGTCCACATTTGAAGAACCATGCTAATCACTGGCAAGCGGAAGCAGTAGCTACTGTAGGCAAGGGCATTCATGTTGAATACACCACATGGCACAAGCACATCCATTTTTATTACTGTTTAAATACCATATAGTTCTTGGATACTCAAAGGATACTTCAGATAAACCTTTTCTTGAGGCGGTTTACAGTACCACATATATCAACTCTTCAATACTTTCCCCTGTCGGCCCTCAAATTCCTGAATATCAGATTTCGTAGAGTCCCAATGTTGTGCAAGTAGATGCAGAATCAAGGAAAATATGTAAAAGGATTTCAATAGACAAATTGGTATGATCTTTTCGTAGTAAGCACTAGGAATTCCAGTTCTACAGATCCCTCTTGCACATTTTCAAGAAATTGTCATATTACTTTTAGGAACAAAAGTTTCATATGGTGCTATTGTTAGAAATTTCATTGCAGTATTTACCATACAAGACAAACCTCATTGAGCATAACTTTTGAAATTCTTGAATTGCTTATCTGATAACTTAAGGTCCAATGAGGGCAACGATGCTTATATTTCTTCATAAAAATGAATGCAGTGGAATGGTGTTGTGGTCCGCTGGGATGCAATGCTTGTTTGGTCAAAGGATGGAATGTCTTGCCATGACATTCTCACCATCATGTTTGCTTACAAAATGAGTTAGTCCATTTAAGGAAGAGTGTTTTCTAAAACAATATTAACTAAATATTTTGTAGAAGACTAAAAGATAGGTTAAATAAAGCTTTTGAAATGCAAGTAACAAAAGTAACCATGTTTTGAACTTATCTATAGAAATAATAAAGCATGTCCTTCCTCTGTATTCAGGTCAATTTTGAAATGGATTATTATTGAAATACATGATAAATACTTAGTATACTTTTCATAATAGTAAATTTGAGATCCTGTATGCCAAATTTGATCCATGGGTTGATCAAGTGCATATGCAAAGACTCCGGAATCTTGATATACTCAGGCACTCGCTCTCTTTCTTTGAGCCATATTTCAGACTGTTGACATTTTTGACAGTGCAACTGTCTCAAATATCTAAAGCTTTCCTCAGTTGACAACTACCTATTATTAAGGAACCTTTCAAGGTTAAAAAGAAGATCATTTACAAAGATGAGCATTTAAGGAATCTGGAAGCCTGGGGATATTAAAATAATTAAAAAAAAAAACAAAAAGAACAAAATAGACACACAGCAACAACAACCACCTCGTACTCCATAAAAAGGGGAAAAAATTCTCCAACAAAATCTAGAAGTCCCGAAGAGGTTTCTCTAATCCACTTTTATTATTGTACTCCCCCCATCCTTATCAGAAATTAGTAAACGGCATATAGTTTTCTTCCCAACTGTGGGGGTGGGGGGGGTGGGGTGAAGGTCTGTTATTCCTCCTTTGCCAAAACCACCATCACCAATACTCCCTACAATCGAGAAAGCAGGATGCCAGAACGTTCTTGTCTAGTCACATCTCAAAAAATGCTGTTGCTAGTCTTAGGATTTCTTGTGAAAGAGAACATCTATACACTATAGACTGCATGGTTTGTAACTTACTAACTCCTATAGTGCTTGGGATCCCAGAATGTTCTTGTCTAGTCACAGGTCAAAAGAATGTGGTTGTTAGTCTTAGGAGTTCTTCTGCAAAGAGAACATCTATCCACTATGCACTGCAAGTTTGTAATTTACTAACAGTAAGATTCACTCCTTTGCTGCTTCGGGGGTAAAGTTTAGAAGGATTTCTTCTTTCCCATGCTCCATGCCTATTGGACATATAGGGGTGGCTCTTCCATCTGTACCCCTTTACTTTGGAGTGTTTCAACTTCTCTTCCCTAAGATCATCCATGACAGAAAAATCTCTATCATCTTAAGAGAGAGAAGCTTCTCATTCTCCAATCATAAGCATTTCTAGTAAAAGGCAAGCATAAAAGCACTCCTCAAACTAGCTCTCCTCCAGCAGGCAAGCGGATTAACTTCTGGAAATTAATCAGTCAAGGAAAGTAAGCAACATAATATATCCACACTCCCCTTACTAGATGAAAACGTTGAAATTGCCATTATTCATTCTGATATTTCCTAGTTTGATCCCCATTAGCTCCTTACCCTTCTTTGAACCCATACATAAGCTAATGTAGGTCTGGAAATTTTGCAGGCTCATCTTAGGACCTATGAGACTACCTAAATTAACCCTCCAGTGAATCCTTCCAAAATCTAAAAAGAAACCGCAGGTAGAATCTGTCCTTTCATCTTTTCCCAATCATTTGAAAAGGAAAAGCAGCTAAACATGATGCCCATTACTGACATGTCCATAGTAAGAGGTCACTCAATCCTTGTTTGTCTCCCTTTTTTATTATTAGGGGTCAAGATTCAATTGAAGAAGCTTACTTTAAATGATGTGTGTGTCTAGCTCCTTATCCAAGGAATGACGCCTATCTTTTTCCCCCAAGCATGCACTCCCCAACTTTAAACATAATTTTGCTGACAAATTTTCTAACGACTGCAATACTCCTCTTCACTTGCAAGATCTTAAACATCTATTCCATTCTTAATTCTTCTGAGTAATTTCAACTTCTTAGCCAACACCAAACTAGCTTTCCCTGCTTCACTAGCTCCTAGGACCACTATGAAAACCAACGACCCACATAAAGAAATTTATTGCAATGAAAACATCCCATACCACTATCAGAAGGGCAGATCACCAATAGCACTTTCTTTCCCTAGAAACATACTTCTAAGAGCTCTTTCGTCAAAGATAACTACCATTAACATAGAATAAGATTGAAATCTCCATGTTCACCTAACCTTACCAAATAATATGCAATTTTTGTCAAGAATACATGTTATTTTTCTCTTGGATAAACTCATGACATAATATTTTTATCCCAACAATACTGGGCATGTGGCTAAAAATGCTGGAAGCACATGGAAGACAAAGTTGAACATTTGCAGATGAGCTAACAAAATTAAAGTGTATAAGATTGAAATCTCCATGTTCACCTAACCTTACCAAATAATATGCAATTTTTGTCAAGAATACATGTTATTTTTCTCTTGGATAAACTCATGACATAATATTTTTATCCCAACAATACTGGGCATGTGGCTAAAAATGCTGGAAGCACATGGAAGACAAAGTTGAACATTTGCAGATGAGCTAACAAAATTAAAGTGTATACTAGGGCTTGGTTCAACTATTTCTGCCACTTTACATTTGGCTATAACAGAACATATAGGACAAAATTTGATGTGTTCATCCATGTTAGCCTTGTGGTCATTAGTAAACGTGCTTATTGAGACCATTTCCAACTAAACAACCAGCTAAGGAAGTAAATTGAATATGCCATATTTTCTGACTTTAACACAGACCATCTGATAAGTAGTGACATCACAGAAATGCAGCAGAACCTGTTACCTGAGTTCCCACAGTCAACAGCACTAGAAGCTCCATCTGGAACAGAACTCTTATTTTCTGCAACATATCAGAGAGCAGAATCAGAGAGAAAGGACAAAAAGAAAACCAAGACCATGCCACCAAGGAAAGGGGAAGAACTTCTACCAAAATAGGAAAAGATTTCGTGTTGCGAAAAATATGTAGCAACATCAGTTGTCTCTTCAACTCTCTTTCTTCTTCTCCTCCTCATGGCCTTCCTTTTTTGATTATGACCCCAAAATGGCAGTGACTTTGAACCAACATGTTCTGAAGAATAGTGATTTAACTCCTGCTCATTGTAATCATATGCCGCAAGTTCCCTGGCATATTTAGCTGCTTGAGACTCTATTTGTTTGATTTTCAGCTCCAGCCATTGGCACCGCCACATTAAAGGGCGAATAAAGTTCCTCCAATGTTTTGTCAACTTCCTCTTCCTAAAGAGTTAACAAGACATTCAGAATAGTAGACTCTAGATTTAAGGGCTTATGATCTCAGTCTATTGGAACCTACACATGAACAAACCACTTAAAGGGGTTCACCAATTATAAACATAAGAAAAGTTTTAGAACCTTGATTCCAAATTCTCATCTCAATTATTACCCAAATCACAGATTTCTCCCATATCCTCCTAATGTCTGTGAGAAAGTAGACTGTAACAACACATTAAGCATTTGAATTGCAACCTGACCCATATTTGTACTGTATGAAGAACTTAAATCTTCATAATCTTGAGTTGTTTCAGAACGGTTGAGGGTATTTATTAGGACTTATATTGAAGCTAGATTTATGTATGATGAAGTTAAGAGAGAGAGTCAAGAGGGTGTTTAGTGAGAATTGTTTTGTTGTTCTCAGCTTTCTTTTGTAATTAAGAAAGGTGGAAGGTGCATAGTGGGGGTTGTATTAAGCTAAATCTACGCATGAAGATGTTAAGAGAGAGATAATCAAAATAGCTAGATTGTAGATAATCTTCTTGGGAGGCTGTTTGGAAGACCAAGAAGGGTAAAGTTATTATGAATAGGCGTTTCCTTTGGAAGGGGATACAAAATTGACCCACAGATTAGATGAGTAGACTAGGAAATTTGATGTTCTCTGTAGAGATTTCAGAAACATCTACAAAATGGTTCGGAATTACAATCATACTACTGGACTTCACAATGCACAAAAAGAGACTTGAAATCCAATCTTGCATCTAAAGATAGTAAAGCAAGCAATTTGAAGGGTTCATATATCTAATCTTACCGGGGCCGAAACTCGTTGCTGTGTCCATCAAATGGTGGTCGTAAGCAAAGGTCGTTACATAATTGAGACTCCACTTCTGCATCACTAAATCCAGTCTCAGCTCCTGAATTGGTATCACCAAATGAGCTGGAGTAGTCAGTAGCATCAGGGTCCTCGGCTTTCTCAAACCCGAAGTTACTAGCATCTCCACTTTCCTCGATATCAACTTCAGCATCTGTGTCGCATTCAGAAGCATCCTTTTTAACATCCAATATGGCTTCATTTTCAAAAACATCTTTTAAGGTACTCATGCATTCTAAATCCATGTTATCTATATCTGCTGAGAAACTCCCATCCTCTTCATCAGCTGCAAGCTTTGGCATGGATTCTGGAGCAAGTCTTGGATCCACATCTTTCAATACTTGGGCAGAAGCCATGGAGAAATTTTGGCCAAAGCCGCTTTTTGTTTCATGACTAGAAAGCGAATGAAAAGAGCCTATCGTTAGCCAGCATATTAGCAAAACAGATGGGGCTCTGTAAGACCATTTATCAAATAGAAAACTAAGCAAAATTCTTTCCAAATTGAAAATACAGCAATATTGTAATCCGTAATCAAAGAAGATCACTGAAAGAAATAACAAGACTAATACCATTTCCTCATACTGAGTTCTAATATTGCTATGAGAAATATATGATGCGACAGAGGAACATCATATAAAGGAGAAACATAAGAAAAGAATATTTCACACCCCATTTATTGCATCTTCTGATTAAAGAAACTAATAAAACAAAAGGGTGAAAATAATATATATAAATATGGGAATGCTCAAAAATCTGAAACAACTCGATCACTAAGATATGTAAACCAAACTAATGTCTAGAAATGACAAACAACTGGAGACTTGATATCATGACTTGGAAGACCATGATTACGAATATGTGAAATCCCTAGCCTTGAAATGAAATACAGAAAGAAAGGAAAAAAAAAAAAAAAGACACACAAGCACGCACACATGGACAAGGCAATTGAGCTAACTACAAGCCAGAAAAAGAATGTCAGGAAGTCCATAACAGCATTTATAATTAAATAAATTTTTAAACAAAAAAAAAAATCAATGGTACACACATCTCCCAATTGAGTTAAGCAGGCACACTATTGTTGACACTGTTATAGCCCGACTGCAGTTAGCACCTTTACAAGAAAACAAGAATATTTATTCTAAATAATTCTGAGCTTAGGCATTTATCTAAAGGCTAAAAGCTACAGACATCCATCTATCACCCTTCCTTTTTGCTGGTAAATTGTTGGTGTGGAAACATTACAAGGAAAGAGTACCATAGACCATATAAATCATTTTCCTTTTAAAAAGAACATCAAACCACACATTTCCTTAATTACAACCGAGAATAATTTTTATTGGAGTATTCTCTAAATTGTTACTCTTCTGCTACACATGTCCTTAAATTACACAATGACATAAAAATAATAATCATATTCAGAATAACCTACACTGGCTTCTGCTAATAAAAAAAAGAAGCATTCTTTTCTATATATCATCATTTTTTTTTTCTCTAGAATCTTTTACCTCAGCTTCTGGAATAGCAACGTAATATTATTAGAACCTCGAACACAAAAATTCAAAGCATTGCATAATGTGATACAATCATAATCATTTCACTAAATTAGTAAGTCATTAGACATGACTTGCAGAAGCTAATCACTACCCATTGCATCTGTAAAAGCAACCTTAAAAGAACAATCATCACGCATATGCCCTATTCCCATAATGTAGAACCCAAAATGCAGAATCACTTAAACTGCTTTGTACTTAAAGAATTTGAGCATAATTTTATATCTACGAAGCAGGAGAACATCTGGGTGTGCATATTTATATTCTTCCGGTACTAAAAATCGCATAAAATCATTCAATGCAAGTGAAAGCTATCCTCTAATTTTGTTCAATCAAACAAAACATCCCAATTCTTTGGGCCATACAGAGGTCTGATACGTACAAGACATTAAAAAGTCAACTAAGAGAGATAGAGAGACAGAGAGAAATCACAATAGCAGCAACAAGAACAAGAACATGAACATGAACAACTGAAGGAAGAAACATAGAAAAAGAAAAGCAAACATGGGAAAAGATCAGACAACAGAAAAACATAAAACAAAGAAAACCCATTTGGAAATACAAAGAATTGGAAAAGAAAACGCCAAAATTTGGAGGAAAAGAAAAAAAAAAAAAAAAAAACAAACAATGGAGTTTGAAGTACTAACTACACAGTGATGCAGACAAGCAAAGCTCTGTAATTTCGATCCAAAGTGAAGAGAAACCCAATTCAGATGCTTGAGATGAGAGAGAAAGTGAAGAGAGAGAGAGTGAGAGGAAACGGCAGCGAAGACGATGTTGCTAGAGAAGAGAGAGAGGGAGAGTTTTGCTAGCGAGGACATGAACACCGTTGTATTTGTGTAGTTGGCAATATATCGAGTGTGACCCTAAAGAGGCCCATGTCTTGAATTCCTTCCCGCTTTTTATTTTTTATTTTTATTTTTTTTACTCTTTTTTTAAATATATAATACTAATTTATTTTAAAATGATTTTTCTTTTATTTTTTAAATAAACAAATATAAGACTATGTATCTGACATTTTTACCCTTCATAATAGTAAAAATCTAAATTCTACTTTTAAAATTTATACTTTTTTATATTACTTAATAGTAAAAATTTTAAGAGTCGTGTCGTTTGAGTTTAAAATTTTTTTGCATAAAGTAATAACTAAAAACTCAAATGATGTTTTAAAAAAAATAAAACTAAAATTTTCAGGTCTACTAGAAAAATAAACTAAAATTATAAAAAAATGACTTCACAAAAAAAAAATCAAAAGTACAAAATACAACTATAATTGACATTTTAACAAAATAAATCTTTCGGAAATATTTAAGTTGGTGTTGATAATCGATGGGTTAATCACTTTATTAATTAAGGGAGAGAGAGAAAGATTACTGGTAATTAAGGTTTTTCGATCGATATTTATAATATATCTATTGTGTTTTAACTGATTAGACACACAACAAAATTTTACAAATTTAAAAAACAAAAAATATAAAGCATGAAATATGATTTTCCAATAAAATAATAAAGAAGAGCAAATAAAAATTTACTTTTCGTTTTGCTTAATTTCCATTAGATATTTTCTTTAGTTAAGGTAGATCATCGGATTAATTGCTTCATTAATTAATGGAGAGCAAGATTATTAATAATTACATTGTTATCATCGAGATCGATATTTACTATATATCTATTATGTTCTAACCAATCAGATGCAAAGAGGATTTAAGAATTAAATAAACAGAAAATATAAAGTATGAAACATGATTTCCAATTAAATAATAAGAATCAAATAAAGATTTAAATAGAGATTACTCTTTATCTGTTGTATCGACATTTTCGATCATTCTGTTGAAATCTGAACAGCACCAAGCCTACACCGATCTCGCCTTGCATAGACAATACGAAATCACGCATAAGATTTTAAATCTAACCTAAGTCGCTCCTTTATCGCTGACTCGCTCTCATCGGGGAGAGGCAAAGGGCTGTAAGGAGGTCCAAGAGAAGTGAATAAATATAACTAGGGTTTCAACTGTTTTATCCTTCATCAACTACTTTTGGTAATTACTAAATTTCCCTATAATTTTGAACACCAAAAAAACATATATATAATAATGTCCCTAAACTTAGAGTCAAACACAAATAATGCTCTAAAACTTAGAAAAGAAAATCCAAATTAAAAACATTCCCTCAACTATTAAAAAATTACAATTTTAGTCCTTCCGTTTAGTGCCTATAAGTATTTGCCGTTACAGTGACATGTGTCGCACGTGATTGTAACAAAAAATAATTTATTTATTATGTTAAAATAATTTATTTTTTATTAGTATTATTTATTTTTTATAATTTTAGTTTTCCCATTTCTTCTTTCTATCTTTCCTTTGCACTCTTTTTTTTTATGTACTATTTCTTTCTTGGACACCGTCTGATATCCTAGATTTCGTTCTGACTAATTCAGACTGACCATTACAGTGACTCCTTTCGGAGGGCAAGTCTCCTAATGGAGAATATTCCATACACATGAAAGCTTAATATTCCTGATAAGAATCGAATCTCAATCATGATTATGAATACTTCATCACACATTCGGTTAAACTAAGTCACCTCGATTTCACGACACTCTTTTCTTCCCTTTCTTTGTCACCTAAGGCTATACCATTCTCTCTCACACACTTTAACACCGGTCATTGACTCTACTTCCTCCCTGCTATTCTTTGCGAAATCATCATCTCTATTTCTCCGGTCTCCCATTTTCTTTTGCTTTTCTTTGATTTCACAATCAAACTACATCGTAAACCTATAACCATCGTCGATTTCAAGCTTCCTTGCCTTAAAATCTACTTCCGACTGGTGTCCACCATTAATTACAAGCCTCAAAACTTTTCCACTTACAGTAAATTGAAATTATAGTTCAAAAAGTATTTTTGTTATGATCTCCGAAGATGATTAAAGCTTTAATAATCCTAATCGAGCCCCAAACTATGAAATTTCTAGTTTTTGGTCACAACCTTCCTTTTTGTCTACCATTAATTCGATGAAGAGATTCATCCACTATTGTTCACTCCTACAAAAATCTGTTGGAAAATGGGGTGGGTCTGCCCATGATGGTAGACCCGTCCCAAACACTTTCAAATATTTTGTCTTTTTTTTTTTAAATTTCAAATGGGGAGAGGATGGTTATTGGAACAACTCCCTCTCTCTCTCTCTCTCTTCTTAAAAAACTCCATTTCCTTTGTAAATGCCAACCACCTCATTTTTCTTGTACATGAATTTGAAATAAGAGGCACAATACTCTTTTTTTGAGTACGACAAAAGTAAGAAGCCATTTTCGTGTGTGAGTAAAAGAAAGAAATTTTTTTTTCACATTGTAAATAAAGAGAGGGTTTGAAAAATATCAATCATTGATTTCACCAATGTATTTGGATTGTGAAACATAGAAAGCAATCCTATTTAAGTGACATCTTCTTGAGTAATTTTAACCCTATTTAGATTCGTGAATTTTCGTATATAAAATATGTTTATTGGTTTGTTTTAAAATCTTTTTTAGTTTAGGATGTTTTTAGTCTCTTTGTTAGGTATTGAAAATGCAAAATGGCAAGAATAATTTTTCAAAATTCATTAATAGCGACTTGAAATTGGTTTAACGGAATACTTTCAATTTTATAAAGTAGTATGCCCATAACATGAAAATTAAATTTGTAAAATTTGGCATGCACCCAATGAGTACATTATGTGATTTTTCAAACACTAACCGAAACTTAATGTATTCGTAACTTTTAAAATATTATATTTCATCATATGAAATTTATATGGTTAGAGTTCTCTCAAAAAATTCTTTTCAATCATATAAAAATTGTAAAAAATGGTTAACAATTGAGAGATATATAGTCATTCGAAAATGGGATCGTATTGTAAAAAATTTTTGAAATATAGAAGAAGATAAACAATTCTCAATGGCCATTCCTACTCCCACTCTCGGCTGAGGCATGTTTAGCCCAAACCCAAGATTAGAGATGTTTGATTTGAAAACTAAGATCACTATTGAATTCAGAGATATCGAAAATATGGGATAACTAAAATCCTATGGCTTTCTACCACCGAGAAGGAGGCGCGTGGGCCTTACGCGCCAAAATTGGGATAGCTAAAATCCTGTGGCCGTCTACCGCTGAGAAGGGGGCGCGTGAGCCTCACGTATTGGCAATGGCGCATAAGGATGGCCATTTCTTTTTTATTTTTGCACAGCCACTACAGCGGCGCATGGGGGCACGTACAAGGTGTGTTTTGGCCGAAATTTTTGTGAAAATAATTGTTAAGTGTTTCCATTTTTTATTTTTAATTTATTTTTCAAAGTCAAAAAATAATTTTTATTGATTTTTAAACTTAAAAATTATTTAAAAATATAGAAAAATAATTTTCGATACACGAAAAATTTTGAAAATTTTTATATATATTGAGAAAATTATTTTCTTAATTTTGGCTACCCGGGTGAAGATTTGTTTTTCACCCGTCATTTGTTTAAATTTTTGTTCATTTATTTATGTTCAAAAAATAATTTTTATAACATGTAATTGTTTGAAATTTGAGCAAATATTTTTAAAATAAATATTTTACGATTTATTATAATATTATGATTGGTTGTATGCCTAACATAATATTGTTCCCATTTTAAGGGAAATTATGATAATTAAACGTCTTTTCGAAAGTTTTCTAGGTTTTTGGGGGAGGGAAAAAGATTTAAAAAGTTCGGAGAGTTTGATAAAATTGATCAAATATTGATTTACAAAATGAACTCATCTTATACATTATCGGATCATCTGGAAATCATGGAAGAAAAACGTTTAGAATTTATTCAATTAAGTCGTATCTTTTGTGAGAAAACGTATACATACTGAGAAATTCTCTGTTTTCTTATTGGGTTAGTATGGTTGATGAGTTGTTTGTCAAGAATGGGCATATGATTTTTGACGATACGAGACAATTATTAATAGAAAAGTGAAAAATTAAGATATAGAGATTCAAATGAAGAAAATACTATCTCGAAATATAAATAGTTCTCTACAAGCTATAAGGAGATTTACTCCTAGGGATGAGCTATCTAATGGAATTATAAATATGATATACCGAATAGATTTGTCCTGAATGAGATAATTTATTTATATATTTTCTTTTGCGTATTATGACTGTTAGTTAGGAATATGATTATGTAATAAAGAAATTTTTAAATTTTTTTTAATATAAAGTTTCTTTTAAACAATTGTTGACTATATTTGTTGAATTGTATAATCATGTAGGTAAAAGAAAACTAGGGTCTCTTGAATGAAAATTTTAGACTAATAGAATTTGAGTAATTCTCATCCAAAATTGAAACGTTAGTTAAATATTTTATGTATTTAAATAAAAATTTTGGATTAATAGAATTTGAGTAATTTTTATCTAGAATTGTAATACTATTTAAATATTTTATATATTTAAATATAAGGTTTTTGTTAAAAGAATTTGGCTAGTTCTCACATAAAATTTATTAAATTTTATAGTTTTAAATTAAATTTGTGATGATAATGCATTAGATCCATAGATGATGATTGAGAATGTAGTAAACTTTCAATTGTATATCCAATGTTGATCTGTCATGAATATTAATTTTGAAATACAAAATTATATATATGATACAAACATTAATATTAGTGTCCACATTCTTAAAAACCCAAATCATAGCATTGAAATCTAATATTGCGGATTTAAATAGAGATGACAAATTAAATAACGATGATCATAAGATACGATATCATAAAGTGTATATGTACTGAAAGAACAAAACATCTTCGAAGGTATCAAATATGTCATATAAGATTTTGATGTGGGTAATGTTGCTCCACAGAGAAGAGAACCAAATGCTTACCAGACGTGAAAAATGATAGATTATACTGTTTGAGTAACCCTGTTTAACTCTGTAATTGATGGCACGATCTCTGAGTGTGAGTAATATTCAATTACTCATGTCATTTGGATGTATCTTAGAGAGAAATATAGAGATACCAGTGACTTATCTTAGACGAATGACCATAAACTTTGATACCGAATAAAAGTGAGGTGGCTATAGTATCAAACAGTAATTAAAGGTCATGTCTAATATGATTAGAGAGTGGTAGTCATCTAGTCATGTTCTCTCCGATAAACAAAAAATTCAAACTTTGATTTGATCTTTTTATGCCAAGTGAGAGCACTTGATAGTAAATTTGATTCACGATAATAGTATAAAATCTTTCTCAGATATTACTCTTCATGTTGAGCTTGAGGATGAGCTTTTAGTGCTGCAAAATCAACATTATTTAACAGATCTTTCCTGCACTCTCTACCCTGGATGTGTGCTAAATATAAAATTTTGTTGATGCTTCGCGGAAGGCCGTTACCCTATTTTTGTCAGAAGTTGCTCTGGTTCAGCACCGTGGTGGGACTGTGAATATCCTGTTCCAACTTTTTGTGACAATTGGAATTCTGATAGCAAATTTATTGAATTATGGAACATCAAAGGTACATCCAGGGGGATGGAGGATTTCTTTGGGCTTGGCAGGTGTTCCTGTTCTCTTCCTCTTCATTGGTTCCACTATCATTGTCGAGGCCCCAACAAGCCTTATAGAACGGGGTCAGCGTGAAGAGGGAAGACAAACTTTAGAAAAGATCAGGGGTATGAAGGAAGTTGATGCAGCGTTTGAATCTATTGTGCATGCTTGTGAGGTTGCAGAAAAAGTGAAGCAACCATTGAAGAAGCACATGCAGAAGTCAAGCATGCCACCGCTCATCATTGGCATTTTGATGCAAGTGTTCCAGCAGTTCACGGGTATCAATGCCATTATGTTCTATGCACCAGTCTTGTTCCAAACCAACGGATTTGGAAGCGATGCGTCGTTGTTGTCCTCTGTTGTCACCGGGTTGGTCAATGTGCTAAGCACTTTCGTTTCCATTTTTGCCATTGACAAGTTGGGAGAAGAGTATTGCTTCTTCAGGCTTGCATTCAGATGTTTATTTCCCAGACTGTCAGCGGAGTGATTTTGCATGTTTTGCTCAAACCAACAGGTTCCCTTGACAAAGGGCCTTCGATAGTAGTGGTGGTGCTCGTGTGCATGTTCTTCTTCTTCGTCGCCTGGATCTTCGTAAGGGGCTTGTTTGTGGTGTTCTTGTTGCCCAAAACTAAAGAAGTGCCAACAGATTTAATCGCTGACAGTCTGGAAAAAACATTCCTGTATGGAAAAAATTCTTGGATGATGAAGAGGCTAAGGCTCATGGGGGAAAAATCCAGACATGGCCTAAACGAGCTTGGACAGAGTTGAGCTTGTCTACACTTGATTATTTTCTTAGCTTGTCAACGTGACATTTCACAATGCTGACAAAAGTGTACAACACTACTGCAGCTAAGAAGAACGATTTTGCCATCTTCTGTGCGGCTGGTGTCGGCTGCAGTGGAGTGAAGTGGGTGAGGTGGATTTTTGCACCCCCAATATAATTCACTCATGGAATTTAATGAAGGGTTCAGAGATTTGCCTATGATATCATGAAAGAGTATAAAATAGTGAGAATGATTTGTATTATTCGGTGTATTTGTTCGATGTTGGAAAATAGAGACGGGTCCGTCCATGAGGGTAGATCCGGCCCAACATTCATTTATTTGAATGTTGTGAGGGAGGGACTGATTATTGAAAAAAAAAACCACCCCCTCAATTCCCTCGTGTGCAAAAAAGGAAACCCCCCTCTCTTGTTTTTTGGGGATGCACATTTTTTCACTTCCTTTTGGATGACGTGAACACACAACAAAATAAAAACAGAGACCATTTTCTTTTTTTTTGGTTTCGGAAGAAAGAGAATGTAAAAAAGAGAGAATATTCACATTTGAGAAACAAAAAAAAGAAACCTCTTGAAGAAGGATTTGAATTTATTGATCATTATCTTCAAAGACATTTAGATTATAGAACATAGAAAGTGAACATAGAAAGTGATCCGATTTACATGACATTTTCTTGATCTAGAATACCTAACTATCAAAAAGGGATAAGTGATTCTAACCCAATTAAATCCAAGAATTTCTGTATGAAAATTTGTTTGTTAGTTTATATGAAAACTTTCGGCAAGCATACAGAATCACAACATTTACAAGCCCCAAACCTTAATCTATCACGAAACATTTAATAAATATTTTTTTAATATTCTCTAATTATTGTGTTGTTAAAGATAAAAAATATCATATTACCTAAATTATATTGATATACAACTTTAACAATTATATTGATATTAAAAAAAACCTGTAATTCATGCCGATAAATCTAACTTACAATTATAAGGTATAACACAAAACTCAAAGGTTCTAGTTTCAACAAAATCATCCATGGAGAGAGAGTGAGAGAGAGATTTTCATTTGATAGCTGTAGCATTTCTACCCTGGTGTGCCAAATGAAACCCTCCATATTCTTCTCCTTGGCTGCCCTTGATCTTTAAAAGAATGCTTTTCGTTTTTTCCCTTTTCTATATTTTGCAACTTCTTCTTATTCTTTTTTTTTTCTTTTGATGGTATAAGCTCCCTTGTTTTTAAAGTTCTCTATTTTTGCAAATCACTTGATTCTCTTGTTATAAAAATTTAAATTCAAGTCATTGTATCTAATTTACATAAAAAGGAAAACCCCTCAATTGTTGAGTCCATTATTCAACTAAATGACTACATAGCTTAGTTGTTGTTAGAGCAGTGGACTATAATGTGATTGTTGAAATTCTTAAGTCGCTTGTTTGAAATCGGCAAGTCGGAATTACCCGTTCATTTTCTACTTTTTGCCCTTTTACTTTTATTAATTATACATGCTCTTATGCTCTTTTTAGTCCCACTCTTCCTCCTTTTCTTTAGCCTACGTGACATATAGCACATGACAACACCCATTCTCCCTCACTGTAGTATTATATTATTGCATTCAAATTGTTTGTGTCCGATTTTAGCTCAGTTGGTAGAGCGGAGGACTATAGTGTGATTACTGAAATCCTTAGGTTGTTGGTTCAAATCTGACTGCTCGGAATTACTTTTGCCCTTTCACCGTTTTTGTGCCCACGACTATAATAATTTGTCCCATAACATCCAACACAAGGTAACACCCATTCCGCCTAGTAATACTATTATATTATTGCATTTAAACTATTTCTGTACCTGAACTTAGCTCAATTGGTAGAGCGGAGGAGTTTAATGTGATTGGTTAAATCTTTAGATGGCCGATTCAAATCATCTGTGTTTTAATTAATTATACATGTGCATTTTAGCCCAACTCTTCCTCCTACTTTTCCTTAGCATGCACGACATATAGTGCATGGTAACACACATTCAAACTATAGTGCACGGTAACACGCTTTGCCCGACCTTAGCTCAATTGGTAAAGCAGAGGACTGTAGTGTGATTGCTTAAATCCTTAGTTTGCTTGTTCGCTCCGGCTATTTGCAATTTTTATTTTCCTTTCCACTTTTTTCCCTTTCACTTTTAATAATTATATAGACGCATTTTAACCCCACTCTTCCCCCTCCTTTTCCTTAGCTTGCATGACATATAGCACAGAGTAACACCCGTTCCCCCTCGTAGTATTATATTATTGTATTCAAATTATTTCTACATCCAACCTTATCTCAGTTGGTAAAGCATAGGACTATAATGTGATTGTTGAGATCCTTAGGTTATCGATTCGAATTTGGCATGTCAGAATTACATATTTCTTTTCTACTTGTTGCCCTTTCACTTTTATTAACTGTACATGCACATTTTGGCCCCACTCTTCGTCCTTCTTTTCCATAGCTTGCATGACATATAGTGTACAAAATACAGATTCCCCCTCATTGTAGCATTATATTACTATATTTAAGCCATTTCCATTTCTAATCTTAGCTCAATTGGTAAAGCGCAGGAGTGTAATGTGATTGCTGAAATCCTTAGTTTGCTGGTTTGAATCCGACAGTTCCTTAGCGTCCACAACATATAGTGAACAGTAACACCCATTCCCCCTTATTGTAGCATTATATTATTATATTAAAAATATTTTTGTGTTCGACCTTAACTCAGTTGATAGAGCAGAGGATTGTTGTGTGATTACTAAAATCCTTAGGTTGCTAGTTCAAATCCAATAAGTCAGAATTAGTTGTTTCTTTTCTACCTTTACCCTTACCTCTATTAATTATAAATGTGCATTTTGGTCTCACTCTTCGTCCTCTGCACGACATATAGTGCACATTAACACTCACTCCCCCCTCATTGTAGTATTATATTATTGTTTTTAAACTATTTTCATATTCGACCATAGCTCAGTTGGTAGAGCGATGGACTATAGTGTGATTGTTGAATTTCTTAGATCGCTCGTTCGAATCTGGCATATCAAAATTGCATGTCTTTACTACATTTTCTCCTTTTAGTTTTATTAATTATATATGCACATTTTGGCATCGCTCATCGTCCTCCTTTTCCTTAGCATGCGCAACATATAGCGCACATTAACACCCATTTCCCCTTATTGTAGTTTTATATTATTGTATTCAAACTATTTCTATGACAGACCTTAACTCAGTTGGTAGCGCAGAGGACTGTAGTGTGGTTGCTAAAATTTTCAGGTTGCCGGTTTGAATTCGACATGTCGAAATTATTTGTTTCTTTTCTACTTTATGCACTTTTACTTTTATTAATTACATATGCACATTTTGGCCCACTCTTTGTCCTCCTTTTTCTAAGCATACATGACACATTCCCTCTCATTGTAATATTATATTATTATATTCAAACTATTTTTGCATCTGACCTTAACTCAGTTGGTAGAGCGGAGTACTGTAGTGTGATCGCTAAAATTCTTAGGTTGCTGGTTCGAATTCGGTAGGTCGGAATCACTCATTTCTTTTCTACTTTTTACCCTTTCACTTTTGTTAATTATATATGAGCATTTTGACCCACTCTTCTTCCTCCTCTTCTTAGATGTGCGACATATAGTGTCTATTCTCTCTCATTGTAGTATTATATTATTGTAGTCAAACTATTTTTATGTCTAACCTTAGCTCAATTGGTTGAGCAAAAGACTGTATATGATTGCCAAAATCCTTAGGCCGAAATTACAAGTTTCTTTTCTGCCCCACTCTTCGTCCTCCGTTCCTTAAAGTGCACGACATATAGCACTCATTCCCTCTCATTGTAATATTATATTATTGTATTCAAACTATTTTTGTGTCCGACCATAACTCAGTTGGTAGAGCGGAGGATTGTAGTGTGATTGCTAAAATCCTTAGGCTCTAGTTCGAATCCGGTAGTTCGGAATTACTCATTTCTTTTCTACTTTTTGCCCTTTTGCTTTTGTTAATTATATATAAGCATTTTAGCCTTACTCATCGTCCTCCTTTTTTTAGCATGCGCGACATATAGCGCCTATTCCATCTCATTGTAGTATTATATTATTGTATTCAAACTATTTTGATATCCGACCTTAGCTCAGTTGGTAGAGTGGAGAACTGTAGTGTGATTGCTGATATCTTTAAGTCACTGGTTCAAATTCGACAAGTCGGAATTACTCGTTTCTTTTCTACTTTTTGTCTTTAACTTTTCTTAATTACATATGAGCATTTTGGCCCCAATCTTCGTCCTCCTTTCCTTAGCATGCACGACATATAACGCACATTCCCTCTCATTGTAGTATTATATTATTGTATTCAAAATATTTTTATATCCGACCTTAACTCAATTGGTAGA
This sequence comes from Dillenia suffruticosa, assembly GCA_033439265.1. NCBI lineage: Eukaryota > Viridiplantae > Streptophyta > Magnoliopsida > Dilleniales > Dilleniaceae > Dillenia > Dillenia suffruticosa. Next base: position 1,300,782 of record JAVTVX010000001.1, read on the forward strand.
AAGGAGGATTACAGTGTGATTCCTAAAATCCTTAGGTCGCTGGTTCGAATTCGGAAGGTTGAAATTAATTGTTTCTTCTCTACTTTTTGCCCTTTCACTCTTGTTAATTATATATGAGCATTTTGTCCACTCTTCGTCATCATTTTTCTTAGCATGCGCGACATAGAGTGCCAATTTCCTCTTATTGTAGTTTTATATTATTGTATTGAAACTATTTTTATGTCCGACCTTAGCTCAGTTGGTAGAGCAGAGGACTATAGTGTGATTGCTGAAATCTTTAGGTCGCTGTTTGAATCAAGCAGGTCGGAATTACTCGTTTCTTTTATACTTTTTGCCCTTTCACTTTTGTTAATTATTTATGAGCATTTTGGCCCCACCCTTCGTCCCCAATCTTCATCCTCCTTTCCTTAGTATGCGCGACATATAGCGCCTATTCCCTCTCATTGTACTATTAAATTATTGCATTCAAAATATTTTTATGTCCGACCATAACTCAATTGGTAGAGCGGAGAACTGTAGTGTGATTGTTGAAATCCTTAGGTCATTGGTTCAAATCCGGTAAGTTGGAATTGCTCGTTTCTTTTCTACCTTTTGTCCTTTTACTTTTGTTAATTATATATAAGCATTTTGGCCTCACTCTTCGTCATTTTTTTCTTAACATGCGCAAAATATAGCTGTCATTCCCTCTCATTGAAGTATTATATTATTGTATTCAAACTATTTTGATGTCTGACCTTAACTCAATTGGTAGAACGGGGAACTGCAGTGTGATTGTTGAAATCCTTTGATCGTTGGTTCAAATTAGGCGGGTCGGAATTGCTCGTTTCTTTTCTACTTTTTGCCCTTTCACTTTTGTTAATTATATATAAGCATTTTGGCCTCACTCTTCTCCTCCTTTTCTTGGCATGTGGACATATAGCACACAATCCCTCTCATTGTAGTATTATATTATTGTATTCAAACTATTTTTATCTCTGACCTTAGCTTAGTTGGTAAAGCAGAGAACTATAGTATGATTGCTGAAATCCTTAGGTCGCTAGATTGAATTTGGTAGGTCCGAATTACTCATTTCTTTTCTACTTTTTGTCCTTTCACTTTTGTTAACTATATATAAGCATTTTGGCCCACTCTTCCTCCTTCTCTTCTTAGCATGCGTGATATATAGCGCACATTCCCTCTCACTGTACTATTATATTATTGTATTTAAACTATTTTTATAATTGGTAGAGCGGATGACTGTAGTGTGATTGCTGAAATTTTTAGGTCGCTAGTTCGAATTAGGTAAATCAGAATTACTCATTTTTTTCTACCTTTTTTTTTACTTTTGTTAATTATATATGAGTATTTTGGCCCCACTCTCCATCATCCTTTTTCTTAGCATGTGCGATATATAACGCTCATTCCCTCTCATTGTAGTATTATATTATTGTATTCAAATTATTTTTATATCCGACATTGGCTTAGTTGATAGAGTAGAGAGCTGTAGTGTGATTTGTTGAAATCCTTAAGTCGTTGGTTCGAATTCAGTAGATTAGAATTGCTCGTTTCTTTCCTACTTTTTGCCATTTCACTTTTGTTAATTATATATGAGCATTTTGGTCCCACTCTTCATCCTCATTTTCTTAGCATGGGCAACATATAGCGCTCATTCCCTCTCATTATAGTATTGTATTATTGTATTCAAACTATTTTTGTGTCGAATCTTAGCTTAGTTGGTAGAATAAAGAACTGTAGTATGATTGCTGAAATCCCAACAAGTTAGAATTATTCATTTCTTTTCTACTTTTTGCCCTTTTACTTTTGTTAATTATATATGAGTATTTTGGCCCCACTCTTTATCCTCCTTGTTCTTAGCATGCGCGACATATAATGCTCATTCCCTCTTATTGTAGTATTATATTATTGTATTCAAACTATTTTGATGTCCGACCTTAACTCAGTTGGTAGAGCGGAGAATTGTAATATGATTGCTGAAATCTTTAAGTTGTTTCTTTTCTACTTTTTATCCTTTCACTTTTATTAATTATATATGAGCATTTTAGCCCCAATTTTCGTCCTCCTTTCCTTATCATGCACGACATATAGCGCATATTCCCTCTCATTGTAGTATTATATTATTGTATTCAAACTATTTGGTGTCCAACCTTCACTCAGTTGGTAGAGTAGAAGATTGTAGTGTGATTGATCAGAATTACTCGTTTCTTTTCTACTTTTTGCTCTTTCACTTTTATTAATTATATATGAGCATTTTGACCCCACTCTTCGTCCTCCTTTTCTTAGCATGCGCGACCTATAGCGCTCATTCCCTCTCATTGTACTATTATATTATTGTATTCAAATTATTTTTATGTTCGACCTTAGCTCAGTAGGTAAAGTGGAAAACTATAGTGTGATTTACTGAAATCCTTAGGTCATTGGTTCGAATCCGGTAGATCGGAATTACTCGTTTCTTTCCTACTTTTTGTCATTTCACTTTTGTTAATTATATATGAGCATTTTGGCCCCACTCTTCGTCCTCCTTTTTTTAGCAGGCGCAATATATAGTGTCAATTTCCTCTCATTGTAGTTTTATATTATTATATTCAAACTATTTTTATATCCGACCTTAGTTCAGTTGGTAGAGCAGAGGACTATAATGTGATTGTTGAAATCCTTAGGTTGTTGGTTCGAATTCGACAAGTCGGAATTACTCGTTTCTTTTTTACTTTTTGTCCTTTCACTTTTGTTAATTATTTATTAGCATTTTGGCCCCACCCTTCATCCTCCTTTCCTTAACATGCGCGACATATAGTGCTCATTCCCTCTCATTGTAGTATTATATTATTGTATTCAAACTATTTTTGTGTCGAACCTTAGCTTAGTTGGTAGAACAGAGAACTATATTGTGATTGCTAAAATTCTGTGATTGCTTGTTCCAATCTGACAGGTCGGAATTACTCGTTTCTTTTCTACTTTTGGCCCTTTCACTTTTGTTAATTATATATGAGCATTTTGGCCCCAATCTTTGTCCTCCTTTCCTTAGAATGCCGACATATAACGCTCATTCCCACTCATTGTACTATTATATTATTGTATTCAAAATATTTTTATGTCCGACCTTAACTCAATTGGTAGAGTGGAGCACTATAGTGTAATTGCTAAAATTCTTAGGTCACTGGTTTGAATCCGGTAGGTCGAAATTACTCGTTTCTTTTCTATCTTTTGTCCTTTCACTTTTGTTAATTATATATGAGCATTTTGGCACCACTCTTCGTCATCATTTTCTTAGCATGTGCGACATATAGCTCCCATTCCCTCTCATTGTAGTATTATATTATTGTATTCAAGCTATTTTGATATCCAACCTTAGCTCAGTTGGTAGAGCGGAGGACTGTAGTATGATTGCTGAAATCCTTAGGTCGCTGGTTCAAATCCGGCAGGTCGGAATTGCTTGTTTCTTTTATACTTTTTGCCCTTTCACTTTTGTTAATTATATATGAGCATTTTGGCCCCACTCTTCTCCTCCATGTGCGACATATAGCTCCAATTCCCTCTCATTGTAGTATTATATTATTGTATTCAAACTATTTTTTTACCTGACCATAACTCAGTTGGTAGAGCAAAGGACTATAGTATGATTGCTAAAATTCTTAGGTCGCTAGTTCAAATCTGGCAGGTTAGAATTACTCTTTTCTTTTCTACTTTTTGCCCTTTCACTGTTGTTAATTATATATAAGCATTTTGGCCCTACTCTTCCTCCTCATTTTCTTAGCATGCGCGACATATAGCGCATATTTCCTCTCATTGTGGTATTATATTATTGTATTCAAACTATTTTGATGTCCAACCTTAGCTCAGTTGATAGAGCGGAAGACTATAGTGTGATTGCTGAAATTCTTAGGTAGCTGATTCGAATTAGGCAGATCAGAATTACTCGTTTCTTTTCTACTTTTTGCCCTTTCACTTTTATTAATTATATATGAGCATTTTAACCCCACTCTTCATCCTTCTTTTCTTAGCATGTGCGACCTATAGCGCTCATTCCCTCTCATTGCAGCAATATATTTTTGTATTCAAATTATTTTTATGTCCGACCTCAACTCAGTTGGTAAAGCAGAAAACTGTAGTGTGATTTATTGAAATCTTTAGGTTGTTGGTTCGAATTTGGTAAATCGGAATTAGTCATTTTTTCCTACTTTTTGCCATTTCACTTTTGTAATATATGAGCATTTTGGCCCCACTCTTCGTCCTTCTTTTCTTAGCATGCGCAACATATAATGCCCATTCCCTCTCATTGTAGTATTATATTATTGTATTCAAACTATTTTTGTGTCCGACCTTAGCTCAGTTGGTAGAGCAGAAAATTATAGTGTGATCGCTGAAATCCTTAGGTCCTTAGGTCACTGGTTCGAAACCGACAAGTCAGAATTATTCATTTGTTTTCTACTTATAATGCCCATTTCCTCTCATTGTAGAATTATATATTGTATTTAAACTATTTTTATGTCCAAGCTTAACTCAGTTGGTAGAACGGAGGACTATAGTGTAATTGTTGAAATCCTTAGGTAACTGGTTCGAATTCGACAGACCGAAATTACTCGTTTTTTTGTACTTTTTGTACTTTCACTTTTGCTAATTATATATGCGAATTTTGGCCCTCAATCTTTGTCCTCTTTTTTTCTAAGCATGCGTGACATATAGTGTGCATTCCCTCTCATTGTAGTATTACATTATTATGTTCAAACTATTTTTTTATCGACCTTAGCTCAGTTAGTAGAGCGGAGAACTGTAGCGTGATTGTTGAAATCCTTAGGTCGCTGGTTCGAATTTGACAGGTCGGAATCACTCATTTCTTTTCTATTTTTTGTCATTTCACTTTTGTTAATTATATATGAACATTTTGACCACACTCTTCATCCTCCTCTTTCTTAGCATGTGCGACTTATAGTGTTCATTCCCTCTCATTGTATTATTTTATTATTGTATTCAAACTAATTTTGTGTCCGACCTTAACTCAGTTAGAAGAGCGGAGGACTGTAATGTGCTTGCTGAAATCCTTAGGTCGCTGGTTCAAATCTGGCAGGTCGGAATAGCTCATTTCTTTTCTACTTTTTGTCATTTCACTTTTATTAATTATATATGAACATTTTGACCAGGCTCTTCATCCTCATTTTTCTTAGCATGCGCGACATATAGCGTCCATTCCCTCTCATTGTATTATTTTATTATTGTATTCAAACTAATTTTGTGTCTGACCTTAACTCAGTTGGTGGAGCGGAGGACTATAGTGTGATTGCTAAAATCCTTAGATAATTGATTCGAATCCGGCAGATTGGAATTACTCATTAATTATATATGCACATTTTGGCCCCCACTCTTTGTCCTCCTCTTTTTTCTAAGCATGCATGACATTTATTGCCACTTCCCTCTCATTGTAGTTTACATTATTATGTTCAAACTATTTTTGTGTCCAACCTTAGCTTAGTTGGTAGAGCGGAGGATTGTTGTGTAATTGCTGAAATCCTTAGATCGTTGGTTCGAATCCACCAGGTAGAATCACTTGTTTCTTTTCTACTTTTTGCCCTTACACTTTTGTTAATTATATATAAACATTTTGGCCACGTTCTTCATCTTTTTTTTCTTAGCATGCGCGACATATAGCGTCCGTTCCCTCTATTTGTATTATTTTATTATTGTATTCAAACTAATTTTGTGTCCGATCTTAACTCAGTTGGTAGAGCGGAATACTGTAGTGTGATTTACTAAAATCCTTAGGTCGTTGGTTTGAATCCGCTAGATCGGAATTACTCGTTTCTTTCTTACTTTTTGTCATTTCACTTTTGCTAATTACATATGAGCATTTTGGCCTAAAATTCTTAGGTAACTGGTTCGAATCCAACAGATCAAAATTACTCGTTTCTTTTCTACTTTTTTGTACTTTCACTTTTAATAATTATATATGCAGATTTTGGCCCCACTCTTTGTCCTCTTTTTTCTAAGCATGCATGACATATAGTGCCCATTCCCTCTCATTGTAGTATTAAAGTATTATGTTCAAACTATTTTTGTGTCCGACCTTAGCTCAGTTGGTAGAGCGGAGGACTGTAGTGTGATCGCTGAAATCCTTAGGTCGCTGGTTCGAATTCGGCAGGTTGGAATTAGTCGTTTCTTTATACTTTTTGTCATTTCAATTTTGTTAATTATATGAACATTTTGACTGGGCTTTTTATCCTCCTTTTTCTTAACATGCGCGACATTCCCTCTCATTGTATTATTTTATTATTGTATTCAAACTAATTTTGTGTCCGACCTTAGCTCAGTTGGTGGAGTGGAGGACTATAGTGTGATCACTGAAATCCTTAAATAACTTATGCAAATCCGACAAATCGGAATTACTCCTTTTTTCTACTTTTTGCACTTTTAGTTTTATTAATTATATATGCGCATTTTAGCCCTCACTCTTTGTCCTCTTTTTTCTAAGCATACGTGACATATAGTGCTCTTTCCTTCTCATTGTAGTATTACATTATTATGTTCAAATTATTTTTGTATTTGACCTTAGCTTAGTTGGTAGAGCGGAGGGCTGTAGCGTGATCGCTGAAATTCTTAAGTCGCTGGTTTGAATCCGGCATGTCGAAATCACTCGTTTCTTTTCTATTTTTTACCCTTTCACTTTTGTTAATTATATATGATCATTTTGACCACACTCTTCATCCTCCTTTTTCTTAGCATGCGCAACTTATAGCGTTCATTCCCTCTCATTGTAGCATTAAATCATTATGTTTAATTTATTTTTGTGTTCGATATTAGCTCAATTGGCAGAGTGGAGGACTGTAGTGTGATCGCTGAAATCCTTAGGTCGCTGGTTCGAATCTGGCAGGTCGAAATTGCTTTTCTTTTCTATCTTTTGCCATTTCACTTTTGTTAATTATATATGAACATTTTGACTGGGCTCTTTGTCCTCCTTTTTCTTAATATGCGCGACGTATAGTGCACATTCCCTCTCATTGTGTTATTTTATTATTTTATTCAAACTAATTTGTGTCCGACCTTAGCTCAGTTGGTGGAGTGGAGGACTAAAGTGTGATTGCTGAAATCCTTAGATAACTGATTCGAATCCGACAGACTGGAATTACTCATTTTTTCTACTTTTTACACTTTCACTTTTATTAATTATATATGCGCATTTTGGCCTCTACTCTTTGTCCTCTTTTCCTAAGCATGCATGACATATAGTGCCCATTCCCTCACATTGTAGTATTACATTATTATGTTCAAACTATTTTTGTGTCCAACCTTAGCTTAGTTGGTAGAGCGGAGGATTGTAGTGTGATTGTTGAAATCCTTAGGTCGTTGGTTCGAATCCAGCAAGTCAAAATCACTCGTTTCTTTTCTACTTTTTGCCCTGACACTTTTGTTAATTATATATAAACGTTTTGACCATGCTCTTCATCCTCTTTTTTCTTAGCATGCGCGACATACAGCGTCCATTCATTCTCTTTGTATTATTTTATTATTGTATTCAAACTAATTTTGTGTCCGATCTTAGCTCAGTTGGTAGAGTAGAAGATTGTAATGTGATTTACTAAAATTCTTAGGTCGTTGGTTCGAATCCGGTAGATCGGAATTACTCATTTCTTTCCTACTTTTTGCCATTTCACTTTTGTTAATTACATATGAGTATTTTGGCCCCACTCTTCGTCCTCCTTTTCTTAGCATGTGCAACATAGAGTACCCATTCCCTTTCATTGTAGCATTATATTATTGTATTCAAACTATTTTTGTGTCCAACCTTAACTCAGTCGGTAGAGTGGAGGACTATAGTGTGATCGTTGAAATCCTTAGGTTGCTGGTTCGAATCTGACATGTCAGAATTATTCGTTTCTTTTCTACTTTTTACCCTTTTACTTTTGTTAATTATATATGAACATTTTGGCCCTACTCTTCATCTTCCTTTTTCTTAGCATGCGTGACATATAATGTCCATTCCCTCTCATTGTAGTATTGTATTATTGTATTCAAATTATTTTTGTGTCCAACCTTAACTTAGTTGGTCGGGCGGAGGACTATAGTGCGATTGCTGATATTCTTAGGTAACTGGTTCGAATCCGATAGATCGAAATTACTCGTTTCTTTTTTACTTTTTGCACTTTCACTTTTATTAATTATATATACGCATTTTGACCTCTCTCTTTGTCCTCTTTTTTCTAAGCATGTGTGACATATAGTTTCTATTCCCTCTCATTGTAGTATTAAATTATTATGTTCAAACTATTTTTGTGTCCAACCTTAGCTCAGTTGGTAGAGCGGAAGACTGTAGTGTGATCGTTGAAATCCTTAGGTCGCTGGTTCGTATCCGACAGGTCGGAATTACTTGTTTCTTTTTTATTTTTTTCCATGTCACTTTTGTTAATTATATATGAACATTTTGACCGGGCTCTTTATCCTCCTTTTTCTTAACATACGCGAGCTATAGTGTCCATTCCCTCTCATTGTATTATTTTATTATTGTATTCAAACTAATTTTGTGTCCGACCTTAACTCAGTTGGTGGAGTGGAGAGATCACTGAAATCCTTAGATAACTTATTCGAATCCAACATACCGAATTACTCGTTTTTTTATACTTTTTGCACTTTCACTTTTATTAATTATATATGCGCATTTTGGCCCCCATTCTTTGTCCTCTTTTTTCCAAGCATGCTAGACATATAGTGCTCATTCCCTCTCATTATAGTATTACATTATTATGTTCAAACTATTTTTGTATCCGACCTTAGCTCAGTTGGCAGAGCGGAGGACTGTAGTGTATTGTTGAAATCCTTAGGTTGTTGGTTCAAATCCGGTAGGTCGGAATCACTCGTTTCTTTTCTATTTTTTTTTCCTTTTCACTTTTGTTAATTATATATGAACATTTTGACCACACTCTTCATCCTCCTTTTTCTTAGCATGCGCGATTTATAGCGCTCATTCCCTCTCATTGTACTATTAAATAATTATGTTCAAATTATTTTTGTGTCCGACCTTAGCTCAGTTGGTAGAGCGGAGGACTGTAGTGTAATCGCTGAAATCCTAAGGTCGCTGCTACGAATCCGGCAGGTCGGAATTACTTCCTTTTTCTTAACATGCGCGACATATAGCGCCCGTTCCCTCTCATTGTATTATTTTATTATTGTATTCAAACTAATTTGTGTCCGACCTTAGCTCAATTGGTGGAGTGGAGGACTATAGTGTGATTGTTGAAATCTTTAGATAACTTATTCGAATTCGGCAGATTGGAATTACTTGTTTTTTTCTACTTTTTGTACTTTCACTTTTATTAATTATATGTGCGCATTTTGACCCCCACTCTTTGTCCTCTTTTTTCTAAGCATGCATGATATATAGTGCTCATTCCCTCTCATTATAGTATTACATTATTATGTTCAAACCATTTTTGTATCCGACCTTAGCTCAGTTTGTAGAGTGGAGGACTCTAGTGTGATCGCTGAAATCCTTAGATCGCTGGTTCGAATCCGACATGTCGAAATTACTCGTTTCTTTTTTAATTTTTATCATTTCACTTTTATTAATTATATATGAACATTTTGACCACACTCTTCATCCTCCTTTTTCTTAGCATGCGTGACTTATAGCGCTCATTCCCTCTCATTGTACTATTAAATTATATGTTTAAATTATTTTTGTGTCCGACCTTAGCTCAGTTGGTAGAGCGGAGGACTGTAGTGTGATCGCTGAAATCCTTAGGTCGCTGGTTCGAATCCGGCAGGTCGGAATTACTCGTTTCTTTTTTATTTTTTGTCATTTCACTTTTGTTAATTATATATGAACATTTTGACCGGGCTCTTTATCCTCCGTTTTCGTAACATGCGCGACACATAGCGCCCGTTCCCTCTCATTGTATTATTTTATTATTGTATTCAAATTAATTTGTGTCCGACCTTAGCTCAGTTGGTGGAGTGGAGGACTATAGTGTGATTGCTGAAATCTTTAGATAACTGATTCGAATTCGGCATATTGGAATTACTCGTTTTTTTCTACTTTTTGTACTTTCACTTTTATTAATTATATGTGCGCATTTTGGCCCCCACTCTTTGTCCTCTTTTTTCTAAGCATGCATAATATATAGTGCTCATTCCCTCTCATTATAGTATTACATTATTATGTTCAAACCATTTTTGTATCCGACCTTAGCTCAGTTTGTAGAGCGAAGGACTGTAGTGTGATCGCTGAAATCCTTAGGTCGCTGGTTCGAATCGACAGGTTGAAATTACTCGTTTTTTTTTATTTTTTATCATTTCACTTTTGTTAATTATATATGAACATTTTGACCGGGCTCTTTATCCTCCTTTTTCTTAACATGCGCGACATATAGCGCCCGTTCCCTCTCATTGTATTATTTTATTATTGTATTCAAACTAATTTGTGTCCGACCTTAGCTCAGTTGGTGGAGTGGAGGACTATAGTGTGATTGCTGAAATCTTTAGATAACTGATTCGAATCCGGCAGATTGGAATTACTCGTTTTTTTCTACTTTTTGTACTTTCACTTTTATTAATTATATGTGCGCATTTTGGCCCCCACTCTTTGTCCTATTTTTTCTAAGCATGCATGATATATAGTGCTCATTCCCTCTCATTATAGTATTACATTATTATGTTCAAACCATTTTTGTATCCGACCTTAGCTCAGTTGGTAGAGCGGAGGACTGTAGTGTGATCGTTGAAATCCTTAGGTCGTTGGTTCGAATCCGACAAGTCGGAATCACTTGTTTCTTTTCTAATTTTTGCCCTTTCATTTTTGTTAATTATATATGAACATTTTGACCACACTCTTCATTCTCTTTTTTCTTAGCATACGTGACTTATAGCGCTCATTCCCTCTCATTGTATAATTTTATTATTGTATTCAAACTAATTTTGTGTTTGACCTTAGCTCAGTTGGTAGAGCGGAAGACTATATTGTGATTGCTGAAATCTTTAGGTCGCTGGTTCGAATCCGACAACTTGGAATTGTTCATTTTTTTTTTCTACTTTTTATTAATTATACATGCGCAAAAAAGAAAAGAAAAAAAAAATTATTCAACTAAATGACCATTTTGCCATTGAAATATCTCACATCACAAAGGGAATTTGGGGGACAAGTATGGGACTAAAGGACAAAATTTTAATAAGGTTTATTTGTCAATAATTAGTAGAGAGAGAAATGAATTCCAATTTTTCGAATCAATTTTTGGTCAATGAAAAATATGTTTTTTAAGTTCATTGAGAGAGTCTTTTTCTTTTTACAGCCAACGGAAAGGGGACAAGGGTGGAACACCTCACAGATTCCAAGGGATTGAAAGTCTTTAGTAACACCGCATTCAACCGCAGGTGAAGCCGGGGCAATTGGCGTCCGAAATTTATTATAAAAAATGTTAGTACAAGCTATATTTCAATAAATACTTTTAAAAATTTTAAAAATATGCAAGAATTCATTAAAATGTTATTTAGTTTTCTAAAATTTATTATATTTGTCTCCTTTAACTATTCTCCATGATATCATACTCTTCCTTTTAATATAAATTTCAAATTTTGTTTTTATACATAATGATATAAAATATCTAGATTACATAGAAATGAAAACGAATACATAAATATCAACGTCTGATGGTTCAGTTAGTTCGGAGACTGACGCCCCTTAACCATGATCGGGAGTTTGATCCCCCATAAGAATGAAAAAATCAGCACTGGCAGACCTGCCCTCTCAATTGGGCCCTACAAGCGGTCAATCCAGATTAATCGGGGCGAAACCCCGGATACTGGATTGGTGGCCTAATGATGGTACCAAAAAAAAACAGAGAGAGAACGAATACATAAATGGTATATGAAAACGGTATTTGTAAGAATATAGAAAATAAAAATATAAGAAAATATAAAAATATAAAAAATATAAGGATTTTTATTAAATAATTAAATAATTTATTAAATTTAAAAAAACGTAAATATAAAGATTTTGTTTTTATGATTAAATAAATAAATAATTTATTAAATATAAAAATATATGTAAATATAAAGATTTATATATAAATATTAATTATTTAAAAATAGAAAACGTTTCAAAAACAAAAAATGTTAATATTGAAAAATTTTGATATATAAGAATAAAATATATTCCACATATTGAAACCTTTTTATATAACTAAACTAATATATATATCTTATATAAGAGAAATTCGAACTCGAGACTTCTAACGCTTGAATTCGAGATTTCTAAAGAAAAGAAGTTGATATCAGTTGAGTTATAATTCATTAATAAACTAATATTTTATTTATTTGTAGATGAAAATCCATAAACCGAATTTCAACCGGATTCAATTATTAAAATTAGAGCTAATACCAAATCCAAGAGATGAAGATCAAAAAAAGCTGTTTCTTCTTCTTTTCCGATTCCAATTCCAAGCCGAAAGTCAGTTTTGGAATTTCAACGTGTTTCTTCATCCTTTGGTCCATATTGACAACATTGACTTTGATCTTTGTTTTATTTATCTTAATTTATTTTTATTTTTATTTTGTTTATAAATTTTTAATTAAAATAAAAATTAAAAAAAATATGAATTAAATATTTAATTTGATTAAACAAGTGCATTTGGAATATATATTTAATTAAAGACAATAAATAAAGTAAATCTCTTATGGATAAAAAAATCAGAATTATTATTGGAATTTAAATTTATTCCGTTAAAAAAGTTTGCAACCACACCCATAATCACTCTATATTTACGTGTGCATTTTTGAAATAGTTTAATTTGAGTATAGAATCTTCGAAGGCATGTCTTTTTTTTTTATTAATGTAATAAATAAATAAATAAATAAATAAATAATTATTATAAGTGCAATTAAAAAAATCAGTTTGGTCCCATGTTCATGGTTGGCGGCTCATGGGAAATTGGGTCGGTCTGGTCAAGCCCATCAAAGTTGTCTCTTCATTCGTCCCCCAATGGCCAATTACTGTTATGCCCTGAGGATGAACTCCATTTCTTATTAAAGAAAATGACAAAAAAATTAGAATCCATTTCTTATTAAACAAAAAGCCATGGGAGATGAACTCCAACACGGATGCGTTTCATCTTCTTGGGAGATTCTTTTAGACAATAAATTTAAATTTTAGTAATTCCAATTTATTATGTGATTACTTAAAAATTGTTACTCTATATTACAGTGTTAAATATATATATTTATCGATAAATTATAAAAAATTTAAATTTATTAATCATTATAATATTATAATTGATTTTCAAAATTTTAAATTAAATTTAACCATTTTTTATGTTTTTTAAAAAAATTGTAAATATACATTACTTTTTTCTCTTTCACTACCTTATAAAAACATCATTTAAAAATTAAAAATTGAGTAATTTTATTTTATACTTAATTACAACTGAGTTAATTTTTTTTTTTTTTTTGGTTATTCAAAAATTTGAATATGAAATCATCAGATTAAGAGAGAGAGATTTGTACCATTAGACTGTCCCCTTAAGACCAACTAAGTTAATTTTAATAATATAATCAGATACATATAATTAGTTCGAATCAAATTTAATCAAATTTAATAAATAATTATTATACATCAATGATTTATTAAAAAAAAATAGTAAGATGTATCTGATCTTAATTTTTCTTGAACCTTGTGCGCATCATTTTTGACACTTTTAAGAGTTTTGATTTAATGTAATACATGAGCTTAACAACCTCGTAATGCCAAATTAATTTTAGTGATGGTCCCACGACACACCAAAAATGATAATAACAATAAAAATAACTTCTATATGAACAGACAAAAAACAGAAAAAATAATTATGATATTGGAATGTCCTCCTTTCCTTAATTCCCCATTCCTTGCGGTGTTGTACCCTACCAAAACATTTCCATTTTCCACAAAATGCCCATCTCATTTACTCAAATTTAGCACTTCAAAACGTAATTATGGATTTAAACAAGGGTATTTTGGGAAGTAAATATGGATCCTGTGGCTATCTCTATCACGTAGGCCAATTTTCCTTTCCTCCCCCTCTCCAACGGTCCAACCATCCTCGTTTGACTCTCTCTCTCTCTCTCAAATTCAATTAATACTTCTCCTCCCTCTCTCTTCGGAATGTTCATGCATAATAAAAACTTAAAGTGGCAAAACATTAGAATTTTACAGAGAAAAGCCCTAAAAAACTCAAGTTTCTGATTCGAAAATGGTGGAACCGATTCTGAGTGTTCTGTTTCCTTCATGTTGGGAGATTCGGGTCTCGGTTTTCGTGGCGTTTTTCGTGTTCGCTGCTTTCTGGTATTTCGCCTTCGGAAATTCTGATTCTTCCGCCGGGGATCCGGCGAATTCCGCCAATGGAATTGATGATAAAGATAAGGTTTTGAACCTCTTTTTGCTCTTTCTATTTCATTCCCAGTCACGTAAATTATGGGTTTTTTGGAGTGATTTAGTCAGGTTTTTAACTCCCTAATCATAGTTTAACTGACTGTTCAATGCCTAATTGCTTGAATTTATTTTGAATATGTTAAATTTCAAAGTTCAAACCAATTCAAGTGATCGCCTTTATATGGGGTTTGTTTACTCGTTAGAACTATTGAGTTAGAGCAAGCGTGGAAGGACATTTTAAGCCCGCAATTTCTTTTGCGGTTCAGATTTAAGTAATTCGAATTCTGAATCTTTACCTAAAAGATTTCATTCTTTATAATTGTTTTGGTTTAGGGTTTCATGAAATCCGTGCAAAAATATTTGTTCCCTATTGGAAATGTTGAGGTTACATAAATTATCATAGGGGGTTTTTAATAATGAATTTGGTGAAATTTAATTTTCTCATAAAGATATATATATTTTTTACTTTAATTAAAAGTATTTAAACAGTAAATTGTGCAAGTAAGTAAGCTTGTAAACCAAGTTTTCAAGTTTTCAAGTTCATAAATTTCATTTTCCTATTCTTGTTTAATGAGGGTTGTAAATTTAAGAAGTCTTTTAAGACCCAGTCCCGTTGACGTATTGAGCCCCTTTTCTTTCTCCTCCTTTATCGACCTCCTATCTTTGCAAATAAATGAGCACGACCTGGTATTACTTGTCACTTTTACTTCTCTCATCCACCCTTTTGTTCTTTATCAGTCACCCATGTCCTTTTTACTTTTCTCTTTTGCTTACGATCTTTTAAGTTTTAACATAACTTTATTCTATGAATTTTTTGAATACGACAACAATAACAACTTGAGCTTTAATTCCAACATTTGAGATCGATCATTTGAGGTTGGTCATTTAAGAGACAAGTATGGAGAATGATAAATAAAATAAATAAATAAATAGATAGATAGATATATATAAAAGAATGATTGGTATGTGATTTGGTTGCTTATGTAGGATCTTTCTGTTGTTATTGCTACTTTCACATGGATAATTTAATTTTTTTTCATTTAGTCCTTCTCATGCTCTTCATTATGATCTTGCTATTTTTTATCTTTTTCCTTTTTATATTATATTATATGTATATTGTTTTTGCTCGTTTGACCTCTTTCACTGTTATCTCTCTCTTTTCTTATTAACTAGATATTAATACTTTGATTGTATTTAGATTTGGTTCAGTTGTATGCATTGGATCTCTTTCTGGACAATATTTCAAGTACCTAATGTGATATAATAATCATATTTTTCGGGACATTATAAATGATGATCTTGTTGTCATTGACTAAACATGCTAAAGCATGTAATCTCATTAATGTTTTTCATGGAGTAATTTTCCACTTGTTTGACATGCCGTTCTACACTTATTTTGTAGATAGGTCAGCTCAAAGGAGATGTGCAAACCAATTCTGCCCACATGATTAAGGTATGTCAATGTATCTTCTCCATTAAATCATCGTATCTTCAAATATTTGTAAAGCTTGTGCTAATGTATAGAGATTCGCGACATGAGAATTTGTTGTGTCTTTTATCAATTGACGTGCCCATCCTTTAGTAGTCATTTTTATCC
Organism: Dillenia suffruticosa; assembly: GCA_033439265.1. Taxonomy (NCBI): domain Eukaryota; kingdom Viridiplantae; phylum Streptophyta; class Magnoliopsida; order Dilleniales; family Dilleniaceae; genus Dillenia; species Dillenia suffruticosa. The sequence goes on from JAVTVX010000001.1 coordinate 1,316,756, forward strand.
CTTCTTTCATAATATTCATCGATGCGTTTTGCACTCTGCCCACCAGGTGGAATTGTTGGCAGCCAAAAATCTTATTGGTGCAAACTTGAATGGAACATCAGATCCTTATGCTATCATTACCTGCAGAACTGAAAAACAATTTAGGTTGGTTCGCCTGATTTTTTTTTTCCACTTTTACAGTTGGATTTGACAAATCATTTCAATGTGTAACTTTTGCTGTCTAATTCTGCCATGGGGAACTTTCTTTAGTTAAAATCAACACCAATCGGCATTTGAGTTTACCTAAAGTATCTACTAGTTGAAAATCCACTTTTTCTGAGACAATGGTTGTGCATACAACATCGCAGGTGTTTATGTGGTTGTACTCCATTTCTATGATATAATATTAAGTTAGTTTCAACTTCTACTCATAAAACGCAGCTATGTAGCTTGTGTTGGAATTGAAGGCAGGCTAGTTATGAATTTTTAACCCACTCAAGGAAAGGTTGGGTGTAAAATGTTTATAAAATTGTTGAACGATTCAGGGATTTTGCATGCTTTGGTTAAAGTAGTAATACATAGTCAATTTGCAATAGTGATGTAATACCATAATAGTACGGTAAGTCATGTTGGCAGCCTCTCTGATACTGAACTCTCCTTTATTGTATTCTCCTTTATCTATTGCTATTATAAAGGAAATCTAGACTTTAGTGAAGTCGACTTTGGAAATCCAGTCACGTTTTAAATTTGACAAATTTTCCCCCTTGGTTTTTCTTTTGCCATCTAAAGGGCACAACTGACAATATACATAAATTTCAAATAATTTCATATTTCAGCAAATTTTTGTACCCATCCTTACTCCCTACTTTCTCGCCCATAACAGTCTTCTAAAATACTACTTCATTCTCTCTCTATTTTCTATTCCTCTTATCTTTGAAAAATTTCCCACATTTTGTCACAAACATATTGAACGAATTAAATTGAAGGTGTGAGCATTGAAGATCATTTTTTTTTTTTTTTGAAAGCATGGATACAGACAGAGAACACGGAGACAACATAAAACGTCAAAAGTTATATGACAAGACACAACAAAGAGATGCTTATTAAAATGTTCATTAAGTGTGCAGCAAACCTATGCATATGTTTGTGTGTGTCTCTGTGTGTGTGTGTGTGTGTGTGTGTGTGAAAATATGTTAATACTATAATCCTAAACATGAAATCAGTAGTCAAAATTCATGATTGGATTTGTTTGGAATAAATAAAATATATTCTGGTATTCATTTATTTTGGAATGTAAAATATGATATTTGTAGTTCAAAAAACTATAAAGTGTTTAATCCTTCATCTCCAAGCGGAACAGTGGCACATTTGAGCAGTCTCCAAGATAAAAATTAATTATCTTCTAGTTGAACATATATGGACAGGTGTCTCTTTGTGTTTGAAGCATGTACAATGATGCTTTTCTGTCTTAATGCTTGTCATTTTTATAGTGTTTTAGTTTTCCAATGATATATGTTTTCCTTATTATGTTGCTTCTTCAGTTCAATGGTGCCTGGTTCAAGAAATCCAATGTGGGGAGAAGAGTTCAAGTTCTCTGTTGATGAACTTCCTGTTGAGGTAGTATTATTATTTATCATTATGAGATTGGAGTTGCGGGTTTTGACACAAATAAATTGTTCTTGGAAGTATGGTGTGTGTGGTCTTTTGAAACTTGTCTACTTGTTAAGACTAATGGTCCTTTTCCTTTATTTATTTTATGTTTACTCAGATTGTTAAGTTGCAATAATGGTCGAAGAGAAGGGAAAATTCTCAGTTCTAGCCCAAATGTTACCCCTGGGCAATAGTGATTGTCAAGAAATCAATAGTATCTTCTTGTTCTCATTTAGTTAGGAACCATGTAGCACGGACATGGCAATGCGATAGAATCTAGAAAAAGTAGGGCATGACCCAACACAAATACAATAATAATAACAATAACAACAAACTAAATCTTAATTCTAATATTTAGGGTTAGCCATTTGAGAGACAAATTTGAAAAAGATAGAGAAAAGAAAAATGAAATAAAATATATATATGTAAAATAAAAATAAAATAAAAAGAAAAAGAAAAGTAAATAAATAAATCAATAGATAAATATTTAAAATATATTGGTTTAATTTGTGCGATTTCTTCTACGCCATCCATTCCTATCCGAAACCATTTTCTCTTCTAAACGCTTAATTTTCATATCTTTACGAATAACTTACATCCAAATTTCCAGCGGTCTACCTCTACGTTTTACTAGATCTCCTATATTTAAGTTCTCTATTCTCTTAATCGGTGTATTTTTGGGCCTTTTTTGTACATACCTGAACCACCTCAGGCGGCATTCTAACATAATGATTATAGGTCAACATTATTATGAGTATAGATCAACATTAATGTAAAACTATAGACTAACATAATGATTATTACAAAATTAATTATCCAAACTATAATTAGTTGTATGATTAGATTCACATAGTAGAGTTTAAATTTGTTGTGTATATTTTTCTACTTTTTAAAAATATAAAATTATTTTATCTATTAAAAATTAAAAAAAAAAATTGGACTGCTGTGTCATAGCTGTCTCATCTGTGTCAGTTGGATCATAATTAATTATCTTTTATTTAGATGCGTACATGACTTGTGTCATTGGCATGTCCGCAAGGTGTCATGTCTGACTCATTGGACACGTAGACACCCCAGTCAGTTGGCGTGTTTGTGCTTTATAGGTTAAGAATAAGCTCAAACAGATTTGTTCTGCATCTTAAGTGATTTTAACATATGGAAATTCTTGCCACAAGCTGTTTCTAAAGTTAGAACATGACCCTTAGAATAAAGCCGACTTCTCTCCTAATTTGACCACCCAGGATAAGGGTGGGGGAGGTGTGGAGGGACTTAGGTACTTGAAATTATCAACATGTTGCTTTTACATTCATGATATCTAAATTCTAGACCTTATTACTGGCTAAAAATCTGTGCAAATTTGGTGCTTTTTTTTAATAGAATATATATATTATTTTTGTGTTTAAAAATATTTAGGTAATGTCTGTTTGCATGACCATCACCTTAGACAATCGTCCTCGTATTCTATTCTAGCCTTCTTTCATCACAATATGTACATATGTACAGTATGTGTGTAGATATATGTATGGACATATGTATTTGAGGTCATTATTTTCACATTTTCAAGCTGTTTTCAGGAGCAGGAATACATTGATTCTTCATGTCACCATTTTAAAAGTAAGCAATAACTTCTTGAGTTCTTAGGCAGAACAAATGAGTTACTTTTTGTCTGAACCGTATTAAACTGTGACGGAGAAGAGGGAAATAGATAAGTCATCTATACATGTAATTATCATATATCAATGTTCAAATTACGTAAAAATACATGCATACATGTATGAATGCAGAAGTAAGAATGTGTGCCTTCCTGTCAGGAAATTTTAAAAACCACAATATTATAGAAGAAAAAAAGAAGAAGAAGAAGAAAAATGTCCCTTGCAAGGGTGCAAAAATGCTTTTGTATCCAACTTCAATTTTATAGCTTTAGAAAATATTTCAGAGTCAGAAGTTATTTGAAATTTAGTGAATTTGAACTAGTCCAACAAAACTTTGATTAGCTCAGTTGTTGATAAACTTCAATATGCATTCGGGTAATGCTTTGTTGTCCCAATACTTTGTAAACCCTACCTTGCAAGAATAATCTTATGCTGTGCGATTATATAAAATTCAAATGACCAAACTGCAGAATCAACAAAAGTGGTACTCTACTCCCACCACAAACAAGGATCTATACTCCCTTGAGGAGGCATTTCCAGCTATTGATGACCAGTCAATTGCACTTTCTGTACCTGCGCCACAACACCTTTTGCTTTGCCCTGGTTTCTTTGTCTCATTTAGAATCATTTTAATAGGTCCTTATGTCTATTCCATTGGAAGCAATTATCCTTTCTTCTGTTAAAATGTCTCCAACAAAAGGCTATCTTGGTAGAAAGAAAACAATAGAGTTGTTTCTATATGTGTGTAACAAAGCAATACCACTTTAAGTGTAAAAAAAAAAAAAGGCACTACCACTTGGAATTTTATAATCTTGTGGTAGAAAGATGAGAAATATTGAACTTTGTAAAGATGCATTTTAGGACCCCTTCAAGCAATGCTTCCTAGATCTTAAGCTTATGTATCTCTTATATTTGGTACAATGATCAATCTCTAAATTGTGCTGCTAGTTATCAGGAAAATGGACATAATAATATGTCTTTTAAAATTTTATTTTGTGCTTGTTTAAGAGTTTACTTTGGTCATTAAAATATAGAATAATAAAAGCATCTCCATTGGCTGAACTCTTGCAATTGGTTATTTCACATGTTGCTTGAGCACAAGTATCTGAGTTCAAAATTTTTCAACCTTTCTCCTTTATATTCAATGCGTTTGGGACCACCTTATAAGTCATTACAAGCCATGGGGAGAGTTAGAATAATGTTAAACATAGCATGCTCTATCAGGTGCTTATGCTTTCTTATTGCTATTGATGTTTAACAATTGTGATTTTTTTTTTTAAATCTTTCTGCAGATAAATGTTACAATATATGACTGGGATATAGTATGGAAAAGTGCTGTTCTGGGATCAGTTACTGTTCCCGTGGAAAGTGAAGGTCAAACTGGCTCTGTATGGTATACATTGGATAGTTCACCAGGGCAGGTAAGTTTCTTCCAAATGTGATTTTTTCAGGACCTTATTTTCATTTTAGTTTCATATACAAACTAATACATCTTATGCATTTATTTATTAGGTCTGCCTCCACATTAAAACTAAAAAGCTTTCCGTAAATGCTGCCAGGTAATATCTAAGGTTTTTTTCCCCCCTTAGTCTCTTCTTTGATTCTACTCTAGCTTTTTCATTTTTAATCCTGCAAATATGATGTAATTATAGTGATAGCAGCAGCATAACTTGTGTTACCGGTTTGAAATATGTCAAGCTGATCTTAACTGCTCTATTAATAGGGTTCTGAATGGCCATGCTGGAGATAATGCTCAAAGAAGGATTTCTGTAGATAAACAAGGGCCAACCGTGGTCCATCAGAAGCCTGGGCCTTTGCAGACAATTTTTAATCTCCTTCCAGACGAGGTGAGTAACATCCTATTGTGCAGTTAACTGCAGGTTCACCTAATAGGTTTTATTTCAAATGGAGATTCAGCTCTATGTTATTGTTATGTGCTTCTCTTTAAGTCATTAGCCTGACAACATATCTACTTCAGGTTGTTGAACATAGCTATTCTTGTGCACTTGAGAGGTCATTTTTGTACCATGGCCGTTTGTACGTTTCTGCTTCGCACATTTGCTTCCATTCTAATGTGTTCTCTAAGCAAATGAAGGTTAGCTTGTGATTACCATTTCATACTGATTTTAGATTATTCATTTTCTATTTAAATGTATGTCAAAGACTTGCATGAAATAATAATTGAATCAAGGCTTTGGAATAACATGCACATCTTGTAGTGTATTTGTTGTGATAGTCTCCTGTAGATAAGGAAATAGTGGGTCTTCTTTTGCGGTTGCTCCGCCTTGCAAGAATGTAATAAATGTTGTTTAATTGTCTTTTGTTGAGCCGTGTGCTTCTAGTTCTATCTTTGCTGCTTGTGAGCTTCTGATGGTTGATAGGGAAAACTAAATGGAGTACATCAAGTATCAAGAGAGAGATTCTGAGTGCTATTTAGCAATGATTTTTTTTTTGGTCTCTTGGACTTGGTCCACCGCCGAGTATCCAGAGCTTTGCTCCGGTTAATCTCGGCTGAGCTGCTGTCGGGTCCCAATCGAGAGGGAGCTCTCCCAACGTCGTTTTTGCCACTACCAAGACTCGAATCCCGGTTCTTGGTGTGGGGTGCTAGTGCCATTCCCACTAGACCAACGAAGCGTTGGTAGCAATGGACATTATGCTGTACCTTATTGCTGAACTACATCTGTGTTGTGCACTTAACTGCTTAATTTTCAAGAACAGAGTAACACTGAAAATGGATGGGCACTTAAAATTTAGCAGCCGCATAAACTTCTCTTAGATCACAATCGATTTTTTTTTGGGGGGGGACTTGCATCAATATCGGTATCATTGTTTTAATTGCTTTCTCGTACATCATGGCGGTGAGTAAATCCTCACCTAAATAAATACTCCAATAACCTCTCCAAGCAGAGCCAGCATATTGGGCATAAATTATGTTATACTTTTCGGTGCTGATTCTATGTTTTCTTAACACTTACAGAAGTACTCAATGCTTTCGAAGTTATGGTATTTTTGCTTGAATAAGCTGCTAACTGAAATAACTTATGCTAATGTAATCCAGAAAATTGAAAGTGGTATTTAAGACTAATGAACTTTGTGTTTAAGAGTGAAACAACCAAATCTTATATATCACAAGTAGAAATAAAGGGCTCATTCCGTGCACAAAGTGCTCCCCAGCTTAGTGCAAAGAAGCTGTTTCCATGCCTCGAATCCGTGACCTTGAGGTCACCGAAGGAGCAACTCAATCGTTGCACCGAGGCTCGATATCATAAGTAGAAATAAACAGGAATTATACTTACAAAAGAAACCAAAATAGAGGGAGAAAGATTATGCAGCAATAGGCTGGCCTCTAGCGCAAACAGCAGCAAAGAAGGACAAAAGATGCTGCAGGGTCAACTTCTCAAAACCCTAAGCTTCCAATGCTTGCAAACCCCTATCCAGGAGAGGGGATGGGAGCAGAGCTATAGCTGTAAGTCTTCTCAAAACAGCACTCTAAAGAAGTTTTTCCTGCTCAACTACCCCTTTTCTACTAAAAGCGAAGCTTCTCCAGCGAGCCACTTGCAAGACAGCCAAGAAGGCTTCTTTAGGAAGCCAACAAAAAGAAATTATGTATGGCCTCTCCAATATAGACGATATGCAATTACTATCCAACTAAGATCCCTACCAAAAAAAAACACTAAAATTCACAAGACACTATTTATTTAAATAGACCTACTTGCCTCCTAGGCTTAGCTGATATACTAGATATGCAATCCATGCATGCATGCTGATTTGAATGAATATTCTCTGGTTCTTCTTTTATCCTTTAGGACAAAGGGAGGTGGATGAAGATTTTCTTTTCTGCTAAGCTATGGAACTATTTCACCACATGTCCACATCCTCTTTCTTTAGTTTGAAGAATGCCTTCATCTGTATTGTTTGCAAGAGCAGCTATGTTCCTCATAAGTTATGAGAGGACAGCTGTCAGAGATTAGTTAAAAAAATCTAAACGGGATGATTTTCTCCATTAAGTGTCATTAGAAATTAAAGAAAAACAGGAGTTAAGAGAAAAGCTTGATATTAGTTGGCTTATGTAATAAAACATCGAATAATATGAGGTTTTCAGTCTTTGTGTATGTTGTGTAAGAAACCAAGGACCATAAGAAAACATGAAATGAATTTCTTCTCCCAAATTATGACATGAATTTTTCCCCTTAATCCATCTTGCTTCTTTCTAAGCCTAATGGACCAGATTCACAAATGTGTTCAATGTTTTTATCTGCATTATTTGTTGGGCCTTCATATTCTTGTTTCCTGTGGATTTGTTTCATATTTTGGCAATCAGTGTCATCTATATGTATTTCTCAGTATCAAATTTTTGCTTTGAACAGATTATTATACCATTTGGAGATATAGATGAGGTATGTAATTTCCTCCCCTCCCCCCCCAGGGGGGCACTTTGGGTTCTTTTCAATGTTGATTGGGAGAATAGCTTATCTGCATTGCAAGCCAAAGATCAGAGATTTTTTTTTCTTTTGTACAGATAAAGAGGAGCCAGCATGCATTTATTAATCCTGCGATCACCATTATACTCCACATGGGTGCTGGAGGACATGGCGTTCCTCCATTAGGAAATCCTGATGGTTAGTGTTGTAATTAGTAATTTTTTACTTATTTATTTTTTAATGCAATCGCACTTCCATTGACACTATTAGTATTGCTGTTTAATTTATCTCATGTTACCATGGAACAGATTTCCATATTTAGGATTGCTTTATGGAGAATGTGATTCATAGGGTTTGGCCTTGGGGGATTAAGTGTGGGAGTGTCTTTAGAGTGTTATGTGAAGTGAAATGTGACAAAACTAAAAGGAAATTCTATAAAATTGCATTATGATTGGCAGCAACTCGTAAAAGAAGTTATAAAATATTGTAAAAAACAATATGAACAAGATTGATATGGGTGTAGTAATGCAAAAGTAGCTGTTGGCTGCAACTGATGGTAAGATGTGTACTAATAGATGAAAATGTTTTGATGATGTGCAAAGATCACTAGCAAATGCACCAGTAAGTAGAACTAAAGTATACAGATGACAAGTTTACTAGAAGAAGGCTCAAAAAAACTTTGGAGGTAGTTCAAAAGATACAATGTGAAATAAATAACTGCTGCTATGACCTTATATTGCACTGGAGTGATGTAGTTGACCCGATTAATGTGGAGCATAAGGCTGGTTGAGTTGAGTTCATTTGTCAAATAGGACAACACTTTGGGTCATCCCAGGATGGGCTGAGGAGATTCATGCTATAGTACTCAAAGCAATACACTGATATTTCTATCTCAATAACTCCTGTATTTTTGCATGTTTCTGGATTGCCAGAGTCTGTTACTTGATACTTGTGTGAATGAGATAATGTATTAGGAATGCATAAAGCAGTGTTGAATTTGAATAACTAATCCACTTTAATTTTGGCCTAACACACAAAATGCTTGTAATCCATGAGTACTTCAGGACTTCAGGAATAATGGAGAAGATATGTTGATGAGACCATGAAAGAGGGGCAGTAGCTTGCAATCTACAAGCATTGTGACCCAACATGAATGTACTTGATATTGAACATGCCAAACCATGTAGCAATGGACATCGCTTGTTAGATCATGCAAACATTACAAGATTGTGATCATATTCAGTGTTCAAACATGAATTTATGTTTTATCAGCAGTTCGGATGTGTTTTAGCATTTCTTTCAGTGGATGGTTTTCCCCACAATACTTTTTTCAACCCTGTTCTTGAATGGGGATTGGACCCCGTTTAAAAGATTATGCCTTTGAAGCTGTTCTCTTCCACTCATTTCGCAGGTAGAGTCAGATACAAGTTTGCATCATTTTGGAACAGAAACCATGCATTAAGGGCTTTACAACGAGCAGCAAAGAACTACCATGCTATGTTAGAAGCAGAGAAAAAGGTCTGATCATAATGCATTTTTAATTGCTCCATCTTCTAATTTATTGAGCTTTAAAGTTCTATGGCAGTTTCCCACCCCTCCCACCCAAACAAGACCCCACCTTTATCATAAAAGTGTTTTTTTTATTGGGGGGGGTGAGGGTAAGGGATATTGACATGCGACATTGAGAGCTTTCTCCTTCTTTCTTTCTTATTTCAGAATAAGTCAGAAATGGATTTTTTTTTTTTTTAATTCTCAAACTAAGATATTGTTTCTAACAAATTTTATTTATTTTTAATAGGAAAAAAGAATATATTAGGTGAAGATAGAACGTATCAAAACTTATAAGGATTAAAAAAAAAATCCTCAGAATTAATTTTAAAAAAAAAAGTATACAAAGACAAAAATAACATATGAACAATTGCTTTTTAGTCCCCCTTCAAATCTTCTATGCTATGATTGTTAAAAATTCCCAGGCTTGAACGTGTAGAGAAGTGTAGATTTTCTAACAACATTTATTAGTAAAGAACTATTGTTTTTTTAGTTGTTTGAAGTCCCCACTGGGGGCATTTAACTTTGTTAATGCCTAGTAACTTGTATCTGCCTTGATCTATGTTCTCCCTCCTTGCTGGCTTTAAATACCTCCTTTATCATGTGAACCATATTGTAATGGATTCTTAAATGAGAAACTATTCTCAGAGTTTTTCACTTAAAAGTTTAATACTCAGGGAATCCTCCCCCAGGGAATTTCCTATACAACTTGTAACTGGGAAGTAGATGTAATTATGAAAAATGATCCAGGTGATGCTATATAATCAATTTCACTTCGTGTTGAGTCTCTAGAATGAATTGGCACTGTGCCTTCCTCATTTTCTGCTCTTTCCAACATTTGATACTAGATCTTATTATTATTATTATTATTATTATTATTTATTTAGGACTTTAATACAGTCCAAATGACAAGAAAAAATGAAACCTGAGAAGTAATCCTTAATTTTTAAAATTTTTTAATTTATTTTTAGTTTGATGTTTCTCCCAATTGATCTTTTTTGTTGTTAATTTTCAACCAGCCTAGAGAATACTAATGCCTGAGTAAAATATTAAAAGGGAGTACATGGTGATTAGAGTTCGGGTTGTATGTCTTGGACTGGGGGAGGGTGAATGTACAAAGGATCACACAAATGCAGTTGACAATTGGAACTCCTATGATCTTCACTATTTAGTCATAGCAACATGAGAAAATTGGAGCCAGCTATTCAATGTTTGCACCATTGATAGTAGGCTAGGCACTAATCTACCTGTGAAACTCCTATTATATCTGGTCTTTCACTGCAAAATCTCTCATGGACTTACACTCAAAGCTGTGACCAGAGCTGGATATGTTATTTAAAAAATTAAGAATGATCAAAACTATTTTGATATTTGTCTAAGAAGCAGATCTGGCAGTTTAAGACCTTTTAACAACTTTGGAATAGAATGGAAAAGGGGCTACTGGATTGTTACCCCTTTATATTATCTTTGTAGCTTCTACGTGTGGTGTTTTGATATATATTCTTCTTCACATGATTGTGTAAGAGTGGGAAAGATGTAAAATTAAATCATGTGCTGGTATTACTATGTAATTGTGGTCTCTTTTCCTAGCATGGAAAAAATTCATTTGTTGAAAATGAAGTTATGTTTTCGTTTGGCTACTGATCCTGGTCAAGCACTTTGTAATTTGAAAGCAAGGTTCAATTAGAAACATGGACAATTTTCAATTCCCTCTTTGCAATCACTATCTATTTAATCTAGTATCCTAATGAGAGTTTGAAAAGGAATTGATTTAATTCCCTAACTTCTGACTGAAATGGAGTAGACGGGAAACACTATCAAATACTAAGTGCTGATAAACTATCTTGCTATTTGTGTGCTAAACTGAGCCAGTTGGCTGGGTTTTTGCTTAATATAAAGCAAGGATGAGGATTACTAATATATGCTCATAAGTGAAACCGAGTGCATGAACAGTGATCCATACTCTATATATATCGAATTTTCATCAGTTCTGACTTCCTGGTTGTATTTTGGTATACTTTTTTTTTCTCCAACTATTTCTTTTCTGTTCAATATTTTTGAATTGCTGGATACACTTAAGTTGATGTGCCAACTGTAAAACAGGAACCAGCAGAATCAGCACGGCGTGCACATAGTAGCTCTGTTAGAGTTGAAAGACCAGTTAACGTTCCAGAGGAAACTACAACCAAGGCTGAGAATTATAAACCTTTTATTAAAGAAGAAGCTACAGTTAGTATATACAATGTAAGCATCAACTCCTTTTTTTCCAAGAACCTCAGTGATCCAATCTGTAGCTTTCAGACTATAATGACCATTTTCCTTTTCTCTCTCTCAGGATGTATTCCCATGCCTTCCTGAACAATTCTTTAACATATTGTTGACTGATGGGTCAAACTTTATAAATGAATATAGGACAAAGCGAAAGGATACCAATATTACGGTGAGCACCGTGCTAGCTTCCTATGAAGTCCTATATGTTGTAGTTTGCTTCTCCAAATTAACGCCAGAGATCAGATCCTCAGTTGTGATATTTGAAATGCATTTCTTGGAATGAAATTGAGCTGTTTCCGCTTCTTGGTTGATCAATTAAGTTTGACACTCTTCTGCAAATGATCTCCTGATCTGAGATTGCTATTACTCTTAAGATTCTCAGTTTAGTTGCATTTGCTATTGCATGAATAACCGCCTGACATATTAATTGCAATTTGCACGTTTTCATACTTTTCTATATTTTAACTTTACTCATCAACAGTTTTTTCTTAAATCAGTTATGGGGGAAGGTAATTATTTAAGTGGTCGCAACTTATTCGTGAGTTTCCCTAGAAAGAATGTTTTCTAAATTCTATATTGTACTGCACTAAATTGAAGATGAGTGATAGTTTAAGCCAACCATGCCTGGGAATTCCATACAAGCAACATGTTCATCAGGCTAAACAGCACTGTTGTTTATATTGAAAAGCAATTATCTCGAAGTTGACTGGTATAAATCTGACAATTGTCTTTGTTGCAGTTGATCATGATTTTTCAATTTTGTCAAAAGTTTTTGTATACACATCACATGACATACTAATATATATTTATTTATTGCTGAATGTTTCTTACTTTCCCTTTAAACTTCTATTAGGGAATTCCATACAGGCAACATATTCACAAGCCTAAACTTGACTGTCGTTTATATTGAAAAGCAATTATCTTGAAGTTAAAGTGTGTTTTATGAATCTGACAATTGTCTTTGTTGCAGTTGATCCTGATTTTCAATTGAGTTAAAAGTTTTTGTGTGCACATCACATACAAATGCATACTCCTTGTTCAGGTGGTTGAATCATGTAGTTTGAAAGGCTTGATTTAGAAAGTTGAATCTTAGTTTCCTCATTTTTCTATTTCCAGATGGGGCAGTGGCATCCTACAGATGAATACGGTGGTCTAGTCAGAGAGAGCACATTCAGAACTCTCTGTAACAATCCTATGTGCCCACCATACACTGGTATGACAGAACAACAACACGCCGTTTTGTCTGAAGATAAGAAAGTGCTGGTTGGCCTTCTTCTCTTTGCCCTGTATTTGATAATATTATCTCTACATCTCTCTCTCTGTTTGTGGCTTTTTTTGGGCGGGGGGGGGGGGGGGGAGGGGACTCTTCTTCTGCCTTGTCAATTTGAAAAGTCAGTGACCTATATTTTGTGACTTTCAAGATGAGTTAACACCAGCCATTTCTTTACCAGGTTTTCGAGACAGTGCAACAGGCACATGATGTTCCATTTGCATCTCACTTTGAGGTATCCTGACATAGACAGGCATTCTTATGGCATGATAATATATTCTATAAATTATCATTTTCCTCAGAGATTCCAATGCACTTTATTGTTTCATACTTATTACCACGTCCTGCTTTGCTTCAAATATCGTTGTGCTCAGGGAGTTGCACACGCTTATAACAAAATGTAGCTCAACGCGATTGTATTTAGAGTGTGTGTGTGTGTGTGTATCTTATTTTGATATACTTTTTATGGAGAAGGAAATTTATTAGAACGGAGTCACAAGAAAAGAGTTGTTAGTTACAAAAGTAGTGAGTGCCAATATTTCTGGAGATCTGTTTAGAGAATATTGCTAAAGGGTCCAAACACTTGGCACCATAAAGAAGAAAGAGACCCAATAAGAGAAGATGATGCCTAAGTGAAGTTTCAGAAATGTGTCAGTGGAGAAGGACCTAAAGCACTACAACTACTTAACAAATTGAAACCTGAAGTTCTGTTAGTTTTTTCATCTACATTGGCTGAAGTCATGCTCAAGCAACATGTGGATGCAGATTCTTGGCTTAAGTTCTCATGATATCAAAACCACTGTATCTGAAAGGAAAGAAGAAATTCTTGCATAAAAGAGCAAAAATATTTACTTTTGTGGTGGTTTTCTATGCCCTCAGTGGTGTCATAATGATTAGATGGTGGTTTCTTGAAAATAGTGCTGCCTTAATAGGGATGTATGATATAGAATTTATGTTACCTAGAAGTACTAGAACTGTTTTTCATTTTCTCTGGTGGATAAATATGATGCAAATATTATTTGAATCAAACCAAACTAAGACCTTTAGGTTTTAAGCATGCGACCATACTCCCTTGAAACCCAAAGATTGAATTTCTTATATGATACTAGCAAAGTCCTCCAGCAACATCATCCAATCCCGGTCAACATTGTTTATGGTTAAGACTAGGATGGTATATAATTGGCGTCTAACCTCCAACTACCATTCTTGATGCTGTTGGCTTTCACAAATCCAAGAATTTCAGTTCTGACTAGGAAAGAGGGATGCCCCGGACTATCCTTGTAAATCATTATTAATGATTCCTAAAGCAACGCAATAGCCACTCTTGTTTCGGTTAAAATTATAATGTTGGAACTAACTGTTTGTGTTTGAAAGAACGTTATGCCTCTCCACAGATTTATGAGGACTGTAAAATATATAAGGGTAGTACTTTTAAAGGTGCGCCACTTACATAGAGTATCAGCGAACATCATTGAGAGGACCACACCCTTCGATATAATTATGATAGAGGAATGGAACAAAGTATTTTCTGTTTCTTCTATCAAACTTGATTAAAAGAAGAGGGAAAATGATTGACTTTTGAAATTATTGGTCATTTACTTCTTGATATTAAAGATTTGAGGAAATGGAAACGAAAAGAATATGGCAGCACAGATGCTTCCCTAAACAGGCAAATCTCAACCCACTTGCACATCTGGTACAGGAAAAATACAAGGCTTCTATATTTGTTTATTTATGGCTTTGTTTTAAAACAGTACACGTGTGCTTATGGTTGCATTACACATGGATATTGATGCACTGTATTCACTATGTATAAAGAGCGCTGCTCCATGCATGAGGCTTCCGCCACTGTGCGGTCCATGGCTGATTAGATGTACTTGACCATCGCCCATTATGTCAAGGTTACAATGGAGCAACCTCATCAACTTTCCAAAGGCCTACTTCTAAAAGGGATCCTACTCCCAAGTGTTTGCTTACTTATTTGTTTGCATTAGGCTTGATTTGCTGAAGAAAGTTTTACTGCTTAGGATTTGTTTTCCTTATGTTACTGAAGTTCTTACCCTTGTGTTACTTCAGGTGCACTGTATACGGCGTGTAGAGGCTAAAACTGAATCCTCAAGTAATCTAGAGATAAAAGTGGGTAAGTCTCTGACAAGGGTACTTTCTCTGTAAAATTACTTGATTAAGATGCATTTTCTAACTTATGATGATGTGATGACATCCATTGCTTATATAGATACTGTTTACCAAGATGATCTCACCATAATTAACTATCGGGAATTGTATTTAGCTCAGTTACTTAAATTAAGGCGGCCCTGAATTCCTTCATTTTGAAATCTCTGTTCAACTTGGTGTAGATGTCTTGTTTTACAAGAGTTTCAAAGGAACTGTACCATAATACGAACATCATTTCTGCAAAAAATGAATGGCTTCTCTGCAATGTGACTGGCCAATTATACATACACGATGCATCCCCATGATGTATTAGTTTTGACCTAAAGAAGATACTAAATTTTCATGAAATGGAATTAATGCTGTTGTCTTTTGGTTAGATGCCTACTATCTTCTGAAATTCTTGAAAGCATTTAGGTCCTGAACGTTCAATTCAGTTCTTATAGGAGAACATGTTGTAGACATGCCATTTTGTTAAAATTTCTTTGCAGTATCCTCATTGGACTTTTACATTCCTGATTTGCTTATACTGAAGTAAAAAGTTATTTACTATTTGGGTGCTTCTTATACAATGCATGACTTAACCTTTCTCAGTTTTTGTCTTGTTTTATCAAAATTCCATCTTTTATATTGTTTTTCCCCCTGTATATTCTTTATTCTTTGCTCCAAAGACTTTGGAGAGCATCTAGTTCTGCCTTATGATGATGCTTTATCCCCATGCTAGTAGTTGCTTTATCTTCTACTTGAAGTCTTTTTTTTCAATTTCTATTAGAAGAAAAAGGTTGCTTTTCGTAATCTGTAGCAGCTGATCATAGCCTCCACTTTCATTTGTTGGGGTTCTAAATCTATCTTGAAATTTTGTCATAACTTCAACAATCTAGATTAGGGTTTTCAAAATTAATAGTTAATTCAAGTTGACACGACCTAATGCAGTTTACTGTCGGATAATTTTTAAGTCATGTTGCATGGACATGTTTGACCGGCTTAATTCCCTTGCTAAAGCATAATGTCATGTGGAATACGAGCTACTATGAAAATTGTATTTGCAACCCAGTCTTAAAGAACAATTATAAGTAACTTCTTGACGCTACTGAAAAAATATCCTGCTTCCAGCCTCACCTGGTAACTGTCTGAGAGAATGGTATATTATCGTTATATTTTGTTTCCTTCTCTTACAAGCATGTCACTTTTTCATCAAAACATATTTTGTTTGTATCTTAAGAGTGAATATACTAAATGAGATAGCAAAATGAAGCTTAGTGAAGCACTACTGGAAGTGTTCATGCTTGAAGTGTTAATATTCATAGTCAAAATCTTACTTTGCAGGTGCACATATGAAGAAATGGTGCCCTATGCAATCTATGATAAAGGGCGGGGCAATTGCTGAGGTTTGTCAATATCCAATTGAACTGCAGTTTGCAGTCTAATAAATACTGTTCCTACAAATATTTTCTTCTCTGTTGGTTTAAAGCAATGTTATTAATTATTACATGTATTCTGCATGACTATAAGAAATAAACTAAAATGCTTTAATTTTTTCTGAATGCAGTATAAGAAAGAGGTGGAGGTGATGTTGGAGGTGGCACGCGCATATGTCACCACCAAGCCTTCTGGTGATGTAATTGATTCTGCCGAGCCCTCATCCTCTGCAAATCAGGAAAGTTAGTGCGCTGCCCACAATTTTGGATTTGGCTTTTCCCCTTTGTTTAGCCATGCTGTCGCATTATTCTTGTATCATTTCTAGGCTGCATATTTCTTGGCCAAAAAAAAAGGCCACTGTAATTTTGTGTAGGCATTCATTGTATTTATTCAGAATTATACTTCACCCTGTTTCCCTAATAGGGAAGCTGTGGTGTCTTTTCTTCGTAATTCATCTTTATGCAAATGGCACTCTGAGTTTGGATTGTCTCTTTCTTCACCTCCAATTCAATGAACTTTCCCTACACCTTTCTATTCAAGCATCAATGAACTTTCCCTACACCTTTCCATTCAAGCATAACAAGATCTTACCAGCTGCAACATGAAAAACTTACCCCCACTTAAATTCCAAATGGTAGATAATTGCTAGATACAAATCTCAGATTGGCATTATATGCACCCCAAAATTTTGACTCTAGCATCTTACCAAGTGCCATTTGAGGTATGAAAATATAGGCTACACTGATGTTGAGTGTAAAATAATGCCATAATTGGCATTCTTCGTAAGGCCCTATCTCCTTCAAATTCCAAGGATAGCCAATCTGCAAAACCATAATGAACTCGAGAAATGCATGCTTCAAGTGCAGTTGTATCAGTCATGAGATTAATCTTAACCATATACTAATAATTATTGGAATTTGAGGATCGTCAAAGCTCTCTGCTTATAAATATACACTTCTTGAGTACATAGCATCAGTTATAACATTATATACAGATCCTAAAAGCTCATGCCTCACCCCAGTTAGCAGTTTGGTACATTGCAAACTCCTTTCCAGATTAGTTGAGGAACATGACATACAGATTAACTACATTTGCCTACCAAAAAATTGCATCAAAGGGCATTGTGCCGCCCTAGCTGCTGCAATTTGTCATCAGCCTGACAAATTGAGATTGATCCTTCTGGTTTTAATGTCAGAAGCTTCATTGTCCTTTCCGTCAAGCAATTAATGGTATCATCGAAGTTAACAACCCACCTAAAGTGTGGGGGAATTGGTTTTGATAGGTGCCCAAATATCTGCACCGTTGCTGTGAGCAACTGCTTGAGTGTCTGAGATTGGAACAAGGCATAATCCTCTGCTTCTTAGGCTGTATGCCTCTAGCTCCTGAGAGGAGATTTAAGGGTCAGAATTCACATGGCTACCTTTTCAAATGAAATAATCCTTGTGCAAGTCAGATATCCAAGCAGGCTCAGGTCATAAAGGCACCGGCCAAGCACTTCACTAGCTTTGAGTGTTTAAAAAAATAAATAAATAAATAATAAAAATCAGAGGCATATAATAAAAGGCCGTTAAGAACAAAATTTAAACAAGAAAAAAAGGGAAAAAAATTTTGTCTATCTCTGCTACTGATTTCGCCTTACATAGCTCCATTTATGCTCTCACCTGCATCTTACTTGTTGGAGTACATTGGAGGTACGGGGCACTCAACACCTGAAACCACTCAAAAGAGCATAAAGTACATCAAAATGTGATCAAAAGTTGATGGAAAACATCAGCAACAAATATAATCCGTTTAAGCACCCCATTCTGAGGAATTCACCTGCACCCTTTCCTTTTTTATTCCTTGGCAATGGGGGTGGAGATGGGACTGAACCCCTGACTTGGCACTGATCAATCGTTCTAAAAACCCAATAAGGACCATTTTGGCCAAAACCTTTGGTCTTCAGGAGCTCATACTATTAAAATTAAATCAGGCAATACTGATCCAAAAAATTAAATCAGGCGATATTAAGTAATACGGTTACCATATTTTCCTCACATCTGAATAATAATGGCATGCATAAGAGTGGACAAGCTACCAACCAAGCAAAGCATTAAATGCTTGGTGAAGAGAAGTCAAACTTATTCAAAATGATTTGATCAACAAGATAGCTACAGTGTCTAAGATAAAGACAGTCACCCGCCCAAAAAAAGTATGACACTATTACGGATTAAACATCTGGTTCTATGAATTGCATAGGACAATTATGTTGGGTGATAGTGCTCAAAACCTGAACTATTGTCACTCTTAAATAAGTTCCCCCACTCGGCCCCTCACACTACAACTGCCAAACAAGCAAACAAGATAACAAGTGGGCGCAATGCATGGCTATCAGTGCTGCACTCTCAAGCCAACAAATAGCAAGCTCCATGACTTGAAACATGAAGTTAAATAACTAGTGGACATAGGCTATATCAGATAAGAAAGGGACAAGACTTGAACCTTGACTTGGTCATGAAGAAATCTTATGTATTGCATTGCCTCCAAAAGAACTGATGCAGTGTCCGTCTGCAATCAATTAAAAGGCTTCAGGATTTAAAGAGAGATTATTTGAACTGAAGCTCAAGTATTCTGAGCCTCATAAAGACCTAATGTCATTCCTAATTTCTACAAAATGGAGCATACAATAAGTGTGATTGCAAGGTTAGAGCTTGTAATAGGCATGGTTCCGATGTCCTAATGACAGGGGAGGGAGGTTAACCATCTGATAACTGAATTTCAGTCCCATGGACTCGTGCAGTAGATGGTAGAACAGTAATTTTCACTTTAACGACTATGAGTAACAGTGGGCAGATTATACCTTTCCAAATGGTGAAACAAGCTGTTGAAGAGCAGCAATTCGTTCTCCAAGATTTTCTTTCCTCTCCTGTTGCCAGCATGCATATATTAAACAGAGAAAAGGGTATTAGCAACAATCCAAGGAATATAGAAAAGGATGAAACTTTAAAATTGGTGTCTAGCCAGCGAAACAGCAACTCTAACTAGGAATTCTATCGACGTGTTAAATGATATGTAGTGCTTGATAAATAGTGAAACATGGAATTACAGCCCCAAAAAAATGGCCTTTCTCGTGCAAGCATGACATACATAGGTGTGTGTCGGTGAGTACATCCACAAACAACGTGTGATGCTTACTCTGTTATTCATCATGTTTATATGCTATATGCTCTTGAGGGGATACCATATATTTGAAAATGAAATCCCTTTTTTTTTTTTTGGGGGGGGGGGGGGGGAGGCAATGCTTGATTAGAATTTGGAAATGTCCATTTGTGGCTTTCTAAGGCACACATTGTACATTCGATGATTGACTAATTTCTTGCTAATAAAATCATGTCAGACTGTTATGCAGCTACTCTGTTCTTTTTTGTATTCAACCCTGTGGCTGCTCCAGAAATTTGAAATGGAGATGTGGACTCATTTTCAAACATAGAATCTGTGTTAGGAATATTGAGTGGTTTTCAAAATTTAAAACTCGTAAGCATTGTGCATGGGCCCATAATTCAAGATTTTGTTCATCATCATAAAGAAGTCTGGTATGAACAGTTTTAGCATGGAGTGTACTTAAATCATCGTACGCTCCATGTAAGGTGGGCTCACAAGTAAAAGGAAATTGTATCTACAAACATACCCAAGGATGGCTAATGCAAAATGGATACAGGAAAGAAAAGATAGTGAGACAATAATGATGAAGGAAGTAACCCTGGGAGAGATCGGGAATTCAGCCTTATGTCTTTTGGATGCAGCACAAGGGAGACTAATTTCTTCAAGAGAGCAGGGACTTCTCTTTTGTTCCATCATCTTTTTCTCCTCTAATCCTTCTTCTCACTGGTAAAGGTATTGCAAAAAGGTCAGCATGCATAACAATAAAAATGAAGAACTTCACAATCAAATAAACGAAATGAATAATCAACACAACTGGCTAATCAGAGGCATCCATCTTCAAAATTATAGTTAGAAATTCTCTCTAAAAATTAGGTCCTTTTGAATAATTAAACCAATAGATATTCATACCATTTGAAGAATGAAGCAAGAAATTGCTATTTACAGGGTCTGAACTTCCAGAGAATAGCGTTTCATTTAAGGGTAATTAAAAAAATAAAACAAAATAAAATATGCGCCTAAAATTGGCGGATTTTATTAGCTAGCCAACACCAAAGACCTACATAACAACTTACATAGTTTGATTTTTTGATGAGTAACTTATCACTCTCATCTCCTTAAAAATGGGAAAAAAAAAAAAAAAAAAAAAGTCTAATAAAGCTATTTTCTACTTACAAAAGATAACAGACAATTACCTATTCTAGTCTCTTTTATCCTTCAGATAACTAATACACAACAGTGTGTATAAAGTATAATTTTCTCCCAAACTTGCAGCTGGGAAAATCACAGCTACAACAAGAAATCACCATCACGAGAACTCCAAAGTCCAAAAAGAGGAATACGAACTTTCCATTTGAAAGAAAACAGTGAAGTCAAAGTTGAAGAAAAAAATGTGTCTTTTTACAGCTGCAATATGAGAAAATATTCTAGAGATTAACTACTCTTTGACAACATATGCATATGAAGGTGGGAAAGACTCTGGCTCTCTTAACACAGGAAGTGAAATATCCAAGCTGTTACAAGTTGCTGAATTTCGGGCAGCATTGAGACCAAGATACAACAGAGAAATCAAATTATGTGGAAGAAGTAGTTTCAACTGACAATTCAAAAAAGTTAGAATCAGCCTAGGTAGAACACAACCATCTATCTTGGCACTATTATAAGGGATTCATAGCATTCTCACTATGCCTTACCTGATATAATACACACATACACATAGACACAAAGGAGGAGTACTATAATAGTTAGAAACAAACTCTTTGGTAGACAAACAGTCAATACATACCCAAAAAGATACTGCATATAATATAATAGGTAAGCTCAAAAAAAGAAAACATTTTTTCCTAAAAAATAGTCATAGAAGCAATAGGGCATTGAGTATTTAATGTGCAATCAATAGAATATAACAAAGGGTTGTTGGTATTCAGCATCAGCATCACACAAAAATCAAACAAGTTGGAACCGTCTCTTCACAAAGTCTATAATCTATAGTCTCTATTATGTTACCCTCAAACAGGCTAAAAATCCCAAAAAACAAGAATATTAATTCATTTGTACCCATCAAATAGTCAAATTAAAGTATTGCATCCAATAAAAAATGAAGAATTGCGGCGAGAAATTCATCCTGTAGGGACCAAATTTCCTAACTTATTATGTGCATGAACCCTAGATGGTACAACAATTACTTTTTATTTTTCAACTTCAGCAATGAATTCTTCCTGTTTAAACTAACATGTAGAATAAACATGAATGTTGTCCAATCCAATGATTAAGAAAACATCAAATAAAACAAATCGTGACCAGATTATCACCCAAATTTCAGAAAAAGTGAATAGAAACAAAAGAAGAGGGGGTATTTTGAGTGAAGAGAAGAAAGGAAAAAAAAAAGGCAGGGGAAGAGGACTTACGGGAAACATGTAGAACAAGGCCTTGGAAGATTTTGAAAGTCGAGAGGAGAAATCTTCAAACTTCCAAGTGAAATTTGGCCCAACTTTGATTATAACCGATAAGAATGCCTCAGCTCAATCTCTTGAAGCTCAAAAATGTTGAAAATTTAAAACCCTTTTCCTAAAAGTCTGAAATTTATCAAAAATTGTGAACAATCTCAAAAACCCATCTCTGATTATCCTTGTTTAACCTTAAAATGGTGAATGAGATGTAAAATCTCCCAACCCTTTATCCAAAAAGCTAAAATTTACCCAAAACATGAAAAACATCAAAACCCCATCTCTCTTCCTGTCCCTCCTCTCTCCGCTGTGAAAGAGCTGTACTTACTAACCTTTTTAGAGAGAGAGAGAGAGAGAAAGGGAGAAAGACACACTTTTTCTCGCTCTCTCTCTCTCCTCCCGAAAAAATTCAACACAACTTTTATCATACAAGGTGGTTTTGTTGACAAATTCAGCTAAAAAAGGTTTTCAGTTCAAGAGAGTGTGAACATTAAAGTGGGTTCTGGTTTCTCTTTCTATTAGACTGAGGACAAGTGTCACCGGAAAACAATCAGAAAAGTGAAAAAACGGCAACAACAGAAAGAAAGCGCGGGAGGGAGAAGAACAGGGTTATGCAACTCTGGAAAGACACGAGTGAGGGTTTTTGGTTTTGAATTTGTATTTTATAAGCTTAATTGGTTTTGGGGTTTTCGTGCTTTTTTTTTTTGAATTTATTAAGATCATGAAATGTGTCCATAAAATAAAATGTTAAACTATGACATCCTCTTTTTCCTTTCATTTTTTTGATGAAAAATGTTATTTGACAGCTAATATCCAACCATGAGAGAAAAGGATAGAGAGAAAGAGAGAGAGAGAGATTGTCATTTTTCATTGTTGAATCATTTGGAAAATGAAAATGACTTGTAGTTTAAGGTTAATTATTTACCACAATTGCTTACCTTAATCCTCGTTGTTGTTTTTAGAATTTAGTAAATTCGATGATTGTTCTTCACGGCTTGCTGAGTTTGACTAATATTTAAGGGATGATTTGAAATTTTGTGCTTTTTAATTAACAATTAATTGAGAGTATCTCAAGAGTTATTAAAAGGTTTTATTATTTTTATAGAGATATTTAAATCGATAAGAGTTTTTGTTTAAATATTTTTTTTAAACTGAGATATAGTATTCGAACTCTCAAGAATATATATATTTTTATGACTTTTATGTAAAAAAAAACCATACATAAATTATAATTCAATTGATATAATTCAATTTTCTTAAAAATCTTGAGTTCAAATTTATTTTATATTCTTGTGATTTAAATGATTTCACTGGTTAACCAATCAGTACAATGATGATATAATAAATAATAAATAATTATTTATTAATTATTAATTATAGAAATAAAAATGATAATATTTTTTAATAATTATAAGTCAAACTATGGCAAGGAAGCAATGGAGGGGCAAGAACATGGCCAGATGTGATTATTTGAAGAAAATGTGATAAATAAGAAAATAAAGAGAGGTATGAATAAAAGTTTATTAATTAAGGGAAATTGTGTATGAATAGTCATTATATATTAATTTTTTTAATTTTAAAATTTTAAAAAATATATTGAATTTAAAATTAAATTAAAAAATAATTAAACTTCGTTTAATACAGTTTGATAAAATATCTGATCTTTACATGTTTGCATAATTTAAAAAATATTTGAAGAGTTTTTACTGAAATATCTTCTATAAGATATAGTGTTTAATATTTTATGAGTACGTGTATTCTTATGATTTTTGCTATCCTTGTATAACCCCTAAAAAAAGAGAAGGAGATTATTCCACCAATTACAAAGAATTGCTACACTATGGAAGCAAAAATCAAGAGGGACAAAGGCATAATGTATAGGTCAATAAGCTAGTTTGTCTTGTGCTCGCCTAGCAATGGGAAGAAAGAAAAGAGAAAAGCTAGGTTGCCTTGTGTAGTGTTTGGCGTTTTGTTTAATGGGTCAAAAACCAAAAGGGTTTTGTTGGGTTGTCAATCTCATTGCATAGGACTAGTGCTGGTGGACCATCTGCTAGAGCCATGAGGTACATATGGAGTACCTTTCACCCCTGTCCTCTGAATGGTCACTCTCGGAATTAAAAACTATGTTGTATCCATATCATATGTTTCTTTACCAAAGTAGAGCAAGAGTTTGTGGCGAATTCAAATTTAAACCGAATGAAATAACAACAAAACATATTTTAACATTCGAATTTTGCTCTTCTTTCTCCTCATTGTTTTTTTAACGATATCTGATCCAAATTTATGATGATTTCTTTCTTTATATATAAGTTTAAAATCTCGCATAAGATTTCAGTATCAAATCTTTTTCTCTATTCCTAATTTACTCTTTATGTTTCTCATTCCGAGTTATATTTCTAGTGCAGGTAGAATATCTCATTTCCTAGTGTATTGAACCCACATTGTGTCCTTTGATCAACATAAATCATCCTAATTAATAAGAGACTCTCGACTTATAGAAAATATATGATAAAATGTTCACTTTCAATAATCATTTATGAATTTTTACCATTGATTTATATGCTAATACTTTATATATATTTTTTATATTATATCAATCGGTATTCAAAGTTATAGTCCGACTAATCCAGTACTCTCTCAATATAATTTTTTTCATACCTAAATTACGAGTCGAAGTTAAAAATTTAGTTAAGGGATCTAACACCATATACCACTAAGTCAACTATTCGTTGGTGTTAATACATTATACATTCGGTATATACGGTCAACTTGATCACATTCACAAGTCACTTATATCAAATTATTGGATCTTATACACACACGCGTGCGAATAATATAACATTAAGTTTATATACTTAATTAAAAAAATAAAAATATTTATAAATAAATACATTAAAATCACATTGATTAAAGGGTATAAAAAAGAAACATTTCTAAAAGCTAGAAATAATTTTAACTTTTGCTAAAGCTTTCAAAAATCTTGGAAAATGGTGGAAGAAAATTTCTACAAAAGGTTTAGAATTTTTCTTGTCTCTAAAAATATGGATTTAATTTTGTTGAATATGCAATCTATTAATGAAGATTTTGGAATGTATTTTGAAGGACAAAATTGCCCTTCTCTTTGTGAATAACAACAGAGAGGAGAGAGAAACCTGTGGAGAGAGAGAGAGAGAGAGAACAAGCAAGAAGAGGAGACGGGAGATTTAGCGGTGGCTTCTAAATTTGGATCCCCCCTCCTCTCTCTCTCTCTCTCTCTCTCTCTCCCCAGAATATGATAATGAATTAGTGAACTCACCTCAATCAATTCAGATTTTTGTGTATATCTTTCAACTCACCACTCTACATATCAATATCCTAACAATAATAACAACACAATTATATATCCTTCAAAGAATATATATACTTTTTTTTTAATTCAAAACTTTCCGAATAAATAAAAAATTAAATATGTGTTCGAGTTTTATATATAAAGAAGATATATAATAGAAAGTTTTATCCTCGAATAGTGATAGAGTTCAATTTTAAGTTTAATTTTTTTTATTTTTAAAATTTATATTTAAAATTTTGATTAAAAGAGTTTAATATCCGATCATTAGACCTACGTGTGGTCAAGGTCAGGTGATAAAAGGGGGAATAAAGTGCTGACCGGGGGGTGAAAGCCAATCAAGTGTCGAGCGAGTGGGAGTTGAGTGGAGTAGGTTTAGGTTAGGGATGGAGAGGGGTGAAGATGGGACCAGTTTATCGCCAAATGTGCTTTGGACGGGAGAAAGTCAAGGAGGTGAGCATTTAGTCAGTAGAAGTAGGCCCCACGCGCTTTTGCCTTTGTCCCCTAGTCGCGTGTATTTCTGTTTTTCAACATTTTAAAACTGGATTTCTGACCAACGTATAGATTTTATTCTTACAACTGTTGAATAAAATAATTGTTTTAACCAAGCATTTAATTGTAGTAGTACATGACCTGCGTCGTGATGAAATATCGTTGAAGACATAAGAGTCTATTGTCAACAGACCATCGCAATAATGAAAAAATATGTTAAATTTTTTAATTAAATTTAAATTTTAAAATTTAATAATAAAAAAAATTATATTAAAAAGATTTTATTAATTTAAATTCGATAACGCCCGAATCAAATTAATTAAAATATGATTCTAAATATCAATCTAGTCTTACTAAAATTTATAAAATATTTTATGAATTCTTTATATCTTTAGATGTGAAATGGGTAATCGTTAAATTCAAAACTAACGTAATAATTTCGTTTAGAGACGTAGAGATTGAATATAGAGTGGTAAAGGGAGTCAAACTAACAAACAATATCGGAAAAAGAGCCGGGAGACCTCGTCAATTATTCAAAATTCGACTCAAGTTCTTAGAATTTTTTTTTTTGCTTTATCGATTGATATTTGGAATTATATTTTAATTAATCTGATTTGGGATTTACAGTGACCTATTAATGGGACTACCCTCCTAACATAGTTTTTTTCATACCCAAACCATAAATCAAACTCAAAAATGATATGGAACCAGCGTTCATTTTTAATAATTAGATTTTCTCTTTGTTTTGAATTGGGTTTTATTTTGTGGATGGATTCCCATGGTAGGATGGGGTTTTAAGTAATATTTTAAAAAATGAATAGGTTAATAACTCGATCAACTTATTGATCCACTAGGTCATTAGTTAAATCATTCAGATCATTTTAATAATTGGATGACATCACCATGATATCATATATATAATTTATACATTACATATTTTAAAATAAATTAAAATTTATATATCTTTATAAAAAAATTAATTTATATGTTAAATTTTTTTTCTTTAAATCAGTTTAAACGCTTTATCAGTTTTAAACGATTTTGATTAAATTTGATTTCAACCGATTTAATAATGAAAATCGAATCAGACTATAGAACTATTCTTGTTCGAATCGGCCAATCCAATGTAGTTTTAAAACACTAATTTTAAGGATCCCACTGCAACTGTCGTTCTGCCTAATCTTATTTTCAAAATAAATTATTAAAATATTTCAATGAAATAAGATAAAATAGTTTGTAATATATTTTGTGAGCTCATTATTATTATTTTTTTTAAGAAACAAAAAATTCTTATAAACTTCTTTTATAGAAATGACTAAAAATATTGCTAATATCGTTACTTATAATGTAAATAACTATTTATAGGCATAAAAAGGTAAATATGAGATAAAAATAAATCAATTTATAAGTTGCATAAAAAAGTTAGGTGAATGTATTTTTTTTTTTTAAAAAAAAAGAATTATAAACTCTATATATCTTATTTTTCGAGTTTATAAGCTTATTAAAAAGAAAATTATCAAACAAATTTTATAAACTTATAACCTTTCAAACGATCTTATAAAATGTTTCGAAAAACTTGACTTTAGCAAAACATCCTATTAGTGAGTTCATAGATCAAATTAAAACAGATTATAAGTTGCACCAAAAAAAAAAGGGTTAGGGTAGAGCTACTTAATATATATATATATATATATATATATATATTCACCTAAAACATTAAGAAGACTTGTCCCAAGCAAGGGATTGGGACAAGCTTGGTATGGTAATTGGTCATTCTATCTTTGACCTAAAAATTGGGTTTGGTCCTAATTGAAATTGAAGAGAAACCCCCCTCCCCCCCGGAAAATGTGGCACAAAACATGGATTTAGGTTTTTCCTTCTCATGAAATTGATTGAATGCATGAAAAGGACCTTAACCTAGAAATTTTAATGGATTTTGGGCTTCCTTTCTTTGATTGATTAACTCATTAAAATAAATGCTATAAGGGGCACCATATATATATATATACATAATTTTCAAAAGTTGAGTTTTCGCATTTAAATTTTATAATATTATTTAATATCTAACCGATCTAATAATTCATATATTCGTAATATCACAAATATAAATAATATGGATTGCTTTATAAAATTACAAGATACTTCAACCCCACCTCAACTTGATAAATTTTTCTAATTTTTTTGGGAAGAATTTGTCGTATTTTATAAAATTATTAGATACCAACAATTTATGATTTTAATGACCGGATACTAAACTCCCTTAATCAAGATCTCGAATTTGAGTTTTGAGAATGAAAAAATAAGTGTAAAAAATAACAGTCCCTAAATTGGGTTCACAACTGCTTAAATCAAATTAGTCGGGTTTTCGGATAGCAGTAGTCTAAGTACTAGAAAAATAATTAACTTTTCTTTGCTAACAACTAAAATTAGGAGGAAAAAAAATACTTGCATTTTGGTTTTTGGCATGTAAACTATAGTAAAAACCCCTTTTTGGCTTTGAATTTCTAAAAACAATCTGAAATTACCTAAACTATTAAAAAGAAAAAAAGATACTCTTAGCATCTTCACATCATTAAAAAAAATAAAAATTAATTTAAAAAAAATTAATTTCAATTAATGGCAATAAAATAATATTAATTAATGCAACTGTACCTCTTTATTTTATTTTTTTTTTTTTTTTTTTTACTCTAACTTCAAGAATTTTAATGTAACTTTTCTTCTTTATTCCCCTTTTTCTTACTTTTTAGTTAAGCGAGAATAATTTGGTTAATTATTATTTATTTTATTGCAATTAATTAGACATAATCTTTTTAAAAAATTATATATTTTTTTATATTTTATTCTTTATAACATGAATATTCCACGTCAGCATTTGTGCAATGGTTCGACAACGCCATGTAAGCACTTAATTCCTCAAATAAGCTTGACTCACCAAAGGTATAATAATTTGGCAGATAGATGTCTTACAGGTAATTCTGATAGTTGAGCACAAGTAGGTATATAATTCAGCGGAATACATTTGAATTTTAGTAATTTGAAATTTGATGATAATCGATAGCAAATTTCAAATTTTAGAATCGAATGCTCTTATAGCATTGATAAAAATTTTACATTGACGATCAATCTACGAGAGATCTCCTCATTTACTCATATTTGGGACTGATAATTTTTAAAAAATTTAGTTGGAGTTAATTTGAAAATCAAAAGAAACAAAAATACTTCTCGGCTATAATTTTAAGTACAAATTGGATCAAAGCCCATTATTTTTTATTTTTTTTATTATATAGATCATGAAAATCATAAAATACATACGCTCACGAAAGTTTGAATACTAGAGTCAGAGAAAAATACTTAAATAAGAATTTTTACCACTTGGGTATCCCTATAAAATATTATTTTTCATTTCAAGTACAAAAGCAAAGAAAATTCATTAAAAATACCTTTGAATTTTTAATATGGAAATCCTCTCATGGCTATTAATTTTAGTTGGCAAGTCCTTTTTGCATGTCTCAACTAAAAATAGATCAAATAATGTTTGAAATGGATTAATCGGACAAAACCCAGATACCGATGACAAAAACCAAAAAACCCATAACCCTGGTTGAACAAGGGACTGTCATTCATAATTGGCAAATGGGGTCTAAAATGCCTTAAGAAGATCTCATAATTTTATTGTTTACTGTTTTTTTTTTAAGTATATGCATAATGAGATCATTAGCTACAATGACACACTGGCCTCCATTCTCAAAGAAGGAATATCATTACATAGTGATTGTAAGCCAAAAATAATAAAAAAGAAAAAGAAATATATTAGTGATTGCATCTTTTGTCATCCAAAGATTTGGAATCAAATTTGTCTTCAACAGCCATGAGGGGTTATATTGAAATAAAAATATGATTATTGAGAAAATTATGTTGTAGAAAACAAAATCACAACTCTTTTAATGAATTCTCCTTTCTTTTGACCTATATTTTATGATAAAGGAGTCCAAAAAAACTAAGTAAATGTAAATAAGAGTGATTATAACCTAATTTTTCGATACTAACGTTTTTCCATTTTCGAAATATTTTTGTTATCAAAAGTTTTTAAAATGTTAAATTAATTAATATTTATACAAACATTTTTACATTTTTATATTTACATATTTTTATATTTAATAAATTATTTATTTATTTAATTATAATTATAATAACATTTTTTGTGTTCTTTTTTATGATTAATAATTACATATTCAATAATTTTATATATTTATTATAAAATATGACTATTCTATTATTTTTATAAAATAATTAATATTTGTATTAAAATTCTTATATTTTTTTTTATATTTACGTATTTTTTTTACGTTTCTATTCTTTTTTATTCTTACAAAGCATTATTTTTTCATATCGTTTTATATCTGTTTTTGTTTTCCTATTTCCGTTTCTCTGTAACGTAGATTATACCATCGGAGAATTAGCTCAATTTCATCTGATAATCACAATTTTATTGAACTTAAATATTTGAAAAAAAAAATTATAAATTTCAGAGTCTATTTGTGGCCTTTTTAAGACTACTAGAAGCTAGATTTAAAATATTATTTTTGTTAATTTTTTTCTAAAGTACCAGTTGTTTCCAGCTGTTGATGCATAAGAAAAGATTGTCCCTTTTGTCACTCTTTTTCTTTGGTCTCTTTGTTTTATCTTATAAATTCTAATACATATGTATCAATATCATGAAACAAGACAACATTAAAGTGACAAATCTTTTCTTAAAATATCTCTAACTCCATCCATTAGTCCAATGTTGGTTCACAATATCAAAAGGGTGAAGAAAAAATTGCTTTTGATTGCTTTTTTATTAAAGAATTTTTTATTCTCACAATCGGTATTCAGAATCATATTTTAATTAAACTAATTCGAGCGTATGGGGAAACTTTATTTAGGAGGTGATTCTCTCGGTTTAATTTTTTTATTTTCAAGTTTTAAATTCAGGTTTGATTTAAAAATCTAATATTTCATTTTATTAAACTGATTATCTGTTGGTATTTAAATTATTTTATTAACGTATATGATCAGATATGTATCTGTCTATGCGATGTTTATATATATTAGATTTACATATGAAAAAATTAAAAAAAAAATATGATTTTTTTGAACATCTCCACCCACACAAAAACAAAAAGGTGAATGGGTCAAGATGCCACACCCTTTAAATGTTTCAAAGAAAGCTCCAAGAAGGTGCTAGATCATGGTCAATGATCTTTTTCCCACCTCAGACAAAGAGCCTACCCTCTTTGTTCTTTTTCCCACTTTCTTAATTGTGATGATAGGACCTCTTCACCCACACATTCCTACTTTAAATACATATTCAATTGCCTATAGAGGGGAAAAAATACCCACTAAAGTACAACAAATTGGGTTTTGTTAATTAATCTCTTATTAGAATTTCCCCATCTCTCTCTCTCTCTCTCTCTCTCTCTCTCTCTCTCTCTCTCTCTCTCTCTCTCTCTCATGACAAGATTGGTAGCAAGATTGACAATGCAGCTTTAGTTTGTCGGAGATGATCCTTTTGATAATTTAGTAAAATAATTGTGGTCTTAAGGTACTGTATGTTAAGGATGTTTATTAAAAGAAAGGCATAATGTTGTTGGAGAGAGGGTTCCATCAGTCTAGCTTGGCTTTCTTTGTCTTTGACTAACTTATTTTCACTTTGTTTAGTCTTATCACCATTTAGCTAATCCATAGGTTTTGGCTCCCATCCAATGCTAGGGATTAATACATTATATTTTTAGCAAAGATTATAATCGAAAACCCTAATGGATTTTTTTTTTTTATAATTTTTCCATACAAAGTATATTATTTTGTGATTTAAATGAAAATTTCTATTCTAAAAGCTTAATTTGAGAAGGGGAACTAACATTATAGCCATTTATTTTGACCGACTAACATCCGATAACCAATTTATTGGTTCTGCTTATTCTGATTCGAACTCACTATCAAATCTATTACAGGACAAAGTCATTTTTTTAATCCATTCTCCAGATTTCAATCTAAAAATTTAATTAAGAAAATTTAGTACTTTTACCGTTAGATCAACAAGGCATTAATCAAACTAGAATTATAGTTCGTTTTTTCTTTTGGTAAAGGTGAGTTAGGGTACCCAGCGTTGCTCTCTCTTGTGGGGATGATCATGAAGATTTTCATTGTTGTGAAGTGTATGATTTGAATCATAACTACTATTGTCTTTAAATGAATCCGTGATCACACCCTAACCAAAGAACCAATGTGTACATTCGTAAGTTCGTAATCATGGAGTTCGTGCTTTATTCACTTGGGCTAATGCTTGGTGACAAACATTGTAGTTGGCTCAAACTCAAATTAAAATACTAATACTGTCTCTCAAAGAAACAATAGGGCCCATACACAACTCCTACGTAGTTGAGACTTAATCTGAACCAAGTATCAATCACATGATATGTACCACTTGTGAAAGTAATTATGTTCAAGCTCAGAATAATTGCAACGGAAGCTCTTTAGATTGAGTTATTATTCAGTTCAATCCAACACTCAGTTAAGCAAAGAAATATAAACACACCACCGTCTCGTGAGTTTAATGATTGGATACTAAACTCTCTTAAATAAGTCTAAATTTTGAATTTTGATAATAAAAAATAGATGTTAGGAGAGCCATCACCTAAACTAAACCCTATAGCTATTTGAACTGAATTAGTTGAATATCGAGATAAAGTACCAAGAAGAAGAAAAGAAAGAGGAAATTTAATCAGAGAAAAGTTTTAGGTTGGGCTTGTTCACGAGTCAGCTTCATACCAACATTTCGTGGGTCTAATAGTAGGACGAAATATAAATATACCAACTTCCCTGGGTCTAGTGGTAGAACACTAGACTCCCTTAAATAAGTTTAAAGTTCAAGTTTTGAAAATGAAAAAATAGATATTAGGACCGTCAATCTCCTAAATTAGACCCTACAACCCTTTGAAACAAATTTAATCCAATTTTGAAATACCGAGGTCAAGTACCATGAAAAAAAGGAAATTTAAACGGAGGAAAGTTTTAAGTTGGGCTTGTTCACGAGTCAGCTAGCCCTCTAGCAGATTTTGCTACTAAGACAAGCCCACGTATTGGGCTCAAGCTGAGTTCATGCTACAGTGCCCAAGTATATCCCATGCCAAGCCGAGCCCCCATCGTTCATGATTTTTTTTTTGGGTCACACCACATTTGAATTGAATTTCAAATCACAAGATTAAAAAAAAAAAGATTATGACCACTATACAGTCTCCTCAGAGACTTGTTGTTCATGATTATCATACCCTCAATAACACCACTTGACTAAGTACATGCAATTAAATGAGCGGATGGGCACAACTCTCTTCCTCCAGTGGGGATTACAAGCAGGACCCGAATCACCTACTTCCAGAAAATTGCTGAGACAGCCATCGACGGCATTATGTTCAATAAGCGAAATAATGGCCCCCCAACGGTTTTGAAATCTTCATCTTGAATAGCTACTAATCAAACCCTCACTAGCCCTTGAATTATGAGAAACTAATATTTGAGAGCTACTCTTCATCTGATGTCTCTCTCCCTTTCAAGAAAGATAACAAAAAGATGAGCCAACAAAAATAAGATTTTCCTTGCCAGCACATAAGGTCACAGCCATTTCTTGAAACCACAATCACAAATCAGCAAATGGAAAGGGGCATTGCTGAAACTGTTGCATTTACATTTCTATCAAATTCCCTCAGCTTAAAAGAAACAAGTCCATGACTTCCTCTACTGTATCTTTTTGTTTTTCTTCATAACCTACTAAACTTACAGAAAATGAAATATACAAAAGAGGGTGCCTCTAGTCGTAGTCGCCGAAGTAGTAATAGCAGTTACACTACTATTCCTTGTTAGTCAACCCTATGAGGAATAGGGAAGATAAATTAGCACTTGCACATGAATCAGGTAATACTTCTAAGGAAATCAAGATTCAAACAGGGAATATATTTGCACGAAACATTTAAACATAAAGATGCACACAAATTTGAGCATACATTCTAGAATTATTGTGGATTCACTCGTAACGGACATGAACTTAATGCAACATAAAGATGGGGCAAACTATAGCGAATCTCCCTTGGCCTGCTTGCACATAACCATCATGTGGTTCAAAAAGCACCCTGTGATTTTAATAGGCAAGAACTTCGCAATGCCACTTGCAAGATATCATGCATGCACCTTCCAAGCAGCCTCCCACTATGTTATCTCCTTCACTTCCCCATCAGCACTCTTGCTGTTCAGTACCATGACTGTATACAGAGGCTCAGAAACAACCATGGTCAGACCAAAGACATCAGTAACAGATCAACCTTCCATTTAATTGCTCCAATAATTTCACTCATCGAAATGGTAAAGACATCATACCATGAGGCAGATTTTTGTTGATG
Source organism: Dillenia suffruticosa (assembly GCA_033439265.1). NCBI lineage: Eukaryota > Viridiplantae > Streptophyta > Magnoliopsida > Dilleniales > Dilleniaceae > Dillenia > Dillenia suffruticosa. The sequence goes on from JAVTVX010000001.1 coordinate 1,350,972, forward strand.
CTCACATGCTTTATATGTGACTTTTCAGTTAGAGTCTCAATGTAGGTGGTTTAAGTGGTACCTGTTTTAAGCACAAGAGGGTACTACGGTAACTTTGGAACCACAGGGTGGCTATGTTCAAATAGGCCAACCATACGCTGTAGTTTTCCCTATAAGCTATTTGAAGACAGAGTTTGTCTTCATCTAGATGAAAAAATGAAACAAAGGGTAGATCTCAACGAATAACAATCTCAATATCCCTATTTGCAAGAGTAGTGACTGCGGTTCCAAATGTGAAGAGGGCCAACATATTGTGATGGCTTTATACATTAACTAGTTCTAGTCTGCACGCTGACCAAAATTTTTTCACTTCGATTAGTTTATTGGATAGTTCAGCAAAAGTTTAATATGATTGTAGTGTGCACCTGCTTGACAGTGTTGGCATTAATTTAGACTTGATTGCTCCAGAGGAGCACCTGACTTGGAACCAAGGGAAAATGCATGACAGAAGAAATAAGAAGACAGATACTTGATAAATAATTTTGGAGCCATAAAAACAAGAGAGTTTCCAATGAAAAGAGGGAAATAGAAGGACATTTTGATGCCATTGATAGGCCAAATGTCTCTACATTCAAAACCCACAGCATTCATGCTCATAATGCCAGTGCACAAAGAAATTATAAATTAAGCTTAATGGTGCTCCAAGGAACTATATTATGTTTCAACACCATTTTCCCTCAATAATCTAAGCTCTCTTCCAACTGTTCCTGCAAAACTCTTACATTGTTATCTTATTTTAGTTATGTCATTTAAGTTGGTTAGCAGCAGAGGCTGTCTTTCCCTCCCTAAAAGCTCTTTCTCAGTGGAATACTTTTAGCATGTAACATTTTTTAACGCAGAGCGGGCCTCTTCTTCTGAACTCATTTTTCTTTTAAATACTACTATCTGAAAGACTATCCAAAGTTTCATCTGTATCCCATCTCCCCATCTAGATGGTGTCCTCTGATGTCATCTCACAATGTAACCCTTTTCTTTCCCATTAGAAGCTGAAGCATTTTTTTATCAATATGGGTATAAGCATGAGCATTAATATATTGCTTGTGCCAATTTTCTGAACACTTGAATTATTGCTTTCATCCAACACAACCCTTTTGCTTTCATTCAGATGTTTAATTTTAACAGTCGAGAAATTTGGGAAGAGAGACGGAAATAAGTTGCCTTTACAATTTCAGCTGGCGTCCACATCAAAAGTTACACCCAAAGTTTGCAACTTTCACAACATAAAACTTGTCTAACGAATTAATAACGATCACAGAATCACTTGGTATGAAATTACCTGCCTTCTCCTTCGGCTTTGAATTATGTACCATGTACGAGCCATCACGTAACAGGGAAGGAGAAACCCAGCAAATTGAAGAACTGAAACCTGAAACTGGAATCACTACAAAAACATTAGCATTTGCAATTATTTGAATAATCACCGCAGTTTAAAGAGCAACTACATCAGTTTACAGCCAAAAGATGGTTTTCTTGGAACTAAAGAAGATTTAGGCGTTCAAAGTAAGAGAGAACCATGATCATCAAGTGAATAGAGAAAAAGAACAATAAGAATAAGAACCAAAATAAGAAAACCTAGGCAGAATTGCCTTCAATACAAATAACTAAATAAAAAACTTTGTTCATCAGTCAACTCACTCTATCTTCATTTCAGATCCACTAGAGATATATAGATGCTAGACATCAATTAGACATTTCAGTAAGTTACTTATAAATTTAAATGACTATTAAACATGAATTTAAGAAAAAAAAAAAAAAAGAAGAAGAAGAAGAAGAAAAAGGAAAACTCAAAAATATTACAAAGGACACTTCTAATTAGACCAAAAAAGATCATTTTTTTTTTTCAATTTTTAAACCAATATTCTTCAATTTTGGCTGCAAAAGATGATTATTTTCTGACCAAGCTATTGCTGCACCATGACATTTCTTCTTTTGTTTTTTGGCTGATTAATTATGCATTTAGGATTCGAGACATACAGTCGAACCAAGAAAGAAGTTCAACTTAAATGGCTTCTAGCTATCAGCCATGAAGCTTGACAAGTCGATCCAGTTCATAACATGTTTTGCTACCAGATAGTGCTTTTGGTGGTCAAATGGGAGCTGTGCAAGCATTAGATGAATATGGCCTCGTCAATTCGCCCTAAGCATATATATATTTGTCACTCATGAATGACAAACATGCTATGAACCGCATAGCCATTGGCAAGAGAGGATAGGATATGAATACGCAAGTAAAATTTGCATAAATTAGAATTAGATAAGATGTGACTAGACAAAAGCGAACACATTTAAATAAGCCTTACATTGCAAGTCAGCAACTGAATCCACATTTTAATTCCACACAATATAAGGCCATATGTATAGTTACAAGACAGATAATGATTAAAATAATTTTTTAAAAAATTATTACTGGCCAATTATTGATGTTTTCTATGTAATGTTCTAAACATAAATACTGGTTTCACTTTGAAATCTTTGTCTTCAGAACAACATAATACAATTACATGCAGACTTACATTGAAGAATGTCGATGAATCCTGCACCAAACCAGCTTCTTTGGTAACCATAAAAGCTTGTCGTATAAGCAAGATTATCATCAACTGCAATAAATGAATAGAAAAATAAATAAATAAGATAAAATATTGTCAAACATAAAAAACAGTACAAGTGATGTGAGTTAGCCAGTAGACAAGACAATATCAAAAAAGTTTGCTTTCTCACAATCAATGCAATGGAGCGGAAACAAGCTAGGCTGCCAGTATTTGCAACAGCATATTCATCATACTCTGACTGCATTAGGTGATGCTCAGTTGCCAGAGCCAGAAAACGAGGATCACGAAGATCAATCTGTGGGGCCCATTGCCTAGCAAGATACAAGAAAAGAAAAATGTCAGAGTAACTTTATAAAGCTTAAACATGATTATTCTGATAAAGAACTCAATGACCCTCCCACCCCACCCCAAACCCCCCCCCCAAAAAAAAAAAACTGAGAAGCTGGATCCTCAACCAGAAATTTCAGAAGGTAAAGCAGTACACCCCATTATAATTACCCCTAACATCGATAGGAAAAAGTTCACAACCCTTTATGCACTGAAAATGAGTGTCCCATTTGAAAGTCAATGCCAGAAATCTTTTCAAATCACTGTTGTAATCTTAATTCTTTATCTCCCCGATCCCTTTATAAAGCAGGGACAAAGAGTGCAACACGTTCATTCTCAGAACTGCAGATTTCTAAGTAGGGCTCTTATATACTCTTCACCCATTAAATCCCAGATCTGATCTTTATGCAACATATGTACTTTTATATGCATGAAGTCGTACAGGATAAGATCAACGGCCCAAAAGATATAGATAACACGTCTTACACTTCTTACACATGAGTGTGGCTTATATTCTATTTTCTTTCTGGGGTCCTTACAGGAGAGGAGGTAGAGGCTTGAACTTCCAACTTAGTGGTTGGAGCCTAGAAGAGAAATTGGGCATGGCTTATATTCTATCAAATCACTTCTCATTCCACAGAAGATAAAAGGCTTCCAATTAGCTTTCTAGAACACCCCCCCTAAAAAAAAAAAAGAAATACTTTCATGCCTAGATAACTACAAATCTTATCCGCATTAGGGAACCTATGGTATGCATAGTATTTCCAAAAAAACTTAAGATCATTCTGGCACCAAAGAAGACAAAACCATATATCAAGGAGTATCGAGGCCTCACAGCAATCCTCAAAAAATAAAGATCATAACTGTACAGAATATCCATCTTTTTGACACATCATCTTAAGAAACTACTGGTTTGTCATGGTCTGCTTGAGTACATATTTGGAATCAGTCTTGACTTTGGGCATGAGGGGTTGCAATTATACTACAATATCAAACCATGTCTTTTTCTAAATAGAGGAAAATTTTCAAATTATATCATCCTTAACTAGAAATGCTCTCTTCCACTTTGTTGTAGGTTGTAGATATTCCAGTTCTCCAATTTTTGGCTAGTATTATACATGCCGGTCCAAATTCTACAATTATGTTGTACCCGACGTTCTTGACATATGTATCCTTCTTACTAGTTTAATAATATGTGCTTATTTCTCCACTTGAGAGTAATGGTGATGCTTCAGCACAAATGTATGACTATCCTCTTTCATTTTTAAAAGTTAAAATAGCAATAAGGCTCTAAGTCCATGCAATATTCGCAATGTTAACATAACAGACATTTGCCAAGTCAAGGGAATCTGCTTCAAATTTAACAAAGGTTGGAAGGGAAACTTTTGCCTCGACCTGATACCGATGGCCAAGACATCAGGATTTGTTCTGGCTGGTGGAAGAATATAGTTTGGGGAATAAACCTATAAAATAAGGAAAAGTACATAAGTTTTCCAAAATCACAAATTGGAGATTATGAAAATTGATTAGCCAAATAACCACCCACCTGATTGCAAATTTCACAGGTTATATCACCTTTTTTGTTGCACCATCTTTGAATGCACTTCCTATGAGCAAACTGCAGGCCATAAGTGAAATGTCAGCAAATAAATTCATAGTACCAAGACCATTACAAATGCTAAGTGGATAAAAGGCCTTGAAAGAAATCATGGCATTCCAAGACATATTGAAATAGGCTAGAATATGCATGCCAGTCTAATACTAAAGAACTAAACTCCAAAGAGGGCAATCAAAGCTGCCCAATTTGCATTACTAGGACTATTATAGATTAATTTTTGGCATTTAGTACTTTAAATTTTGACTAAGGTCTATATGATGTTTTGGCTGTTACCCAAGATGGAGCATGGCATATGGAAATCCAATGGTGGGAAAACCCTTTCAAGGTTACGCATTTTGGTTCAAATATTTTTCAGACACCCAATTAAGAACTCTGCAATGCAGAGAAATGTCAATGGGAGGCCCTTCAAGCCGATTCCTGTCACAGAGGGGAAGAAAGAAAAGGAGGGATATAAATTTAGTCAAAGCTTATTGGATTTTTCGATCAAACATACCTCTCAAAAATGCAAGTGTTGAGACTTAAAGTACTATTAAAACCTCAAACATTCCAGAATGAAGTTTTTCAAGTAGTGTTAGTTCCCAAAACCACCTCAGAAGAGAACAAAGGATGCAATTTAATTGCCTCCTAAAGTTATAAAACTATGAATGAACTTCTCTAGCCAGAATCAAAGCAATTTAGTAAAATTGACAAATAAGAGGTCTTTAGAAGACTAGATAGCCTCACAATTGCACAATCCATAAGCAACTCTCTACAAGAGAAAAAAACAATAAATAAAATACCAAGAAAACGCTTGGATGTCACAATACACATCACCTACACAAATTCACATGAATGTAGCCCAAAGAAACCATAAAAAACACCCAAAAAAATCCCCCAATTTGACAAAGTAAAAAATCACAAAGAAAAAGGGGAAAATACAAGAAGATTAAAATTTCCAAAACACGGCTTAAGAATAACAGCGAACCAGTTAAAACATAAAAAGAAAATAGAAATTTTTTAAAAAAGAAAAACAAAAAACCCTGAAAAACCCAGTAAGAATGAAGGAAAGGTGAGATGAAGACATCAGAAGACAACGACATTTTATCCCAGAAATTGAAGCAAAGCCGGGCATACAGTGTCAGAGTAGGAGCATAAACTAGTTGATTAAAAAATTAAGGGGAACAAAAAAAAAAAAAAAACAAGAAGAATGATTCCAAAGCAAGAAAAAAATTACAAAGCATTAAATGAATGACAATCACTCACCAACAAAAAAAGAAGTCAAAAAAAATTTACAAAGAAGCGAGAGCTGACCAACAACGAAAGCACATTTTCCTCCAGAAAGAAAAAAAATTAGAAAACCAAAAAAATGACAAATTATCAAAATCGGGGGAAAAAAACCCAGAAAGCAAAACAATTCATTGATGCAAAAGAATCAAGTGGGTCAATACAAAAAAAGCGAGAGAGAGACCTTGAGTGTGCCATTACAAGCACAAGGGGCTTCCATCTTAAACTCTTCATCTTCCTCTTGACATATTCTACACTCCCTGACTTCTCCTCCACCTTTCTTTGAAGAAGAAGAACAACCCTCTCCTTCCCCTCCTCCTCCATTGTTTATTTTCACAACACTACTGTCATTATTACTATCTACCGTTGTTGATGTTTCATCTATTAATCCGCCGTTGACCGACTCAAAACAGGCTGAAGCTATCAGTCTATCAACACATATAATCAAGTCATCCACCATCTCTCTCTCTCTCTCTCTCTCTCTCTCTCTCTCTCTCTCTCAAATTGAATTGAAAAAAGAACAGGGGAAAAGAGAGAGTTTATTTTTAAAAAAGTAAGAAAATGAAAAGGAGGGAGTGAGCTTTTATGACAGTGATGTGGCGGAATTTTCGTAACGGGTCAGTCCGTCTTCGTCCTTCTTGACCTAAGTGCCCTAATTGGCTAAATCTATTTACAATTTAGTCCAGCGAAAACATCTCCTTCTTCCTTCCTTCTTGTGAAGAACGCTGGGGTCGGTCTGCCGGTTGGAAACTTAATTAATGAGAAAAGATGTCCCCTCGGGGACATCCGATTAACGAGAAAAGATGGAAGGTAAAAGGTTTTGTCACCGAAATACCTAAAATACCCTTGTTTTTGGTAAAACATCGATGCAGCTCGGTTGCGCATTCTCTCTCTCCCTCTCTCTCTCTCTCTCTCTCTCTCTCTCTCTTTCTCACAGCGTCGCCTCTCTCTCTCCCTCTCCACCTTAAATATTTAAATATTTTTATATTTATAAAATTTTAAATTAAATATTAATATTTAATATTTATAAAAAACTTATAAATATTAATATTTAAATTAATATTTTATAAATACAAAAAATATTCAAATTTTAATATTTAATAATTTAATTGAAATAAGCTTATAAATATTAATATTTAATTTAAAATTTCTAAATATAAAAACATTTATATTTTTAATTTAAATATTTAAATATTTATATAATATAAAATATTTTAAATATATAAATATTATTTCATGACTATGCTTATTTAAAATATTTAAAATATTTAATATTTTATAATATTTAATAATGTATTTTAATATTTTTAGCATGTTTAATATTATATAAGCATTTAAACATTTAAATTATTAAATATTATAACTATAATTATAATTTTATAATTTTATATTTTATATTTAAAATTTTAAAAATATAAAAACATTTATGTACAATAAATAACAATTTAGCTTTTAATCCTAAATTTTAAAATAATTATGAGAGATAAATATTGAAAAGATGAAAAAAAAATATTGATTTAATTAGTATGAATTTTTAATACACTCGATATTATTAAAAATCAACTTCTCGACTAAACCGAACAGTACCTCCAACCCTCTGCCTCCAATGGCTCTCTCTGTCCCTCCCTCCCTCTTCCCACGGGCTACACCTCTTCATCTGTCTCCCTCTCTGCCTCCGTTATTGATATAATAATAATAATTATTATTATTATAATTGTTATTATTGTTATTATTACTAAAATCATTATTACTATTATTATTATTATTATTATTATTATTATTATTATTATTATTATTATTATTATTATTACTATCATATATATATTTAAATATTTAAATTAAATACATAAATGTTTATATTTAGAAATTTTAAAATTAAATATTAATATTTATAAGTTTTTTATAAATTTTAAACATTTATATTTACTTTAAAATTTTATAAATATAAAAGTATTTAAATATTTAAATATTTGAGGTGGAGAGAGAGGGGGAGAGAGAGAGGGTAGGGAGAGGGAGAGAGAGAATGCGTCTGGGAGGGAGACGGAGTGGGAGAGAGAGCGAGCCTGGGAGAGGGAGAGGGAGTGGGAGTGGGAGTGGGAGTGGAGGGAGAGGAAGAGGGAGAGATAGAGAGTGCACCTGGGAGTAGAGATGTGACCGGTCCGGTGCGAGCTGATCTCGTCGCTATTCCAAGGCCTTTTAGGGCCAAGTCGGGCCGATTCAAAAGAATTTGCTTGGAACTGTCCCAGCCTGGTGAACCAAACCCGCTGAATCGGGCCATGTCAGGTCAATTCAGTTCAACGGTTTTTCAAAATGAAAATTTTTAAAAAAAAAAAAAAAAAATGGCTATTGGAACCGGTTCGCACCGGTTCCGTGCTGATCCGGTTCAAAATAGGAACCGGACCAGCCTGGTTACTGTAGTGGGCCGGTCCGGTTCCGGTTATTGTTGCCCCGGGCCGATTTCTAGTCCAGGTTACAGCGGGGCCGCTGGGGCAGGACCCATGCTACAACGGGGCGGGTAGGCTACTTTCTGGGCCAAAATCGGCCCAATCCCATCTCTACCTGGGAGGAAGAGGGAGAGAGAGAGAGGGAATGACGTGGAAAGGAAGAGAGAGAAACCGACTTGATTTTTGCACAGGCTGATCGACCGGTTTTTGAAATCGATTCCAAGGCGATTTTAGTTTGGGAAAAAACCATCACATTTCTCAAATCTTATGTACTTTTTACATTATTTTCAGAAATAACCCGCAAAATTCTTGTCTAACCTTTCAAGATTGGATTTTATTTTCAAAATTTCCCCCTTTTTTTTTTATAAGTTTCAACTTGGACCAGAACACATGACTGGATAATTTAAATTACAAAATTGAATTATTATTGTTGAATCACTATTTTTAAGGGTAAGAAAAAGTGAAAAAAAAATTATTGAAATTTATTTTGGTAAGAAATTAAAATAAACTAAAATCATAATTCATAACGCAAGAGTATATGATTTCTTAGATTATTATTTAATTAATCATAATTTATCCTTGATTATGTTTACAAATAAATTCGACAATTAATTCCAATTGAAATAATAAGAATTAGTAAAATTAATTATCAAATATCAATTAATTAAGAACGAAAAAAAAAAGTTATAAATAAACCAAGTCAAATTAAAGCTCATAAAATGATAAAAATTAAGTTGAACAAAAATAATTCGAAAATAGGTTGATTTACTAATGTGATCGATCAAATCTATTTAAATAAAAATATTAAAAATGATAACAAATTAAAGTTATTTATATTTTGGATTAAAAATCAAGATGGGGTATGTTGATATGTCGATGATGTTAATTTGTGTGTAGGATTTGTTAATGAAATTTGGTGGGGATATTGTCACGAGCAAAGCTTTACCTTTCCATACTGTCTAAGACCGACTATTCATTCATCTTTTTGGCGCACCTTATGTGGTAGTGCTTGCAAGCATGCCTTACATTGCATTCATTCTTTGGAAGCTAGCTATGTACCTACCATATTCGCATGATAACAATTAACATACTAAAAAAGTTAAAAATTTTATTTTTTATTTTTTTATACGTCGGCTTGATCACCACACAGTATCTAGAGTTTTATCTTGACTAATCTGGATCAACCGCTGCAGAGCCCATTTTGAGACGAGTCTCCCAACATTGTTTTTTTCGTGTTCAGGAGAAATCGAACTCCCGATCTGGTTAAGCGACAAAAGTGTCTATTCTATCTACACCAACAAATGTCCGGTAAAATTAAAAATTTTATAGTCATTAACATAGGGTGGATCATTTATTTATTTTGTGTACTTCGGGTGTGAACTATATCATCAATTAGTTTTTTAATTATTTAATTTTTTTTATAATCAGTCAGTACTTAAAATAATATTTTAATTAATTCGGTTCGAATATTATTAAATTCAAATTAAGAGAAAACTCTCTCAATATAATTTTTTTTACTTTTTAAATTTTGAATACAAAATTTGATTAAAAGGAATAGCACACATTATATTGAGAAACACAATTAACATAACAACTATTGTGTGAAACATCCGTGAAATCCTAAACCACTCAAGATGAAGTAACAAGTTTGAGGAGATGGGATGGCCATTTGCATATACATCCCTTAATGAGTAGAAGATGCACTTTAGATAATCTAAAATTTAAATCATTGGTAATTGTATTAATGACAATTTGAACTCACATATGAGTTTTCTCTGTCTCTGGCCTACCATGCACTTTAGGTAATGATTGATATTACCATAATTTTTTGTATTTGATTAATCGATATCTGAATCGATCAAGATTCTAATCAAAATCTTATTACATTGCATTTGATATTTGATCCTTTTGGATATCATTATTGTAAGAATATTAAAAGATTTTGGTTTTCCAAGTAAAGCCATGCAAATGCATCCAAAAATGATTTGGCTTTTTATATTTAGACCATTCTTTTATTTATTTCACATGAAGCTTTTTGTAGCACAAATCAAGGAAATTCCAACTTGGCCTTGGCAACATATGCCATTATTTAGATGCTGACCCATATGATCCAAATCTAGCCAAAAAAATAAATAATATTAAAATAGAAATTAAAATTACTATGATCCAAGAAGAGATGAAAGGACAAAAGAAATACCGACGTGGGTTGGATTAATTGGATGTGGGGTTGAGTACCCTTAAACATGATCGAGGTTTGACTCCCGCTGAGAGTATCGAACCCTCATATATATGGAGCGTTCCCCGTTGGAAGATCCGTCCTTTAAAATGAGCAACTATAACGGTCGGTCTGAATTAATCGAGACAAAACCCCGAATGTCAAGCGGTGTTCAAAACATAATACCAAAAAAAAGAAATAAAGAAGAATGAAAAAAAGAAATAAAGTAAATTTTCTTCTGAATTCACAAATCCCCCCCTCCCCCCCCCCCCCAAGAACAAAAATCAAATGATCACTTCATTTTTGTAACCTAGGGTTTGGCTTTCAAAAACTGCTTTATAATGGTATCTAAACATGGGGTTTCAAAAACTCTTTTAAACACAAAAGGACAACATAATAAACTTGTATGGCATATTAGGGCTTTTGGTAATATTTTTTTTTTTTTTAAATTTACTTCTGAGAATAGCGCCCATTATGTGCTTTTTATCCCATTTTGTACTTCAGATGGTCCACCATCGCTAAATGCCTTGGTTCTTGAAGTGAGGGGGTGAAAAAATGTCAAAGTCAAGCCTCAACTTTTACCTGTTTTTGGTGATTTCTGATGCATTTTAAAGTTATCAAAAGTAATTTGTTGTCCTTTTAATAATTGTAAAAAAAAAATTTAATTACTATTATTTAGAATTACACCAAGATTTTTATTATATTATGTATGTGACAAATATCAATCTGATAGAATTACATTGAAATAGTTTTTGTGAAGGGGTCATTTTGGTATAGCAAAGAAGGGCCATTGAATAGAGGGAGGCATTCTAATAAATATGTGGAACCTTTATGGGTGGAATTTAATGGGCGAGTACAATTTTGAGGGACTCAAAATGTGCGGTGACAACTTGGTGGTAACATAAGTGGGGTAGAGAAACACCTTAATAAGATGAGATATTAATTTTTTTAATTAAATATTCGATTCAAAACTTAAAAATATAAAAAATTACGTCAAGAGAATTATTTTCTAAATAAAGTCTCATAAATACTTAAAGTGAATTAATCATAATATTATTCTGAATATAAGTGGTGAGAACAAAAAAATAAGTGGGGTGGGGAAGGAAAGGAAAATTTTTAATCATAAAAGGGCTATGCCCCCGAATGTTGAGTTGGCTTCGGATGGAGTCTGGGGCCTCAGACTTGTTGCTCAATCAGGGATTACTCAACATTTCAGTTTGGTTAAATGCGTGAAAAAAGATGATTTAAGGTAAAGCACACATATAGAGAAGTCAGTCAGTATGCTCATGATTTCCATTCAGGAGTAAAATAAAGGGGAGGGATAAGATAAGGCCTTTGTTTGGTTTTTTGTGTAGTCGTGGGAAGGGAAGGCTTTATGATGGTGGGGTGTTAAATGGTGGGGTAAGGCTTCATGAAAGTGGAGAGAGTGGCAATTATTGAAACAACATGAGGACAAGTCAATAAGGAAGAAAGACACATTTCTAATGTTGATCATTTCGATTGTGACTTTTGTTAAAACAAATACAGATCAAAGCAAGAAATTGAGACCATGTTGGTCTATTTTTTCAAAACTATGAAGATTTTCTCTTCATCCTCCACATTTAGTGAATGGCATTTGGTGCATAATTAGGACAAATTAGAGCAATGCCTCATTTTGGATCCATTGCTTGGTTGGACTAAGGAATTTTAGATAGATTTTTTTTGGGAGGGGGGGACACCTGTTTTGGAATAACCCCGTAAATATTTTTCATTAAACTCTTTTAAACTGAATGATCAAATACTCTATCCCTTAACCAGAAATCTCGAATTCGAATTCTGCGAACGACGAAAAAGAATTTGAAGAAACAAACCCCTAAAATAGGTTTCACTTAAATAGAATTAATCAAGCAAAATCCAGATAGCTATAAAAAAAAAAATACTGTACTTATTTCACATTTCATTTGTGGAACACAGAATTCTCTCAATCACTATTTATCACATTACACATGCAAAGGGCTTGTACATGCTCCCCAGTTTGGAAATTCATCCAAAAAAATAAGAAAAAAATCCCAAAAATGCCTATTTGGACCCTCCCGAACACCTGCAACCATTTTAACACTAAGGGGGTGTTTAGTTAACGGTATGGGTTTTAAGAATGAGAATAAAACCGTATCAGAATTAATGGAATAAAAATGAAAGAATGTGAATAAAACCTTCGAGATATGACTTTTGTGAAATCTAAGTAAAATCATGAGTTTTGAATGCCCATCTCTCAAAACCATGCCCTTCCGTTCCTCTCTCTCTCTCTCTCTCTCATGTCCATCAGCTCTGTCGAGAAATCCATCTCTTACATCTCTGTCGAGCCAAAGAAGCTAAATCACAGTAATAAAATATCAAACCCATCTCTCACATCTCCATTGAGAAACCGCGTCTTTTCGCCGTTGATTTCTTCGGCACTCCGATCACCACCACCGTCACCGCCATTCCTTCCGTCGTCCGCAACTGGCTTTCCGCCGCTCTCTACGCCTACCGCTTCTATCGCCACCACCTCATTATCAGCCTTGGTGTCCAGTGGCTCTCTGGTGGCGGTGGCCAAATGATTAATATTAATTTTCTTATTTGCCTTTTTCCGCAGATCTTGGTAAAATCCGGATGATGGGTTCTCTATTGGGCTTGGGAGATGAATTCTCTGAAGGGTAAATTTAAAAAATATTAATTTTAGAAATAAAATAAAATTATAGTGTTAATAATAAAATAATAAAATAGAAAATTAAAGAAAAATAAAATAAAATAGATGATAATTATAGAGTTAATTTTAGAAAATAAAATTTTAAAAATATTAATTTTTAAAATTTTTTATATCAAGGATAAAATTGTTAATTATATGATTTTTATTCTAAAATATATACAAATCAAATATTAATAATGATAATCATATTTAATTTAAACCAAATAGTTGATATCAGAATCTAATTTCGGTCCCGAGTGCAAACCTAACGCCATCTAACAAGTAAGGGAGTGAACTGACCAGAACTTCAAGGGGACAGTCTAATGATCACTATATTCGAATCTCTTGTATAACCCATAAAAAAAAAAAATGAACCGACCAGAGAACCAAGCCCAACAGGTCCAGCCTAAACGTTATAAGACTTGAAACAGAAATAACCCCAAAACATGCTGCACCTACCTAGTCTTTTATAGGCCAGTTGAAATAGGAACTTGATCCAATTACAACATACTCAAGGTGTTCAATGCATGTCATTCTCCACTCTCAGCATGTCTAGGATGGTATCGCTCAAGGAATATTACACGACTGATATGTATGATATCATCACTGATGTGTCAACAGCAACAAAATCTCACACCATAACTTTTCGTACAAAACCTCTTCCGATACTAGTATGTCATTTCAGTCATAGAACTGTCATATCGATCCTTGAATATAGCATTACCTCCTAGAATATAACCCAAGTTCCTGTAACCCCAGTAGTTTTGCCAATACAAGAGTGAAATCTAGGAGAAGGTGAAATATGATACTCAGAAACAAGCTACACAAGAAGCCCCCTCGTACAAACTAATAATGTTGTTATGGAATGTTATATGACTAACAACTCGGGGCTGGAGTGTTTGACCAAGAGTTCCAAGCTAAGAAATCATTGGAGCAACAAATAACCCTTTTGAACTCCTTATTGATATTCAACTTCGCCTCAAAATTTTACGGCTGTTGTCCATGTGCCTTGTACACTAGGGTGCTTGGTGACGTGTCTTGTCTTCAGTTTTATCACTTTTCTTCCCAATGCATTCCTTAGCCTAGTTGCATGATGGAGTACATCTTCAGGAGCCATGTTCTTCACACATATTACCCTCTGGTTCTTATTCTCTATTATTTTTAGGAAAAAAAGAAACATGTTAGAGAGAGAGAGAGAGGAGAATGATACATTTCCAAGGGGCAATGTCAGAAGCTTGCATATGAAGGATTGAATAGCCTAGTAAACCTCAAGATAAATTCATGGGAGTATCATGATAGAATAATGAACCATTTAAAATCAAACGGTAAAATCATTCAAATACCAAACAAAAGTGCAAGGAACCTGCTTTTAAGCAGTTTTCAGCACAAATCATGAGTTCTAATAGACATCTTCTAGTCAGTTAAGCCTGTTGCACTTGGAGATTGATGTCCCTATTTATCAGAAAATTAACTCAATCATAAGGTAACACAGTTTTTGGCATAACCATTTTTTCAGGCAATGATGAAGCAAAAACCACAGTTCCCAAAGTACACAAGACAAGCAACATAAACAAAAGCCTCTCCATATGTCAAAAAAGCATAGCCACCATTCATAATCAACTTCCATAATGCTTGCAGGAAAATACCAATACTAAAACATCAAGCACAAAGCTTTTACTAAAATGTAAAGGCAAACTTTCAGTTGCAGCCAATGCAAAATTTTGGTTTGTGTTTTCAATTGACTATATCTTCTCAAGCAGAGGAAGAGAACAGTTCCGAGTGAAAGGGAAAAAAGAAAAAAAGAAGAAAGGAAAAGGGCTTCCCCTAAATCTTAATCCACAAAATTTGCTTCCTCTGAATCTGCTTAACAATAAAAAAAAGCGTGATGGCCAACCACAATAATTGTCAAAAGGGATAAGTTGAAAGATCTGACATGATAAGAGACATTGTGAGGGGGGTGGGAGGAAAACAAAAAAAAAAAGGCCATCATCATATCTTTTGATGGCAGTCTAGCATTACACCCCAAGTTAGAGCGATTCTGTTGCACCTAGAGTTCCAGAAAAGAGCAGTATTTTTTGTCGGACATGACACTATATTTTGAAGACACATATTGGATGCGTCAACCATTACCTCATTTTTTAGTGTTTCATTTTCCACCGGACATTTCTAAGCCACTACTCCAAACCTAAAGATTTATTACAATAAGATGCATAAAGTGAAGGCAAGAATAAGATATTAAAATAAGAACAAGGTAGATATATGCAATAGCATTCTTAACACTATATTTTCAAACTTACATGTGAATCCATACCATATCGTGTCCTATGTTTAATTTTTGTTCATAGTGCCTGCATGTTGTCCCATGACCATGTTTCATAGGTCTGAGTCTCTTAGCCATTTTGTACACATTTGCAAATGGCTAGATCCACAAATTATCTACAAAGCCCTACTTTAGCAGGACGGGCAACAACTTTATTAATCTCTGGCATGTCTTTGAAAGCATGTCTCTCAGAACAGAGTAGCATTTCTTTCTGTGTTATAGTTTGAAATGCATCATCTTGATTAGAAAATTCTCTAGTATCATAGAGTGACAGCAAAGAACTGATGGTATCAAAGATAAATTTTAAAATAGCAGCAACAAAATTACAGATGAGGCATATTTTAGAGTCACTTTGATGATCCCTGTCCTGAATAGAAGCAAAAGCAATGAGCCCACTAGTTCTTCTGCTGACGTAGCCCAATTATTGCATTGCCTCTGCATTACATAATTGAATCCCCCCCCCCAAAAAAAAATCCCAGACTCAATAGATCTCTCTAATTATTATTTACTAGAACAAGTAAATCAAACCAGCAAAATGGATCAACCCATTTAGTTCAAAGAAGTTTATGGAGCACTACCATTTGGACTGTCTGTTAACTATAAATCAATTAAATATGGATTCTCCGTTTCCTATGTCACTTTATTGTCACTGATAAGTAATACTTCAGAACCATTAATTGGAGAAACATAAGTACAGCCTCCTTCCTAAAAGTAATTACTATTTAAGGGTAGGTGTTCCTTGAGAACATCTACAAGTGGATGTAAGTCCCCAACTAAACAAATCTGCAAAAGCATGCGGATACAGTCCATGCTAATGAAGCATTTAAACTAAAACGTAAATTAACCCCATGAGACACAAAGTAAATGCTTTAAAGCCATAGTTTTTGACATGATGAAGTTCAGATGAACACGATAAAAATTTAACAAGAGATAGACTTACTGAAAAAGCCCTTCAAATGAGGATGCTGACCACGAATGAGCTCCGTAACCACCTCTAGTTGAGGATTACTCTCCTTAAATGATGGCAAATGAGACTCCATAAATGCCCTGCAAGTTTCAATGTCAAATCAGAATATTATAAGATTCAAAAAGATTCTTTAACATATGACTGAGCAATTTCATTGATCTCTAAACTCGAGGGATAAATGTAGAATGAAGCATACCTTATACCTCTGCTACTACCACCCCAATCACAATAGCTCACGATTAGCTTCTGAAGTTGCCATACGCCTCTAAGCGCCATCTGAGGTTCAAAGTTGGTACAATTTCATTTAACTTTGATATTGCAACAGTGCACAACATATTGGTCAGCCATATATTTACATTAGCAGGAAAAAAAAATCCCTTGTTATAATAGTTAATCCACAATATATTAAACAAAGAGATCATATGGAGAAACAAAATGGCTCTTTAAAGTGATTTGAGAGTCAGATTAGTAGGAGCTTTATGACTTAAAAAGACGTATACCCATATGGCCAAATCCATGAACTAAAATACTCTGTAGACCTAATGCATAAATAGTTATCTGAAGGAAAAAGAAATTGCACTCTCATTCGGGAAATTCAACAAACACCCTGCGTGCGCCAATTTCTCTCTTATATCTCAGAAAACAGTCACAATCAGAACATCGCCATTACAAATTTCAGTGAAGGGAAATGTTGAAAGAAGGAACTAATTTCCAGACAAGGAAACCGGAAGACCCTTATTAAACCCAAGTGAATGATGGATAATGTTCATGATGAACACAACATATAATGAAACCAGAAAGAGAGAGAGAGTTTGAAACCTGAAACTGAGTCTGAAGCTCCTGGCAATCTGCAATGAGAAGTCGAGTTTTAACTAGCAATGCACCATTCAAGAACGCCCCAATGTCACCCAAAAGCTCGAAACCCTAAGCTATAAAAAGATCCCAGGTTCGACTCCCTGTCCCTCCTTTTGGAAAAAATAAGTAAATAAATAATAAATAAATAAAATAAACTCGATATTTGGATTTTCCTACCACATTTTTGTTAAAATGAAAAGCAGAATTCCTTTGGAAAAAAATAGGGTTTCAAATGTTGAGATTTAAATAATTATTTTCTAAAAGTAATTTTACAAAAATTAAGAAAAATATTAATTAAATTGATAAAATTTAATGTGATATGATTTTAGTAATATTATTAAATTATAGAGTTTGTTTTTTAATTATTAATAAATCTTCTATTTAATTATTAATGAAAATATTTTTAAAAATGTTATAAAAACGTAATAATACGAAAGTTTTAGAAAACATTACAATTTATGAAAAAATTATAAAAAATGACTGCTAATGTGAATTTAAGAAGAATTGAAAAGATAATATTGGGAGATGCATCACACAAAAAAAGCCTTACAACGGTCGATCCAGATTAGTCGAAACGAAACGTCGGATATTAGGTGGTGACCAAACTATGGTACCAAAAAAGAAGAGTTGAAAAGAAAAAATTAGATTCATATGAATGTAAAAAAAATTAAAATTAATGAATAATTTTTAATTTAATTTATTAAGAGTAATATTAGAGTTTAAATTTAAGAATCGAAGCGAAAAATTTTAAATCTCTAGAATGTAAACAACCACCATGATTGTAATTTTATAATCATAACTTTATTTTGAGAGCAAAATATTTGATATTTTTATTTGAATTTTGTCATAATCAAAATATTTTTATTATTTCAAATTATACGTTAGGGATTTTCCTCTTGACTTAATTTGTGAAACCTTAGGATACTCGTATTCAACAACAAAGTTAGATAGCAAATCTTATCTTCTTTTATCTTTTTTCTTTTTTTTCTTTTAACATTTAAGAATAAAACAAAACTCAAACTTTAATATAGAGAATAATTTCAAGTTGGATTTAACCATTTGAATAAAGATTGTTTTACCCTATTTGAAATTATATAAGATTTTCGATACAAAAAATAATTGATTAATAATAATTTAAAAACTTTTTATGATAAAAATAATTTCAGTCTTCATATTCAGTACGTACAAGGATTAAAGTCTCATGGCACTAAAAAAACCAGTGACACCAACGACGACGTCGATAATAATAATATAATTAGATTTAAAAAATAAGACAACATCTATAGAACCCATTACATTCACTTTTCGTTCTCGATTCGAAAAGGGTTTCAGCCTGCACTACACTCCATGGATCAAAATTGGGGCATGACAAAATGCATTTCTTAAAATTCAAAGGTACACCGCACTAGGCAAGTAAAAGAAATAACACAAGATGCGCCACTTCCTAACTTTTGAATCTGATGCTCCGACTGATTTTTGTGTTAATGCCTGAAGTCTCACCACCATAGGAACCACCCGGCCTTCTGATCTCGTGCACCTGCCCTTTCCTACGAGTCACTGCCTTCTGGTGCTTCAACTGCACATGGTAAGAGAGTGTAAGAGGATAATCCTTTTTGGGAATTAATAGTCATCAGACTGGGAAGCCTGGCATTTCTGGGTAAAAATACCTTATATTTCTTCCTAGGATTCTTGGTCAGCTTCTTGCGAGCCCGAGTGAGGCCTTTATTCTTCTCCATCTGGTATACATAGGAAACAAGCAAAATCAATGAGGTGAACAGAAATGTTTCAAAGAGAAAAATCTTACAAGCAGGAGTAAGTGGCCACTGACCTCGTAAGTTATTTGCCGCTTTCCATCTACTACATTTTCGGGCAATGAAGGGGCCTTTGAGGTTCTGCATGATCAAAAGGTTTCAAGTCACCAAACAAACATGGAAACACAAAAGTAAAAGAAGAGGGGGATAGGTGGTTGTCAAAGTCAATACAGGTTTTATCCCTCCATTCTATTCGAACACTGTGACTCATTCAGAGGGGCACAAATCTAGGAGTTCTCTCTATAACAAATAATAGAAAGAACTGATAGATCTACTTGGAATCTAGATCTTTGCTTGCTTGGCCCACATTTCAAGCACGGTTCTCAAAAGTACCTTGTATAGATCTCTGCTTTTGCAGCAAGTTTAGCAGTGCGTTGTGCTTTCACTTCCTCGTAGAATTCATCTTCAGATTCTTCTGTTCCATCTTCCATGCCTGCATCTTGATCAGCCAAAGGAATGTCATGCTCATCTTCAGCATCGGTCATAGGCTTAATTCCAGCTCCAGCCAGAACCTGAAGCTCATGCTTTCTCCTCCTTTCTCCAATATCATCCCTCTGGGGTAAATCATCATCACCAGAAACAGCCTGTTCCACCGAGAAATGCATACAGAATGCCACTTCAGTATATACTATCCAGTGATGCTCTAAAAAATGTTACTATCAATCCACTGGGACAAATTTGACAGGAAACCAGACTACAACAAAATTTTGCCACAGAAAACACATAGAGATCAACAGACATGAACCTCATAATTAATGCTAATCTCAGAAAGCTAAAAGAGAGAAGCTCTAAAGCTTCCTGTACTGAACATACTCAAGAAACATAAGAGCAATGGCCGATGTCTGACTGGGTTTGTTAAGAGTGTAAAACTATGTATAAAGCGGCAACCATGTTGAGGGACATCTGACCAGAAATTTTTGGCTTCTGTTAATATAAGGGTTGTGAGATCATAGGGAAGTTTACTGAACAAGGGTCCACAGCAAAAGTAGGACAAATTTGGCCTACAGAAGAATCGCCACAGGAAAAAGAACCAATAACCAGCCATTCCCCCAAAAAAAGAGAAAGCCCTCAGTACTAATACTACAAATTTGAAATCATTACATGTTAAGAGTAACAGACCCTATTACCAATTAAAAACAACATTAATAGAGGACATTGCCTCCCAAGCATGATGCTTTTCAATAGAAAGGCAAAAATTCATTTTAGTTAATGGTTTAAGAAAACCAAAAAGTTGTTTTTGGGTCAGAGAGAAGCATGATTGACCATTTTCCCCACACAAGCAATTAAATTTGAAAAATAACGGCTTCCGGAGAATTTGTTAACGACGATAGATTTTTGTGAGGAAGAATCACTCACTTTCCCCTTTTTTCTTTTTATGAATGTCATATTTTAGCATTTTTTTAAAACAAATTTTAACTTAGTATCTTGACAACCAAAGTGGTTTACTTATTTTACTTGTATTACAGTTGTGAACAATTACATTAATGTTAAACTCAACTCGACTAAGCATTTATCCTAATTTAATTGGGGTCAGAATATAAAAGCATTTTTTTTTTAATTCAGCTCTACTGAAAGCCATATCACTAATTAAATCCACAATTACCACATTATAGTTTATCACCACTCCTGGAATCTTTTTTTTTTTTTTTAAATCCTCCTCCAATTCTTAGTGTACCTTCAACTTGTATACCACACTAAATCTAGCATTAGATGGTCTCCTTTTACACACACCACTCATTTTAATCTATTTTTCTCATCATATCCAAGAATGGGGCTGCTTCTAAATTTGACATAACATGCTTATTTCTAATTCTGTTTTTCCCACTTTTCCTTTCATCCATCTTACCATTTTCTCTCTACCCTCACGTTCAATGTAGATTTTAAATAGACCCCATACCATACACCATTGCTGGTGTGTACCTAGTTCTTTATCTTTATCTTACCATGATTAAAGAGAAGTGTTGTATTAAGTTGGTAGCGAGCATGAAACTTTACCAAACAATTAGGAAAATGTATTCAAATAGTTATGTTAATTTTAAGGTATTTTTTACAAGTAGCGCTTGAATATCCTTTTTAGTCTTATGACTATATTAGTCAAACGAACTATTTGATAGATTTAAAAATTGAAACATTTATTATGCTAAAGATGAAATAAAATAAAATGACTAAAAAGCACAAAAAAATCACCAATATTATATAAGAAAATATAGATATTTATTGCTGTGCTTCTGTCGTGTCTTTTTTTCCGAATTATGGCATGTCTACATGCAAGTGTCATCTCCATGTCCAATGTGTGCATACACATTTCATGGATTGCAGCACCACACTGTCTACATTCAGCAAGTCCACGAAAACCAAGCAATCCCATTCCTTGAAATGCTTAACATATCAACCCTTGGGATATGAATTGCCCTCATTAACATTTTCCAGATAGCACTTCACACTACCAAATCTCTGACCCAAATTCAAGCTTTAAGCAGATGCCAATGCCACCCAGTCTCATAAACACACTTAAATAATTATCACCTAATCCTCCTTTCTATAGGCAACAGTAGCATGCTTAGAAAGATAGGATGTAACATATAAGAGGTTGCAAATTTTATCATAGGTATAAATCACGGCAATGATTCTCATGACAGGAAGTCACAACCATAGCAGTATTGGACATAACACGTGTAATGTAATAAAATTGCTCATGGTGAAAAGATTGGCTTTTCCACTTTTTGGTGGTGTCAAAACAGAGACCGGTGAAAAAACAAATTATCACGGTCAACCAAGACTTCTTCATCAAACGAGGCGTTTAGCCATTCCATTAACTGACTCAGATTCACTTTATTATTAGCTTTGTGAAGCAACAACCTCAAAAACATAGCCCCCATTAGCAATCTAAAGCTAGAAAACCGATCATTTAATTTCAGCATCGTCCAACTCTCCCAAAAACACTAATAATTACCGAAATTAATTCTTAAGCAAAATTAACTCCATAGAATCTGGTCTATGCTAGCAACTCCCCTGATTTAAGTGACTACCATCTTACCAGCATTCCAACTCCACAAGAACCTTTAACAACCACTCCACCAACCTCCAAACACCTTCCTCCTCAACTCAGTGTTCTCAAGTCCAAAAGGATAATACCCATTTCCCCTACATGGATCAAAGTTCAAACAGCTTGAAAATTTTAAATCGTGTTAGAAGAATTGATGGCATTTTACTCAAAATGATCATTAGACTCCATCAAAACTAGCTATAGAACAACTATTATGAACATTAAATGGCTAAAGCGTGCACCAATTTCTGAAGACCTGACCAATCAAGGCCAGCAGCAGTAGCATCTAGTTTACATCTCATTTACAATTACTTAATATGATACTATTTCAAATTAAGCAATGGAGACAAGTAAAAATTTATACCTTAGGTTTAGTCACTTTCGAGGTAAGTAGTTGAGAAAGTTTAGCTGGCCCCTTTTTCAGAGCACGGCTGCCTCTCTCTGTATATGCAGTATCATCATCAAAATCATCCAAAGATTCCAGCTTCCTGTCAAAATGACAACCATGCTATTGACTATATTAAAGAACAAAAAGAAACAAAAGAAAAGAATCAGCATAACTTATAGTATGCCTACAAAAAAAAGTTACCCATTCAACGTATGTGACTTTTTTCTCATTTGATCACTCTTTGAGGAAGCAATATTAAGAACACCCTTCTGCCTCAGTTTTTCCTCGAGAGCTGCCCTCACTTTTAACATTTCAACACTTTGTAAACCAAGTTGATCATTCTGCAAAAATTCAATTGCATTAATATAATCTTTCCCTTTCCTTTTCCTTTCAATGGGAAGAGAAAACAAAATTCTTATCGTCTCCTTTTGACCCAAAAAAAAAAAAATCAATTGCATTAATATAAATTTCCCTTTCTTTTTCTTTTCAATGGGAAGAGAAAACAAAATTCTTATATTCTCCGTTTGACGGAAATGAGCACAGAATAAGTTTATAGAAATGAAGCAGCCTAAAATATAGAATATAGAGAACAAAATAAGTTGACAAACAAGATTCACAAGAGGATCGAGAAGAGAGAAAAATTAAACCAAAAACTACATGTGAACATTCATCAACACCATTTACCTGGCGTTTCCTTTTTGCAACTCTATTCACATGATCTTCAGTGTTATTCAAACTTTCCAACCCAGCCCCTGTATTCTGCAGGTTCAAGAGGTACTTAAGAGTCCAAACCAAGGCTGTATTGCACAACGGGTAAGTCAACTAAAATTTAAGCTCTCATTACCGCTGCTGTCTCATGTAACTCGGTTGCAATTATGGTTGGCCCATGATTGTTTTCAAAAGAGTTAGATGCCAATGCAACAACATTTTCTTGAACTATCTTGGCACCTGATTCGGATGCATGAGTAGTGTTCAAAATCTCCACAAGTTCAGATGGAAGATTTACATCAAGCTCTTTTACCTGCCAAAAAAATGTATTAGAAAATTGAAAGCATCAATGAGCTATGGCCATGGAGAGAGAATCTGTCAAGGACAAAACGTAGTAGTCAAGAAGCAGAACCTAGAATTTTATAAGCAAAACCCGCTTAGCAATCACTGAAAATTGGCATATGCTGCAATCAGCATTAGATGATCACCAATCATTGTCATTGTTAATTTAAAGTGCTTGTCTTAAGAACTATATTTAAAACGTTTTGCCTTTCTGATTAACTCCACTCAGATACCATAATATATTATTGTCACCACTTTCCAAAATGTGCACATATTGGTCATACCACAGCTCATAACCAAAATAACATGAATCAGTAAACCAATGGAGCCAGACTTAAAAATAAACACATACATAAACTAGTTAAGAATAACAGGCTTCTCTTACCAAAAAATACCTATAAAAAACAGAGCAAACCATTCATTTTGCAGATATCACATACACAATTCTTCCCCGGAGCTTTAGTTAGTCTTTTTAGTTACTCTGCCACAACCATACTCTCTCTTAGAGGTTTAAGAAACATAAGTCAATTCTGTGTAGTCATTAGATTGAAATCTTAAAGCTGCCATCGGAAACCCTTAACTAGATCCATTTGGTGTCCTATTTACTAAAAGGGCCACATCAAAGGCAAAATAATATGAGGAAAGGTTAGTTTGTTCTACATATCACAATGATAGTCCCGACTGTATCGCACCGACATGAAATAATGCATGGCCATGATCCTAAATAAACAGTAGTTTTCTGCTTTAAGCAACCTACTCTATTAAAAAAATGCTCGACATTTTTGTTCCCTGAATAAGATGCAGCTCATAAAAATGGATCACAGGATCACTATATCCACTTCAACAAAAAAGCTACACTTCAGCAACACATCTCTAACACAATTATTCTGCAAAACCTCAGCCAATGAACAGAACATACATCAATAAAATAAAACTTATATCCTATTTAAGGCAAATATAAGACCTTGTCCAGTAAATTCTTGATCTCAACAAGCCGAGCTATGACTGGGTGATCACGAACTGGATGTCCTTCAGACTTAAGAAGAAGATAGAAGGCAATCGCTTGGCAATAGCCCAGTAAAAGCAGCTGTTTAACCTCCATATAATGCATCCCCCCCTTTGTTGTGCTCTGCACCTCTTTAATCTTCACAGTAAAAGGAAACAATTTTCATGATCAGTACTAGGATTCTACTTTTAGAGATTACAACACATCAATCAAGATTACAAAGAGCATAAACAATCAAAAGTGGCTATCCCAGCACCAGTGCCATGCAGAAGGAAGACATTAGAACATATAACTGAACGAACATATATTGGGCTAACATAATCCTAACGAAACCAATAATGAGTCAAAACCCATAATGAGATTCATTCTTTGAACCTGATTCTTTCTTTCTTGGTCCTTCTATATGGCAGAATATGTATTCCAAAATATGAAGGATTGCCTTTTGACAGTCAACTGCAAGTAATCAATTATCTAAATACGAAATTCAAATTAAATAAGTATGAACATAGATTAGAACAAAATAAAGATACCTTGTCAAGCAGAGGACTGATATTGCCTTCAAGCTGTTCTAAGGTATCATTCAACTCTGAGAGCAAGCCAACAAGCTCTGGAGAAGAACTGTGAGGCAAAGAATAGCGGGCAGATGCAATGAGAATTTGTAGTAATATAAGTGAAAACATTGTTTTTGAGCGACAAGAAGTAAATAAAATTAAGAAACAAATTCATGTATTAGATACCTGGATCTACTTAATGTCCTGTTTCATCTAAACAGGAAATAATTGACAAATTAAGAAATAAATTGATGAATTATATAGACCTGGACCTACTTAAAGTCCAATTCGATATAAACAGGAAATAATAGACAACAGCCACCCATCCCTCGGTATTTCAAAAAAAAAATCTCCACACATTTTCTCAGAGATGATTTAGCAAACAGTGATCAAAAACAACATTATGCCAAGGGGTTGTCACTATTACCAGAAGTTGATTTTGTTTTCTTTATCCTTATTCCTAATTTTGGCCAAGAATTACATGTTCATGAGAATATTTATGACAGCAAATTTTTAAAAGGACACCTCACTCTCACAAATGCTGCTTAAGTTCCCATTAGCATCTCTTTATGTAAGACCAACTAAACCTTATCCATTTTTATCAACCTAGGTTGTTAAGATTTGTTTACTAGCTAATGGATTCCAGACTTCAATTGTATAGTCATTTTGAGTTCAATTGGAAGTCTTGAATCATTGCAATTGTAGAATCCTCAAGTTCTACTTTAAATAGGACTTATAAGAACAATGTAATGATCACATATTAGTAACAAAAGAATTCATTTAAACCAAAACAAATAGTTGAAAAGATAGAATCTACCTATACACAACATCCATCTGCTCCTCTTTTGACAGGGAATCCAAATCCTTCTTTACAACCTCATAAGCTGTGTCGCCTTTAGCTTCTTCATCTTCCAAAGACTTTGATGTGGTTTTTCCATTGACCTTAAGTTCCTGCAGAGAGCAAATTTCAGATCAAAGGTAGTGCATTTGATTCTACATTTCTCAAAAGCACTTTCTTCAAGTTTTTTATGAACCTTTTTACAATGGAAAAATTAATAACTTGTCAAAACCAAAAAAAATCAAAGTTACAACGCAACTTTTACCTCCAGGGTTGGCTCTCTATCACTCTCACCAGGACTAGCATCATCAATGCCATAATCTTCCATTGATAATGCTTTAGCTCTTTCTTTCTGCAATCTTAAAACCTCAGCCTCCTCCTCTGCAGGGTCTTCCTCATCACTTGATTGTAGCTTTTACACAATCAATGAATTGCTCGAAATGTTAGGCTACATGTGCTAGATGCACATAATTGACAATTATCTAATATAAATCCAAATGCAAGATCGCGAACAGCTATCAAGTTTGATTAAAGAGAATCCACTGTTTGGGATCCAATACGTTCATTAAAAGCTTAAAGCCTCACCTCAAAGTCAACATTATCAGCACTGTAGTACATACTCTTTTTCGGGCCCCATCCAGCTTTCTTTTCTTCATCATCTTCAGCGTCCTCTTCCATCTCATCCTCAACTCCACCAACTTTTGCTCGTAGAAATTTTTGTTGCCTTGCAACTACATAGAGAACATAAAGTAAAAAATTGGTAATCTATGGCAACCTCTAACCAGTAAATGAAATTCGGTCACACACACAAAAGAATTGTTGCTAGGAGAATCACTCAGAATTATCAAGATAGACAGCTTAATAACACTGAGATACCAAACCTGAGAAACTAAAAATCATATAAAGTGGCATTAAAAACTCCACCAGAAAATGCAACAAAAATACATACAAATTAAATCTCTGTAGAAACTTTCACCTTAAGCATTGAACCAGTGTTCAATTTCATTCATATACTCTGATAATTCATGAAGTATGCAACCTTATGCCATCACACATCTTTCACTAGTCAATTGCAATAGTAAATTTTTCAAAACTAATCAAGATTGAAACAGAACAGACAGGATCTCAACCTTAAGCACCATAAGCGAACATTTGAAACAGCAAAAATACAGAAAACATCGGTGGCGCAGAGAGAGAGAGAGAGAGAGAGAGAGAGAGAGAGAGGGAGAGAGGGGAGAACTCATAAAACTTAATGCCCATACTAAAAAGTTTCATCTAGGAAAGCAAGATATTATGTTTAAAAGAAAAAACAGTAGTGATGTTTCATTCTCTATATAATGGTAAGAAATAAGGATGCATTACAGCGCATAAACAAGGAATGACTATTTGTAAACACACATTCCTTACTTTTAGCAGCAAGACCAGTAAGTTGAGAATCATCCATATCGTCGTCGCCGCCGTCGTCGTCATCATCATCATCATCCTCGTCATCATCATCATCATCCTCGTCATCTATCCCCTTTAAGCACATTTAAGACATAAATCCAGACTATGAATCGAATTATTTAAAAAAAAATAATAATTGACGATACCAATGTTCCCCACTACCCAGATACATGAGCAAAAGAACATGATAAAACAAACAACTAGAAAGCAAAACAGGTAAAAAGGAAAACCTTGTAATCAAAGACCGGTTGCTCTGCATCTTCATCAGATTCCTCAATATCCTCATTAACATCCAGTGAAATTTTATCTCTTTGCTTGTGAACTGCAATTATAGCAAAATGCAATAACCATTTATACATATTAATGCAATAAAAATCTTGATTTCATAAAGCATTCTAATTGCATTTAGAGTGAAATTTACATGTATCAATTTCGTCATCCATGTCCTCTGGAAGAACATCATCTTCATCTCGCCTTCTTCTTTTAGGGTTTTTGTTGTCTTTCTTCCGATTCCTGCCCCCCTTAGCCATTGCTTACTAAATGTATCCTGTAATAACAATCATTCTTTTTTTCAACAAGAACCCAAAGACAGCAAAACAACAAAGCATGAACCCAACGGGACACAACGCCAGAAAAGCAAGCAGATCACTGATTCCATCCTAGTTGAACTACTGCTTGAATTGGCGATGTCATTATGAAGCCATAAATCATTTAATTTTGATTGTTTAAAAATTATCAATAAAAAATCATATTTAGCAGAATTCCAGCACATTTAGCATGAAGCCTCTCCAATCCTCAAAACATACTTCAAATTTCGTATTCTATTTGTTTAAAAATATATATATCTTGAATTGAAATTCTTATATAGAGTTACAAAATTTTTGCAGAGCCACCGCTTGTTATATACCAGCCTTCATAATTTAAAAAAAAAAAAAAAGACAAGGGGTGAAGTGCTATTAAGGTGCTCACATCCGATCCCAAAAAACTTGCAATCACCTGATCAATCAAAATTTAGTAACAGGTGAATTACACAAAGCAATACACACATTTGCAATTGCAACAAATTGCAAACAGTAAAATAGTGACAGTGCAGTGATCAGCAAATTTGCAATTTTCAACAATATTAACAAAGTATCCCAATCAACATTTGGGCTAATGGCAGAAATTAACTTCCTGTGGGGCTGAGCACAAGAAGCTAGCAGAGTGCCGCTAGTTTAACACAACATTTGGAAGAACCATGTTTCTCAGGACTATCAGTCTCTTGAGAAATGGGCAGTTGTTTTCACTTTAGAAATCTATCCATATGTAATTTGAGATTAACAAATTTTAACAACTAATAAGAGTAAATCATTATTGAAAAAAGAAAAAAAGGAAAACTGAAACTTGCACTATGCAATTTCAATTCCAGCAAGAGGATGGCCTAAAATTTTGACTAATAACTCCACCATGAGATCCTAGAATAATGGTCAAACAGACATCTACTGATGAAGACTTTCTTCCTGAATGGTAGATGCACAAAAAATATTGCAAGAACCAATGGACAGGAATTTGTTGATGACAAATGTTTAGGACAGTGATGACAATAACACCCAATTTTGCAAAACTTAAGTTGTTTCCACAAATTTTGTTTAAATGAGAAAAACTCGTCATTTGCTTCCAGCCTCATATCATCACAGGGCTCCAAAGAAGTGAAACTAGAAATATATAGTGAAGCAAGAAACGGTGTTAGTCTTGCCACTTTGTGAACAGTTTACAAAATAATGGATCAAAATCAGCAAATGGCTAACAAATAGAGCGGATAAATCCCCTCGAAGACCCACTTCATTTGAGAACAAACCAAGTCAGGGTCACAGATACACCCAAAAAGACTAGCAAATAAAAGAATTAATTAAACGTAGAAAGCATAGTTGAGATCCCAAATGAAGATCTTGAAGTCAATTGAGAAGAAAAAAACTCACCCAACAGGTCCAGAATGGCTTTGAAACTCTTTCAAGCAAAATTTAAACCCACAATTTCATTTCAACTCACATAATTGCTAATTACCCAATTTAAAAAATATATATATATATAACACTAATTTCAACTCTCAATTCGATGATATCCACAATTCGTCAATCAGAATTAACTTTTCCCTATCAAATTCATTCGCACAAAACACGCAAAACACACATCCAACCAGAATGATGCAAAATCTCAAGAAAAATTAGACAAAAACTAGAAACTTTACCTCTAGCAATGCAAGTGAGACGAGTAGGGAGGAGTGTGAATTGAACTACAGAGATGAAGAGGAGGAGAGATTTAGGCCTTCGGGGTCTTCTTGAAATCTTCTGCTTCAGGTTCAAGGAGGGCATATTTGGTTGGATAAAACCGAGAGAGAGAGAGAGAGAGAGAGAGAGAGAGAGAGAGAGAGAGAGGTGCAGACGTTGGACTCCGGAGATGAAGAGAGAGAGGGAATCACTAGCGGTGGGGATGAAGTTAGGGTTTTAGAGAGGGAGAAAGAAAGCGCAGGGCGCTGTATGAAGTAATTGACAGGCCCGAGCCGTCCTTCGGGCCAAGTTTTAGGGTCCAAGCCCAGCCCAATCTAGAAGAAAGCCCAAGCCTTTCCACTTCTTTTTTTTTTATACTATACCAATCAGTATATTAAATTATACTCCGACTAATCCGGTTCACAATTTTCAGTAGCCCATTTAAGAGAGTTACTCTTCCAACGTAGTCTGCTCCATATCCAAGTTGCGATGCGATTCGAGCTTGGGATCTTGGTTTAACCCTTCAAACTTTTTTTTTGGGAAAAATGACGGTTCCACTAAACTCTCGTAGGTGCAGCAGCAAAGATGTTGCACTCTCTTAACCATAAGTCTTGAGTTCGAGCCATAGAAATGGAGAAGCAAGATTTTGGAGAGCCAACTCCTAATGGGCCCTACAGTGTTCTAGCCGAATTAGTCAGAGTATAATTTCGAATATCGATGGTCATAGTATCCCAAAAAAATGACGGTTCCAACACAAAGAAAAAAAGAAGCTTCAAAAACTAGAAACTGCCCAAAGTTTAAAAAATTATCATAGATTATAGATTTTCTTAAGAATAAGAACAATACAATTTTTGAAAAAAAAACGACAGTTTTGTAGCCAGAAAAAGTAACTTTCAAATATTTGCATAAAAAATGTAAACTGTTTACGTGTCATTTGTTTTTATTATTTCAATTATTTAAACTAATTGTTGTGACACACGAAACACGTATAAGATAATTAAGAAAATCTGGAAAAAAAAATGAAAGGTAAATGTAAAAAGATAGGAGGTAAAAATAAAAAAGAAAGTGAAACGTGGGAATTGAAAGATAAGTGAAATAGATTAACTCTTTTATTCTCATATATTTTTTTTGTTAAAGTAAATTTTCCGACCGAGTGATTCCTATGTATGCATTTATAATGCTTCTCTGCTAGTAACTATATGTAACCATAGCATCCAATCTTCTAATTCTCTATTTGTTGTTTGGCAGAAGATGTGAGATCCTAATGCTCGATTTGTTATTTGATATCAGATATAATTGCATAAGTCTCTATTTGTGAGTGTGTACTAGTGAAACATTGGGAAAGAAGCTAGGAAATGGATGCAGGAACTAGTTTTTCACCAAGAGCTCCTCTTGCATTTGATAGAAAAACTGCCAGCTTTGGGAAGTGAGAAAGGAGACCTACTCGGAGGCTTTAGATTCTTGGCAAGCCTTAGGACAAGATTATAAGGTTCCTTTCCTACCAAACAACCCACCGTGGCCGGATCAAAAATCGCTAAGGAAAGAAAAGCCAGGAAATCAAAGGCTAAAATATCTTCATTTGTTGTCGTTTCAATAAACATCTTTATGAGTTGTTTAGAATTATCTCAAAGATGAGAATGTTGGGGATAAAAGGATTTAAGAGGCATGCAAGCGCTATATTTGATAAAGGATTTCAAGTTGCAAAAGGATGAAAGAGTCGGAGACAATCAAAGAATACTCAGAGAGATTGCTCGGCATAGTCAACCAGGTAAGGTTACTTGGTACTGAATTCAATGATTCCTAAATTGTTGAAAATTTTCTTGTAATTGTGAGTGAAATATTCGAAGTATCGATAAGCACCTTATAGAGCACAGGGGATGTGTTCAATATCATCTTGATATAATGGTTAAACTCCTTGTAGATTCAAGAGGAAAAAGGCTTTCTGAGGCAAGATGGAACTGTTGAGGGAGCCCTGAATACAAGGATCAGGATGCTGAAAAGAACAAGAAGAAAAAAAAATTATAGGAAGAGCCTGACATCAAGTGGTAAGAGCACTGAAAGCAACCAAAAATGAAGCAATTGTAGAAACTCAAGGCGAAGCTATCCTCTTGACAATACTATAACAAAAAAGGTCATCCACCATTTAACTGTCAGAGGAGACCATATGCAAAAGTGCAGCGAGTGTAATTAACTTGGACATGAACTTGTGATTTGGAATAGCAAATTTCAAAAACAGGAATCATGTCCCCAAGTTGCTGATCAAGATGAAGAAAACTAGATTTTTGTAGCAACGAATTTCTTAACTCAGGGCTCTTTAAAAGTTTGGCTAATTGACAGTGGTTGGACAAATTACATGACTTGACATGAGTCATTTTAAGGAATCGACAATGGACACGATAGGAAATGGTGGCCATATTCCTATACAAGGAAAAAGGACCACCAGAATCACAAGAAGTTCAAACACAAAGACAATTTTACATGTTCTTTATGTATGTGATATTGAACAAAATTTGCCGAGTATATGTCAGCTAATAGAAAAAGGATATAATGTGTCCTTTGAAGACCAACATTGCCTCATCTACAACCTTCTGCTTGACCGGAGATCCTAAAATGAGAGGTAAAAGCTTATCATTTGTCTAATAAAAGAGGAGCACGTAACTTATTCCATTGAAGTTAGTATCACTCAAATCTAGCACAAGAGGCTCGGTCATTGGTCATTGTCATCATCAACAAATGTTGAAAAATGAAGAGAAAAGATATAACAAGAGGTTTATCAGTTCTCAATGATCATTTACCAAATTGTTATGCTTGTCAATTTGGAAAACAAAATAGGATGCCATTTCCTAAATCAACTCCGGCCTCACAAAAGTTGTAATCAATACCCACAGATGTGGCAAGACGATAAAGAACATCGTGACTAGAAGGTAGTCTCTATTTGTTGCCTTCATTGATGATTTTACAAGAATGTGCTGGATTCCCCCCCTTAAAATTCAAATCATAAGAGGTTGGAGTGTTCTCGAAGTTCAAGAAAATGGTGAAAAAACAAAGTAGCCACAAAATTCAGGCCTAGGGTCAGATAATGGAATGACCAAATGTATGTTGCATTAAAAGGAGTCGCTTGAACAGTTTTTGGCAGAGATAGCTATCACTGTACTGTTTCTACTAAGCTGACTTCTAACCAAGTTTTTGGAAGATAAACCTCTGTTCAAAGCTTGGTATGGATGTAAACATTCATTAAGTTTCCTCAAAATGTTTGGTTGTGTGTTTATTCTATGTTCCACAGGTAAGGTACGAGAAATTTGACTAGCAAGTAATTGCAGGTTATAATTCTATCTCTAAAGTCTACAAAGTATATTAGTCACAAATAGGAAAAATGATTATCTCCATAGATATACACTTCAAGGAGGATGAATAGGGGGACTAAAAGATTTCACAAAGAATAGGTGAATCCTCACAACAACTAAAACTTAACTTTCCCGTTAAAACTCCTTAGTGGCAAACAACAGACTAGTGGCAGAATGAATCTGAAAGTGATCCCAAATCAGAGGTACAAGGCTGCTTTTAGACATCAATTAGAAAAGAACATGGTGATTTGCAAATCTACTGGACATGAAGAAATTCTTATACACATGAAATGGCAGAAAGTAATGGAAGAGGAGATATCAATGTTTTTTTTAAAAAAATAAAACCTAAGAATTAGTTAATAGACCTAAAGATAAAAAAAGTCATTGGAGTGAAGTGGGTGTATAGGATAAAACTTTCAGCTCCATCCACAATTACAAGGCCATGCTTGTAGTTAAGAGGCATGCTCAGATTTTTTGTGTTAATTACTGTGATTCATTTGCTCCTGTTATTAGATTACATACAATCAGACTGTTGCTAGCCATAGTAGCACAAAAGGCTGGAAAATATTTGAGTTGTAAAGTAGCCTGAGCGATTTGTGAAGCAATGTGAAGATGATAAGGTCTGCCTGCTCAAAAAGGCTCTATATGGCCTGAAACAAATGCCTTGAGCCTCATACAACAGGATAGATGATCATTTGTTAAGTTTGAGATTTATAAAAGGCTTATCTAAGGCCACTCTATATGTAAAACATAAGGGGGATGACTTTTTCATAGTGCCCACTATATTGATGATCTTTTGGTAACAGGAAGTAGGTTCCGCATGCTCCAGCACACCGCTCCACATGTAGATCTGACAAACTTGCACTCCAACGCCCTTGGTCTTCGATGCACCCAACCTGCACATTCCGCATGCTGATCTGACCGTCATGTACTTACGCTTATGGTTCTTGTGTGTGCACCCTCCCATGTGCATACCACGCCTCAACACTCTGAATTTGGATAGGTGTTGACATCAACCAGTACCAATACTCTGTTTGGTCTAATTCCTAGTTTGTGCACCCTGTGCCCCTATGCACCATGGCCCTGTGGCAATATTAAGTAATACGTGAACCTAATCTGAATAGCCTCCCCTTTCTCGAAACACCAACTTGTTCAAACTCCTCATCTTTGGAAAAAAAAAATTAATAAATTTATGGGAATAGAACCATTCAGCACTATTAGGAAAATAATACACAGCTTTCTTCTTTTCACCATTTCTTTTCAAAAAGATACATTTTAATGATATTAATGAAGTTTTCTCCATTGTAATATATTTATTTAGGCTTGAGCTTCACAAAATTTTATTAATTTGTCATACTTATTTTCTAATAAAAAAGTTTATTTTTTTTACATGATATAAGTGTGGATAAAGGGATAAAAAGAGCGAGGGAGAGGCAAAATTTGTCATTTGGCTTAGTGATATATCCATCATTTCAATCACATATAGTTGGATTTTATGGGTGAAATAGTTAAAAGGACCAATCTTATTAATTCGTTCTATCTGGACCTACCACTTCTTTTCCTCAACAAAAGATTACTCAAAATTCTTCTAATACATGATAGATACGACGAAACAATAATTTTTTTTTATTATTGAATCGTGAAAATCATAAAAATACATGTGTTTACAAAAGTTTTAACACTAGATTTCGACCACAAAACATTGTTTATAAGGCATTTATAAACAATTTTGAGACCACAAAACAATGTTTAAGGTTGTTTTGTTTATAGAGAAAATGACTGTAAAATGAAGAATTTGAAGAATGAAGAAAAACAGAGCACACATACAATTTTATAATACTTCCACCAAATCCGATATACGTTTACTCCCATCTCCACCTGGATTTTCACTATTTGCAACCTATATGGTGCAACAAACTTGCTTTTAGGTACAAGTCAAACCTTTAAAGTGTTTTTCTTAAAAAACTAATCCAACATCTCACAAATTGTTTGTCTTTTTAAACCGCAAACCGAGAAACCTTACCTGCTCTTTTGAACTTTTTATATAGGAGGAGAATAAGTGTTACAGTGAATAAAGTTACAACTTCAGATGTAATAGACTTGAAACTTATAGAAAGAATTTTACAAAAGTAAGAAGAACATAGCATATCACTTGAAACTTAGAGTGTTGTAAGTTTCAAAATATTCAGCACTACCTTTTTCTTTTAGCACTTTTCCTTTTTCCCCCTTTCGAAGATATGTAGTTCTATATATATCATCATTTACTTCACTCATCCAAATAGCCATTGTGGTTGGAGAGTTTTAAACGTTCGTCATTAAAGTCTCAATTATAATCAATAAATGCCATCAAACACCTATTTGGCTTTTTGCAGAAATAAACGTTAGAAACAATGTTTAAAGTTGGTACACTAGATTATTCTACCGCATGTGCAGTGTTGTAAGTTTCAAAAACAATGTTTAAAGTTGGTACAAAACAAGCAATACTACAATATCCAAAAGTGTGAGAACAAGAAGGCAGTGACTCAGACTCTCTAAGAACTCTATCACGTAATATCTATGAGTGAGTACAATGATTATCATGCCTATAAGCTTGACACACAAGAAGATAACTTCTAGTATCGAACTCTCTAAGGCAAGGAGTCCGTCTTCACAGAAAAATATTGTGTGCCAATTATTACCTCTTTTATAGTCCTATGAGATTCAAAGTCGGTACAATTTCATTTAACTTTGATATTGCAACAGTGCACAACATATTGGTCAGCCATATATTTACATTAGCAGGAAAAAAAAATCCCTTGTTATAATAGTTAATCCACAATATATTAAACAAAGAGATCATATGGAGAAACAAAATGGCTCTTTAAAGTGATTTGAGAGTCAGATTAGTAGGAGCTTTATGAATTAAAAAGACGTATACCCATATGGCCAAATCCATGAACTAAAATACTCTGTAGACCTAATGCATAAATAGTTATCTGAAGGAAAAAGAAATTGCACTCTCATTCGGGAAATTCAACAAACACCCTGCGTGCGCCAATTTCTCTCTTATATCTCAGAAAACAGTCACAATCAGAACATCGCCATTACAAATTTCAGTGAAGGGAAGTGTTGAAAGAAGGAACTAATTTCCAGACAAGGAAACCGGAAGACCCTTATTAAACCCAAGTGAATGATGGATAATGTTCATGATGAACACAACATATAATGAAACCAGAAAGAGAGAGAGAGTTTGAAACCTGAAACTGAGTCTGAAGCTCCTGGCAATCTGCAATGAGAAGCCGAGTTTTAACTAGCAATGCACCATTCAAGAACGCCCCAATGTCACCCAAAAGCTCGAAACCCTAAGCTATAAAAAGATCCCAGGTTCGACTCCCTGTTCCTCCTTTTGGAAAAAATAAGTAAATAAATAATAAATAAATAAAATAAACTCGATATTTGTATTTTCCTACCACATTTTTGTTAAAATGAAAAGCAGAATTCCTTTGGAAAAAAATAGGGTTTCAAATGTTGAGATTTAAATAATTATTTTCTAAAAGAAATTTTACAAAAATTAAGAAAAATATTAATTAAATTGATAAAATTTAATGTGATATGATTTTAGTAATATTATTAAATTATAGAGTTTGTTTTTTAATTATTAATAAATTTTCTATTTAATTATTAATGAAAATATTTTTAAAAATGTTACAACAACGTATTAATACGAAAGTTTTAGAAAACATTACAATTTATAAAAAATTTATAAAAACTGACTGCTAATGTGAATTTAAGAATAGTTGAAAAGATAATGTTGGGAGATGCATCACACAAAAACGGTCCTACAACAATCGATTCAGATTAGTCGGAACGAAACGTCGGATATTGGGTGGCGACCAAACCATGGTACCAAAAAAGAAGAGTTGAAAAGAAAAAATTACTCTTAATTTATTAAGAGTAATATTAGAGTTTAAATTTAAGAATCGAAGCGAAAAATTTTAAATCTCTGGAATGTAAACAACCACCTTGATTGTGATTTTATAATCATAGCTTTATTTTGCGAGCAAAATATTTGATATTTTTATTTGAATTTTGTCATAATCAAAATATCTTTGTTATTTCAAATTATACGTTAGGGGTTTTCCTGTTGACTTAATTTGTGGAACCTTAGGATACTCATATTCAACAACAAAGTTAGATAGCAAGTCTTATCTTCTTATATCCTTTTTTTTTTTTTTTTTACATTTAAGAATAAAACAAAACTCAAACTTTAATATAAAGAATAATTTCAAGTTAGCATATAACCATTTGAATAAAGATTATTTTACCCTATTTGAAATTATATAAGATTTTCGATACAAAAAATAATTGATTAATAATAATTTAAAAATTTTTATGATAAAAATAATTTCAGTCTTCATATTCGGTACGTACAAGGATTAAAGCCTCATGGCACTAAAAAAACCAGTGACACCAACGACGACGACAACAATAATAATATAATTAGATTTAAAAAATAAGACAGCATCTATAGAACCCATTACATTCACTTTTCGTTCTCGATTCGAAAAGGGTTTCAGCCTGCACTACACTCCATGGATCAAAATTGGGGCATGACAAAATGCATTTCTTAAAATTCAAGGTACACTGCACTAGGCAAGTAAAAGAAATAACACAAGATGCACCACTTCCTAACTTTTGAATCTGATGCTCCGACTGATTTTTGTGTTAATGCCTGAAGTCTCACCACCATAGGAACCACCCGGCCTTCTGATCTCGTGCACCTGCCCTTTCCTACGAGTCACTGCCTTCTGGTGCTTCAACTGCACATGGTAAGAGAGTGTAAGAGGATAATCCTATTTGGGAATTAATAGTCATCAGACTGGGAAGCCTGGCATTTCTGGGTAAAAATACCTTATATTTCTTCCTAGGATTCTTGGTTAGCTTCTTGCGAGCCCGAGTGAGGCCTCTATTCTTCTCCATCTGGTATACATAGGAAACAAGCAAAATCAATGAGGTGAACAGAAATGTTTCAATGAGAAAAATCTTACAAGCAGGAGTAAGTGGCCACTGACCTCGTAAGTTATTTGCCGCTTCCCATCTACTACAGTTTCGGGCAATGATGGGGCCTTTGAGGTTCTGCATGATCAAAAGGTTTCAAGTCACCAAACAAACATGGAAACACAAAAGTAAAAGAAGAGGGGGATAGGTGGTTGTCAAAGTCAATACAGGTTTTATCCCCCCTTTCTATTCGAACACTGTGACTCATTCAGAGGGGCACAAATCAAGGAGTTCTCTCTATAACAAATAATAGAAAGAACTGATAGATCTACTTGGAATCTAGATCTTTGCTTGCTTGGCCCACATTTCAAGCACGGTTCTCAAAAGTACCTTGTATAGATCTCTGCTTTTGCAGCAAGTTTAGCAGTGCGTTGTGCTTTCACTTCCTCGTAGAATTCATCTTCAGATTCTTCTGTTCCATCTTCCATGCCTGCATCTTGATCAGCCAAAGGAATGTCATGCTCATCTTCAGCATCGGCCATAGGCTTAATTCCAGCTCCAGCCAGAACCTGAAGCTCATGCTTTCTCCTCCTTTCTCCAATATCATCCCTCTTGGGTAAATCATCATCACCAGAAACAGCCTGTTCCACCGAGAAATGCATACAGAATGCCACTTCAGTATATACTATCCAGTGATGCTCTAAAAAATGTTACTATCAATCCACTGGGACAAATTTGACAGGAAATTAGACTACAACAAAATTTTGCCACAGAAAACACATAGAGATCAACAGACATGAACCTCATAATTAATGCTAATCTCAGAAAGCTAAAAGAGATAAGCTCTAAAGCTTCTTGTACTGAGCATACTCAAGAAACATAAGAGCAATGGCCGATGTCTGACTGGGTTTGTTAAGAGTGTAAAACTATGTATAAAGCGGCAACCATGTTGAGGGACATCTGACCAGAAATTTTTGGCTTCTGTTAATATAAGGGTTGTGAGATGATAGGGAAGTTTACTGAACAAGGGTCCACAGCAAAAGTAGGACAAATTTGGCCTACAGAAGAATCGCCACAGGAAAAAAAACCAATAACCAGCCATTCCACCAAAAAAGAGAAAGCCCTCAGTACTAATACTACAAATTTGAAATCATTAAATGTTAAGAGTAACAGACCCTATTACCAATTAAAAACAACATTAATAGAGGACATTGCCTCCCAAGCATGATGCTTTTCAATAGAAAGGCAAAAATTCATTTTAGTTAATGGTTTAAGAAAACCAAAAAGTTATTTTTGGGTCAGAGAGAAGCTTGATTGACCATTTTCCCCCCACAAGCAATTAAATTTGAAAAATAAGGGCTTCTGGAGAATTTGTTAATGACGATAGATTTTTGTGAGGAAGAATCACTCACTTTCCCCTTTTTTTCTTTTTATGAATGTCATATTTTAGCATTTTTTTAAAACAAATTTTAATTTAGTATCTTGACAACCAAAGTGGTTTACTTATTTTACTTGTATTACAGTTGTGAACAATTACATTAATGTTAAACTCAACTCGACTAAGCATTTATCCTAATTTAATTGGGGTCAGAATATGAAAGCATTTTTTTTTTAATTCAGCTCTACTGAAAGCCATATCACTAATTAAATCCACAATTACCACATTATAGTTTATCAGCACTCCTGGAATCTTTTTTTTTTTTTTTAAATCCTCCTCCAATTCTTAGTGTACCTTCAACTTGTATACCACACTACATCTAGCATTAGATGGTCTCCTTTTACACACACTTATCATTTTAATCTATTTTTCTCATCATATCCAAGAATGGGGCTGCTTCTAAATTTGACATAACATGCTTATTTCTAATTCTGTTTTTTCCCACTTTTCCTTTCATCCATCTTACAATTTTCTCTCTACCCTCACGTTCAATGTAGATTTTAAATAGACCCCATACCATACAGCATTGCTGGTGTGTACCTAGTGCTTTATCTTTATCTTACCATGATTAAAGATAAGTGTTGTATTAAGTTGGTAGCGAGCATGAAACTTTACCAAACAATTAGGAAAATGTATTCAAATAGTTATGTTAATTTTAAGGTATTTTTTACAAGTAGCGCTTGAATATCCTTTTTAGTCTTATGACTATATTAGTCAAATGAACTATTTGATAGATTTAAAAATTGAAACATTTATTATGCTAAAGATGAAATAAAATAAAATGACTAAAAAGCACAAAAAATCACCAATATTATATAAGAAAATATAGATATTTATTGCTGTGCTCTAAATCTGTCGTGTCTTTTTTTCCGAATTATGGCGTGTCTGCATGCAAGTGTCATCTCCATGTCCAATGTGTGCATACACATTTCATGGATTGCAGCACCACACTGTCTTCATTCAGCAAGTCCACGAAAACCAAGCAATCCCATTCCTTGAAATGCTTAACATATCAACCCTTGGGATATGAATTGCCCTCATTAACATTTTCCAGATAGCACTTCACACTACCAAATCTCTGACCCAAATTCAAGCTTTAAGCAGATGCCAATGCCACCCAGTCTCATAAACACACTTAAATAATTATCACCTAATCCTCCTTTCTATAGGCAACAGTAGCATACTTAGAAAGATAGGATGTAACATATAAGAGGTTGCAAATTTTATCATAGGTATAAATCACGGCAATGATTCTCGTGACAGGAAGTCACAACCAAAGCAGTATTGGACATAACACGTGTAATGTAATAAAACTGCTCATGGTGAAAAGATTGGCTTTTCCACTTTTTGGTGGTGTCACAACAGAGACCAGTGAAAAAACAAATTACCATGGTCAACCAAGATTTCTTCATCAAATGAGGTGTTTAGCCATTCCATTAACCGACTCAGATTCACTTTATTATTAGCTTTGTGAAGCAACAACCTCAAAAACATAGCCCCCATTAGCAATCTAAAGCTAGAAAACCGATCATTTAATTTCAACATCGTCCAACTCCCCCAAAAACACTAATAATTACCGAAATTAATTCTTAAGCAAAATTTATCTCCATAGAATCTGGTCTATGCTAGCAACTCCCCTGATTTAAGTGACTACCATCTTACCAGCATTCCAACTCGACAAGAACCTTTAACAACCACTCCACCAACCTCCAAACACCTTCCTCCTCAACTCAGTGTTCTCAAGTCCAAAAGGATAATACCCATTTCCCCTACATAGATCAAAGTTCAAACAGCTTGAAAATTTTAAATCGTGTTAGAAGAATTGATGGCATTTTACTCAAAATGATCACTAGACTCCATCAAAACTAGCTATAGAACAACTATTATGAACATTAAATGGCTAAAGAGTTCACCAATTTCTGAAGACCTGACCAATCAAGGCTAGCAACAGTAGCATCTAGTTTACATCTCATTTACAATTACTTAATATGATACTATTTCAAATTAAGCAACGGAGACATGTAAAAATTTATACCTTAGGTTTAGTCACTTTCGAGGAAAGTAGTTGAGAAAGTTTAGCTGGCCCCTTTTTCAGAGCACGGCTGCCTCTCTCCGTATCTGCAGTATCATCATCAAAATCATCCAAAGATTCCAGCTTCCTGTCAAAATGACAACCATGCTATTGACTATGTTAAAGAACAAAAAGGAACAAAAGAAAAGAATCAGCATAACTTAGAGTATGCCTACAAAAAAGAGTTACCCATTCAACGTATGTGACTTTT
Organism: Dillenia suffruticosa; assembly: GCA_033439265.1. Taxonomy (NCBI): domain Eukaryota; kingdom Viridiplantae; phylum Streptophyta; class Magnoliopsida; order Dilleniales; family Dilleniaceae; genus Dillenia; species Dillenia suffruticosa. The sequence goes on from JAVTVX010000001.1 coordinate 1,392,699, forward strand.
TTCTCATTTGATCACTCTTTGAGGAAGCAGTATTAAGAACACCCTTCTGCCTCAGTTTTTCCTCGAGAGCTGCCCTCACTTTTAACATTTCAACACTTTGTAAACCAAGTTGATCATTCTGCAAAAATTCAATTGCATTAATATAATCTTTCCCTTTCCTTTTCCTTTCAATGGGAAGAGAAAACAAAATTCTTATCTTCTCCTTTTGACCCAAAAAAAAACAAAAAATCAATTGCATTAATATAAATTTCCCTTTCTTTTTCTTTCCAATGGGAAGAGAAAACAAAATTCTTATATTCTCCTTTTGACAGAAATGAGCACAGAATAAGTTTATAGAAATGAAGCAGCCTAAAATATAGCATATAGAGAACAAAATAACTTGACAAACAAGATTCAAAAGAGGATGGAGGAGAGAAAAATTAAACCAAAAACTACATGTGAACATTCATCAACACCATTTACCTGGCGATTCCTTTTTGCAACTCTATTCACATGATCTTCAGTGTTATTCAAACTTTCCAACCCAGCCCCTGTATTCTGCAGGTTCAAGAGGTACTTAAGAGTCCAAACCAAGGCTGTATTGCACAACGGGTAAGTCAACTAAAATTTAAGCTCTCATTACCGCTGCTGTCTCTTGTAACTCGGTTGTAATTATGGTTGGCCCATGATTGTTTTCAAAAGAGTCATATGCCAATGCAACAACATTTTCTTGAACTATCTTGGCACCTGATTCGGATGCATGAGTAATGTTCAAAATCTCCTCAAGTTCAGATGGAAGATTTACATCAAGCTCTTTTACCTGCCAAAAAATGTATTAGAAAATTGAAAGCATCAATGAACTATGGCCATGGAGAGAGAATCTGTCAAGGACAAAACGTACAAGTCAAGAAGCAGAAAGCAAAACCCGCTTAGCAATCACTGAAAATTGGCATATGCTGCAATCAGCATTACATGATCACCAATCATTGTCATTGTTAATTTAAAGTACTTGTCTTAAGAACTATATTTAAAACTTTTTGCCTTTCCGATTAACTCCACTCAGATACCATAATATATTATTGTCACCACTTTCCAACATGTGCACATATTGGTCATACCACAGCTCATAACCAAAATAACATGAATCAGTCAACCAATGGAGCCAGACTTAAAACTAAACACATACAAAAACTAGTTAAGAATAACAGGCTTCTCGTACCAAAAAATACCTATAAAAAAAGCAGAGCAAACCATTCATTTTGCAGATATCATATACACAATTCTTCCCTGGAGCTTTAGTTAGTCTTTTTAGTTACTCTGCCACAACCATACTCTCTCTTAGAGGTCTAAGAAACAGAAGTCAATTCTGTGTAGTAATTAGATTGAAATCTTAAAGCTGCCATCTGAAACCCTTAACTGGATCCATTTGGTGTCCTATTTACTAAAAGGGCCACATCAAAGGCAAACTGAAATGAAGAAAGGTTAGTTTGTTCTACATATCACAATGATAGTCCCGACTGTATCGCACCGATATGAAATAATGCATGGCCATGATCCTAAATAAACAGTAGTTTTCTGCTCTAAGCAACCTACTCTATTAACAAAATGCTCATCATTTTTGCTCCCTGAATAAGACATAGCTCATAAAAATGGATCACAGGATCACTTTATCCACTTAACAAAAAAGCTACACTTCAGCAACACATCTCTCACACAATTATTCTGTAAAACCTCAGCCAATGAACAGAAAATACATCAATAAAATAAAACTTATATCCTATTTAAGGCAAATATAAGACCTTGTCCAGTAAATTCTTGATCTCAACAAGCCGAGCTATGACTGGGTGATCACGAACTGCGTGTCCTTCAGACTTAAGAAGAAGATAGAAGGCAATCGCTTGGCAATAGACCAGTAAAAGCAGCTGCTTAACCTCCATATAATGCAACCCCCCCTTTGTTGTGCTCTGCACCTCTTTAATCTTCACAGTAAAAGGAAACAATTTTCATGATCAGTACTAGGATTCTACTTTTAGAGATTACAACACATCAATCAAGATTACAAAGAGCATAAACAATCAAAAGTGGCTATCCCAGCACCAGTGCCATGCAGAAGGAAGACATTAGAACATATAACTGAACGAACATATATTGGGCTAACATAATCCTAACGAAACCAATAATGAGTCAAAACCCATAATGAGATTCATTCTTTGAACCTGATTCTTTCTTTCTTGGTCCTTCTATATGGCAGAATATGTATTCCAAAATATGAAGGATTGCCTTTTGACAGTCAACTGCAAGTAATCAATTATCTAAATACGAAATTCAAATTAAATAAGTATGAACATAGATTAGAACAAAATAAAGATACCTTGTCAAGCAGAGGACTGATATTGCCTTCAAGCTGTTCTAAGGTATCATTCAACTCTGAGAGCAAGCCAACAAGCTCTGGAGCAGAACTGTGAGGCAAAGAATAGCGGGCAGATGCAATGAGAATTTGTAGTAATATAAGTGAAAACATTGTTTTTGAGCGACAAGAAGTAAATAAAATTAAGAAACAAATTCATGTATTAGATACCTGGATCCACTTAATGTCCGATTTCATCTAAACAGGAAATAATTGACAAATTAAGAAATAAATTGATGAATTATATAGACCTGGACCTACTTAAAATCCAATTCGATATAAACAGGAAATAATAGACAACAGCCACCCATCCCTCGGTATTTCAAAAAAAAAATCTCCACACATTTTCTCAGAGATGATTTAGCAAACAGTGATCAAAAACAACATTATGCCAAGGGGTTGTCACTATTACCAGAAGTTGATTTTGTTTTCTTTATCCTTATTCCTTATTTTGGCCAAGAATTACATGTTCATGAGAATATTTATGACAGCAAATTTTTAAAAGGACACCTCACTCTCACAAATGCTGCTTAAGTTCCCATTAGCATCTCTTTATGTAAGACCAACTAAACCTTATCCATTTTTATCAACCTCGGTTGTTAAAATTTGTTGACTAGCTAATGGATTCCAGACTTCAATTGTATAGTCAGTTTGAGTTCAATTGCAAGTCTTGAATCATTGCAATTGTAGAATCATCAAGTTCTACTTTAAATAGGACTTATAACAACAATGGAATGATCACATATTACTAACAAAAGAATTCATTTAAACCAAAACAAATAGTTGAAAAGAAAGAATCTACCTATACACAACATCCATCAGCTCCTCTTTTGACAGGGAATCCAAATCCTTCTTTACAACCTCATAAGCTGTGTCACCTTTAGCTTCTTCATCTTCCAAAGACTTTGATGTGGTTTTTCCTTTGACCTTAAGTTCCTGCAGAGAGCAAATTTCAGATCAAAGGTAGTGCATTTGATTTTACATTTCTCAAAAGCACTTTCTTCAAGTTTTTTATGAAAATTTTTACAAAGGAAAATTTGATAACTTGTCAAGACCCAAAAAAATCAATGTAACAACACAATTTTTACCTCCAGAGTTGGCTCTCTATCACTCTCACCAAGACTAGCATCATCAATGCCATAATCTTCCATTGATAATGCTTTAGCTCTTTCTTTCTGCAATCTTAAAACCTCAGCCTCCTCCTCTGCAGGGTCTTCCTCATCACTTGATTGCAGCTTTTACACAATTAATGAATTGCTCCAAACGTTAGGCTACATGTGCTAGATGCACATTATTGACAATTATCTAATATAAATCCAAATGCAAGATCACGAACAGCAATCAAGTTTGATTAAAGAGAATCCACTGTTTGGGATCCAATACGGTCATTAAAAGCTTAAAGCCTCACCTCAAAGTCAACATTATCAGCACTGTAGTACATACTCTTTTTTGGGCCCCATCCAGCTTTCTTTTCTTCATCATCTTTAGTGTCCTCTTCCAACTCATCCTCAACTCCACCAACTTTTGCTCTTAGAAACTTTTGTTGCCTTGCAACTACATAGAGAGCATAATGTAAAAAATTGGTAATCTAAGGCAACCTCTAACTAGTAAATGAAATTCGGTCAGACACACAAAAGAATTGTTGCTAGGAGAATCACTCAGAATTATCAAGATAGGCAGCTTAATAACACACAGATACCATACATGAGAAACTAAAAATCATATAAAGTGACATTAAAAACTCCACCAGAAAATGTAACAAAAATACATACAAATTAAATCTCTGTAGAAACTTTCACCTTAAGCATTGAACCAGTGTTCAATTTCATTCACATACTCTGATAATTCATGAAGTATGCAACCTTATGTCATCACACATCTTTCACTAGTCAATTGCATTAAGATTGAAACAAAACAGACAGGATCTCAACCTTAAGCACCATAAGCGAACTTTGAAACAGCAAAAATACAGAAAACATCGGTGGCAGAGAGAGAGAGAGAGAGAGAGAGAGAGAGAGAGAGAGGAGAACTCATAAAATTTAATGCCCATACTAAAAAGTTTCATCTAGGAAACCAAGATACTATGTTTAAAAGAAAAAACAGGAGTGATGTTTTATTCTCAATATAATGGTAAGAAATAAGGATACATTACGGCACATAAACAAGGAACGACTATTTGTAAACACACTTTCCCTTACTTTTAGCAGCAAGACCGGTAAGATGAGAATCATCCATATCGTCGTCGTCATCGTCGTCGTCGTCGTCGTCGTTGTCCTCAGCCTCGTCGTCTTCCTCATCATCTATCCCCTTTAAGCACATTTAAGACATAAATCCAGACTATGAATCGAATTATTTTTTAAAAAAAATTCATTGACGATACCAATGTTCCCCACTACCCAGATAAATGAGCCAAAGAACATGATAAAACAAACAACTAGAAAGCAAAACAGGTAAAGAGTAAAACCTTGTAATCAAAGACCGGTTGCTCTGCATCTTCATCAGATTCCTCAATATCATCATTAACGTCCAGTGAAATTTTATCTCGTTGCTTGTGAACTGCAATTATAGCAAAATGCAACAACCATTTATTCATATTAATGCAATAAAAATCTTGATTTCATAAAGCATTCTAATTGCATTTAGAGTGAAATTTACATGTATCAATTTCGTCATCCATGTCCTCTGGAAGAACATCATCTTCATCTCGCCTCCTTTTAGGGTTTTTATTGTCTTTCTTCCGATTCCTGCCCCCCTTAGCCATTGCTTACTAAATGTATCCTGTAATAACAGTCATTCTTTTCTTTCAACAAGAACCCAGAGACAGCAAAACAACAAAGCATGAACCCAACTGGACACAACCCCGGAAAAGCAAGCAGATCACTGATTCCACCCTAGTTGAACTACTGCTTGAATTGGCCATGTCATTATGAAGTCATAAATCATTTAATTTTGATTGTTTAAAAATTATCAATAAAATATCATTTTGGCAGAATTCCAGCACATTTAGCATGAAGCCTCTCCGATCCTCAAAACATACTTCAAATTTAGTATTCTATTTGTTTAAAAATATATATATCTTGATAAATCCCCTCGAAAACCCACTTCATTTGAAAACAAACCAAGTGAGGGTCACAGATACACCCAAAAAGACTAACAAATAAAAAAATTAATTAAACCTAGAAAGCATAGTTGAGATCCCAAATGAAGATCTTGAAGCCAATTGAGAAGAAAAAAACTCACCCAACAGGTCCGGAATGACTTTGAAACTCTTTCAAGCAAAATTCAGACCCACAATTTCATTTCAACTCACATAATTGCTAATTACCCAATTTAATATATATATATATATATAAAACATTAATTTCAACTCTCAATTTGATGATCACCACAATTCATCAAGCAGAATTGACTTTTCCCTATCAAATTCATTCGCACAAAACACACGTCCAATCAGAATGATGCAAAATCTCAAGAAAAATCAGACAAAAACCAGAAACTTTACCTCTGGCAATGCAAGTGAGGCGAGCCGGGAGGAGTGTGAATTGAATTACAGAGATGAAGAAGATGAGAGATTTTAGGCCTTCGGGGTCTTCTTGAAATCTTCTGCTTCAGGTTCGAGGGCGTGTTTGGTTGGATGAAACCGAGAGAGAGAGAGAGAGCAGTGCAGACGCTGGACTCCGGAGATGAAGAGAGAGAGGGAATCACTAGCGGTGGGGATGAAGTTAGGGTTTTAGAGAGGGAGAAGGAAAGCATGGGGCAGTGTATGGAGTAATTGACAGGCCCGGTCAGGCCCGAGCCGTCCTTCGGGCCAAGTTTTAGAGTCGAAGGCCAGACCAATGTAGAAGAAAGCCCAAACATTCCTACTTCAAACCCTTCAAACATTTTTCTTTGGGGTGAAAATGACTGTTCCACCAAATACTCAGGGGTGCAGGGATAAGAGTACTCTACTCTTTTAATCATAAGTCTTGAATTCGAGTCCTGAGAATAGAGAAGGAGGATTTGGGAGAGACAACCCCTAATGGGTCTCACAGTGTTCAGACAGAATTAATTAGAGTATGATTTTGGATAGAATTGTAACCCAGCCGGGTCGGGCCCGGTCTGATTCAACCGATTTTGGAAACGGGAGCCGGCCCGACCCGGCTGGTTTCAACGGCTCCTTGTCCCCCCACTTTTTTTTTTTTTGAATTTTCGGGCTGAACCGGCCCGCCGGTTCCGGTTCAACGGGCCGGGCTGGTTCAACTAAAAAAATTTTGAAACCAGCTCGGCCCGGACCGGACTGGCCTAGGAACAGCAGCCAGCCCGGCCCGCGGTTCCGAGAACCGCCCTTGAACCGGACCGGTCTCGGCCCGGCCCGGTTACAACTCTTTCCGAAATTATACTGTAATTAATTATGTCCGAACACTGTGAGACCTATTAGGGGTTATCTCTCCCAAATCCTCCTCTATTCTCATGACTCGAATTCAAGACTTATGATTAAAAGAGTACAGTACTCTTATCCCTGCACCCACGAGTATTTGGTAGAACAGTCACTTTCCCCACAAAAAAAAAAATGTTTGAAGGGTTTGAAGTAGGAAGGTTTGGGCTTTCTTCTAGATTGGGCTGACCTTCGACCCTAAAACTTGGCCCGAAGGACGGCTCGGGCCTGACCGGACCTATCAATTACTCCATACACCGCCCCACGCTTTCCTTCTCCCTCTCTAAAACCCTAACTTCATCCCCACCGCTAGTGATTCCCTCTCTCTCTTCATCTCCGGAGTCCAGCGTCTACACCTCTCTCTCTCTCTCTCTCTCTCTCTCGGTTTCATCCAACCAAACACACCCTCCTTGAACCTGAAGCAAAAGATTTCAAGAAGACCCCGAAGGCCTAAAATCTCTCCTCTTCTTCATCTCTGTGGTTCAATTCACACTCCTCCCGGCTCGTCTCACTTGCATTGCTAGAGGTAAAGTTTCTGGTTTTTGTCTGATTTTTCTTGAGATTTTGCATCATTCTGGTTGGACGTGTGCTTTGCGTATTTTGTGCAAATGAATTTGATAGGGAAAAGTCAATTCTGATTGACGAATTGTGGTGATCATCGAATTGAGAGTTGAAATTAATGTTTTATATATATATATATATATATATATATATTTTTTTTTTTTTTAATTGGGTCATAAGCAATTATGTGAGTTGAAATGAAATTGTAGGTCTGAATTTTGCTTGAAAGAGTTTCAAAGCCATTCCGGACCTGTTGGGTGAGTTTTTTTCTTCTCAATTGGCTTCAAGATCTTCATTTGGGATCTTAACTATGCTTTATGGGTCTAATTAATTCTTTTATTTGTTAGTTTTTTTGAGTGTATCTGTGACCCTGACTTGGTTTGTTCTCAAATGATGTGGGTCTTCAAGGGGATTTATCTGCTCTATTTGTTAGCCTTTTGCTGATTTTGATCCATTGATTTGTAAACTGTTCACAAAGTGGCAAGACTAACACTATTTCTTGCTTCACTGTATATTTCTAGTTTCACTTCTGTGATCGTAATTTCGTTTCCCTTGTGATACGAGGCTGGAAGCAAATGACAAGTCATTCTCATTTAAACAAAATTTGTGGAAACAACTTAAGTTTTGCAAAATTAGGTGTTATTGTCATCATTGTCCTAAACATTTGTCATCAACAAATTTCCCGTCCATTGGTTCTTGCAATATATTTTGTGCATCAACTATTCGGGAAGAAAGTCTTCATCGGGATATGTCTGTTCGACCATTATTCTAGGATCTCATGGAGGAGTTATTAGTCAAAATTTTAAGCCATCCTCTTGTTGGAATTGAAATTATATAGTGCAAGTTTCAGTTTTTCTTTTTTTTTTTTAAATAATGATTTACTCTTGTTAATTATTAATATGAGAAACATGTCCTTCCAAATGTTGTGTTAAGCTAGCGGCACTCTGCTAGCTTCTTATGCTCAGCCCCACAGGAAATTAATTTCGGCCATGCCCCTGTTATAGCCCATATGGCCAAATCCATGAACTAAAATACTCTCTACACCTAATGCATAAATAGTTATCTGAAGAAAAAAGAAATTGCACTCTCATTCAGGAAATTCAACAAACACCCTGCGTGCGCCAATTTCTCTCTCATATCTCAGAAAACAGTCACAATCAGAACATCGCCATTACAAATTTCAGTGAAGGGAAGTGTTGAAAGAAGGAACCAATTTCCAGACAAGGAAACCAGAAGACCCTTATTAAACCCAAGTGAATGAAGGATAATGTTCATGATGAACACAACATATAATGAAACCAGAGAGAGAGAGAGAGAGAGAGAGTTTGAAACCTGAAACTGGGTCTGAAGCTTCTGGCAATCTGCAATGAGAAGTCGAGTTTTAACTAGGAATGCTCTATTCAAGAACGCCCCAATTTCACCTAAAAGCTCGAAACCCTAAGCTATAAAAGGATCCCAGGTTCGACTCCCTCCTTTAGGAAAAAAAATAAATAAATAAATAAAATAAACTCGATACTTGTATTTTTCCTACCACATTTTTGTTAAAATGAAAAGCAGAATTTCTTTTGGAAAAAATCGGGTTTCACATGTTGAAATTTAAATAATTTTAATGTGATTTGATTTTAGTAATATTATTAAATTATAGAGTTCTATCGTAAAAAACGTTATAAAAATATAATAATATAAAAGTTTTAGAAAACGTTATAATTTATGAAAAAAATTATAAAAACTGACCTAACGTGAATCTAAGAAGAGTTGAATAGAAGAAATTAGATTCACATGAATGTAAAAAAAATTAAAATTAAAAAATAGTTTTTAATTTAATGTATTAAGAGCAATATTAGAGTTTAAATTTAAGAATAAATGCGAAAAATTTTAAATATCCGAAATGTAAACAATTATCTCAATTGTAATTCTATAATTATAGCTTTATTTTGCGAGCAAAATATTTGATATTTTTATTTGAATTTTGTTATAATCAAATTATATTTGTTATTTCAAATTATACATCAGGGGTTTTCCTCTTGACTTAATTTGTGGAACCCTAACATACTCAGATTCAACAACAAAGTTGGATAATAAGTCTTATCTTCCTTTATCCTCTTTTGTTTTTTATTTCACACCTAAGAATAAAACAAAACTCAGAACATTAATATAGAGAATAATTTCAAGTTAGCATATAACTATTTGAGTAAAGATTGTTTTATCTTATTTGAAATTATATAAGATTTTTTATACAAAAAGTAAATGATTAATAGTAATTTGAAACTTTTATGATAAAAATAATTTCAATCTCCACATTCGGTATGTCCAAAGATTAAAGTCTCGTACTAAAAAAACCAATGACGCTAACGACGACAACAATAATAATAATATAATTAAATTTAAAAAATAAGACAGCACCTATAGAACCTGTTACATAAAAATAAAAATAAAAAACCCATTAAAAAAACCAAAAAAAAAAAAGAAACCGTTACATTCACTTCTCATTCTCGATTCAAAAAAGGTTTCGGCATGCACTACACACTCTCTCTCTCTCAATTCGATGATCACCACAATTTGTCAATCAGAATTGACTTTTCCCTATCAAATTCATTCGCACAAAACACGCAAAGCACACGTCCAACCAGAATGATGCAAGATATCAAGAAAAATCAAACAAAAACCAGAAACTTTACTTCTAGCAATGCAAGTGAGACGAGTCGGGAGGAGTGTGAATTGAACTACAGAGATGAAGAAGATGAGAGATTTTAGGCCTTCAGGGTCTTCTTGAAATCTTATGCTTCAGGTTCAAGAAGGGCGTGTTTGGTTGGATGAAACCGAGAGAGAGAGAGGTGCAGACGTCGGACTTCGGAGATGAAGAGAGAGAGGGAATCACTAGCGGTGGGGATGAAGTTAGGGTTTTAGAGAGAAAGAAGGAAAGCGTGGGGCGGTGTATGGAGTAATTGACAGGTCCAGTCAGGCCCGAGCCATCCTTCGGGCCAAATTTTAGGGTCGAAGGTCATCCCAATCTAGAAGAAAGCCCAAACCTTCCTACTTCAAACCCTTCAAACATTTTTTTTTTTTTTGGGAAAATGACTGTTCCACCAAATTCTCGTGGGTGCAATAGTAAACCCTAAAACTATTATATTTTTTTAATCATAAATTTCAAGTTTAACCCGTGAGAATAGAGAAGCAGGAATTGAGATAGTCAACCCCTATTAGGTCCTACAGTATTCGAGTCGAATTGTTAGAATATGATTTCGGATATCGACGATCATAGTATCAAAAAAAGTAACGATTCTCATAAAAAAAAATGTTTCAAAAACTAGAAACTGCCCAAAGTTTAAAAAATTATCATAGATTATATATTTTCTTAATAAATAAGGACAATACTATTTTTGAAAAAAAAATGACAGTTTTGTAACCGGAAAAAGTAACTTTCAAATATTTGCTCAAAAATGTCATATAGTTACGTGTTATTTGTTTTTATCATTTCAATTATTTAAACTAATTGTTGCGACACACGCAGCGCACATAAGATAATTGAGAAAATCTAGAAAAAAAAAGAAAGGTAAACGTAAAAAGATAAGAGGTAAAAATAAAAAAAGAAAGTAAAATGTGGGAATTGAAAGATAATTGAAATAGATCGACTCTTTTATCCTCCTATATTTTTTGGTTAAGGTAAATATTCCGATCGAGTGACTCCTACGTATGCATTTATAATGCTCCTCTGCTAGTAACTATGTGTAACCATAACATGCAATCTTCGAATTCTCTATTTGTTGTTTGGCAGAAGATGTAAAATCCCAATGCTCGATTTGTTATTTGATATCAGATATAATCGCATAATTCTCCATTTGTGAGTGTACGCCAGTGAAACATTTGGAAAGAATGTGGGAAATGAATGCAGGAACTAGTTTTTCACCCAGAGCTCCTCCTGCATTTGATAGAGAAAACTGCCAGCTTTGGGAAGTGAGAAAGGAGACCTACTTGGAGGCTTTAGATTCTTGGCAAGCCGTAGGACTGGATTATAAAGTTCCTCTCCTACCAAACAATCCCACCGTGGCCCAGATCAAAAATCACTGAGGAAAGAAAAACCAGGAAATCTAAGGCTAAAACGACAAAAGTTGTTTAGAATTATCTCAAAGATGAGTATGTTAGAGATAAAAGGATATAAGAGGCATGCAAGTATTAAATTTGATAAAGGATTTCAAGATGCAAAACAGAGGAAAGAGTCGGAGACAATCAAAGAATACTCAGAGGAAAGAGTATCACTCAAATCTAGCACAAAAGGCTCATTCATTATCATCACCAACAAATGCTGAAAGACGAAGAGAAACGATATGACAAGAGATTTACCGGTTCTTAATAATCATTTACCAAATTGTTTTTAATTTTATAATTTTTTGGTTATACAATAATTTAAATTTGAAATCATCCGATTGAGAAAGATAAAAGTTTATACTACTAGACTATCCATTTAGGACATCATTTACCAAATTGTTATGCTTGTCAATTTGGTAAACAAAATAGGATGCCATTTCCTAAACTGGTATCAAAAAAATAATTAAACCTAACTCTCATAAAATAATTAAACCTCCACAATGTATCAAAAAATAATTAAAATAAATAAAATATATCCTATCACTCTATGTTTTTCTTCTCTTTATACCTTTTTAAAATTTTCTTTTTATATTATAATTATTATGTCTTATTATACATGGTAAATATTATATATATATATATATATATGCATATATCAATAGACAGTCAGTATGATGGTATGAGTGTTAAATTTTTTAACAAATTTTTAAGTTTGAAAATTAAGAATGAAAAATATCATATTTAGAGAGCTCTATCTAAATTAGATATGATAATACTCGAATCAAAATAATCAGAATATAAATAAGAGTAATCAAATTTTAGATATAAGCTGATTATAAAAAATATATATTGATAATTTCATTTTATTTTATTTTTGGGCTCTCAAATATTCAAGCGAGGTTCAAACTCTTGCCATGAGAACGGGTGGAGCCCCTCTTTCCGACGTGAAGCTTTGTTTTGAACCGACTTAAAAAAAAAGAAAAATTTTAAAATAATACACATTATAAAAAAATTTCAAAAATAATACATCAAACTCGACATGTATTGTTCACTAAACAATGCGCACTATTTATTAAACAATATCATATCGAGTTTTCAAAACTCGATATATACAGTACCATATCGAGTTTTCAAGACTCGACATGATATTATTATGAACAGTATCATGTCGAGTTTTTAAGATTAGACATGACATTTTTTATGACACTGTTTAATAAACAGTATATATCGAGTACGTATCATTTTAGAAAATATTTTTTTGTTAGTATTGTTTTAATTTTTTTAGTGTTAGATCGGTACAAAACTCTTCCTGTGTGGAGTTTTGTTCCGAATTAATCTCAAAAACAAAAAAATTTTAAAACAACACTCTTTAAAAAATATTTTAAAAACTAATACACATATGTCCTGATTTAAAGTCACGATATGGTACTATATATATCGTGACTTAAAGTCACGATATGGTACTGTTCAATAAATAAGTCACAATATGAATATGAGTGTGTTAGATTTATAAATATTTTTTGAAGTGCGTGGTTACATATTATATAATCGTTGACTACCTCTCCTCTCCTGATCTGGCTGCTCCTAACTCCCTCCAAATTTTCGCCTGTCAAGTGAGAGAGAGGGAGGGAAGGAGGGAGGAAGAGAGAGAGAAAGAGAGAGATGGGGAAAGACGAAGAAGAGTTCAGAGGAGAGATCGAAGAAAGATTAATAAATGAAGAGTACAAAATCTGGAAGAAGAACACTCCCTTCTTGTACGATTTGGTCATAACTCATGCCCTAGAATGGCCTTCTCTCACCGTCGAATGGCTTCCCGATCGCGAAGAGCCTCCCGGCAAAGACTACTCTGTTCAGAAGATGATTTTGGGTACTCACACTTCGGAAAACGAGCCCAATTATCTCATGCTCGCTCAGGTTCAGCTTCCTCTCGAGGATGCCGAGACTGATGCTCGTCAGTATGATGATGATCGGGGCGATGTCGGCGGTTTCGGATGCGCAAACGGCAAGGTCAATTTTTTTTAGTATTTTCATCTTCGATTTTATTGATTTATTCGATTTGTAGGGTTTTAGGGTTTAATTGGATGTCTTGTTTTATTTTTGCTGATTTAATTGTGATTTTGGGTGTCAATTAGTTTAATTGGTTTGTTTCTAAATGGGTTGTGTTGTGTTGTATTTCGAGTGAAATATGTTAAATTGGCAACTTTCATATTCTTTTTTTTTTCGGGGTTTATTTTTTCTCCTCAATCTTTTCAGGGTTTTAGGTTTTCTTGGATCTTATTTTGATGTTTGAGCCTTATTTTTGTTATTTTGTTGACTTATTTGTTTTTGGGTGTTAATTAGGCGAATTATACTTTTTGGTGGAAAAAATATTGAAACTTGGTTTTAATGGGTTTTCTTAAACTTTAACTAAAACGAGTTAAAGTTGATTTAAGTTTTTTATCTTCTTTTTTGCTGAATTTTATTCCCTTATTCGTATTTTCCATATGGTTGTTTTGGTTATTTGTATGTTTTTAGTGTTGAGTTTTGGGTCTTGAGTTGGGGAATTGCAAATTTGGAATAAAAGAATGAAACTTTGATGTTATACTTGACGGGTTTGATTGGAATTTGAATGAAACGTCCGAAGTTGTCAGTTCTTTGGTCTCCTGGTGCTGGTAGGTTATGCATTTTTTTGGTTTTTGTGTGAGGCATGAACTGAAATTAGGGAACTACGAGCAAAGAAGACAAGATAAGTGGGCAATTATATATGGTTATGATTTTTTTTTCTTTCCATCTTAATGGGGTTTGGATTGTACTTTTATTGGTCCTAGTAAGAGTTTGGGAGAGCTTCATTTGAACCAATCCTTAGAACACCATATTGTTTGGTAAAATGTTTATATTCTTCCTAAGTTTTATTGAATGTATGTATTTTGATTCTTGAGAACAACTTTTATTTATTTAGTGTTGAGTGAAGGGTGTTTGCGTTGAGAACAGTGCCTGCACAAAAATCCTGTATCTTAATGGTTGTGCTGTGGTCCAAACAGAGTGTGCTACATTCATGGTTATGCCTTTGTTCCTATTAATAAGTGGTGCCTCTTTGGAATTATTGGAAGCTATAAGCAGAAATATAAGCTAATAGTGAATAAGATGGCAAAATTGCTCTAGCTTGAACCTAGATGCAATCCTTTTTTTTTTTTGCTCAGACAAGTACACCTTTGTGTGTTTTGTGATTTTCTTAAATGGGACTAACAGGGAATGCAGCTTGACTTTTATGGGGAGTGCTATGATTGGGAATTGGAGAGTTTCTTCTGTGTCTTTATGTTCTGTGAGATGGTGCCTTTATCTCCAAGGCTGGAGAATAAGTTAGTTTGGAGGGGTAGCAGGTAGGTAATCATTGGGGTTAAAAGATTTCTGTAGTTTAATCTGTGAAGGGTTGGATGGGTGAGTTTGTGACTTTCCCTTGGAAGGCCATTTGGAAATGGTCCACTCCTTTAAAATTAGCTTTTTTTTTTTTTTTTTGTGGAAGCAACATGGAGTAGGATTTTAACTTGGTATAACCGCCAAATAAGAGGAGGTATTCTGATTGATAGGTGTCCCTTATGTAAGATGGTGTCAGAGTTGATAGATTATCTTTTGCTTCATTGCTCTTGGACTAGATTCTGAGGGGTTTGATTTTCTTTCTGCTTCATGCCCTACTGGCTCCTATTAAAGATGTGTGTAATGCATCAAGGGCTGGGGGGCATAACACATGGTACAACAAAGACGAAGATTCTTGGGTTCTATATATCACTATTACTGAGATGGAATATATTATGAAATGGACACAACAGCATGTCAACGCTATTGTAAATTAAAAACTGTCATAAAATATTGTGTCTAAAGGATGGACATGATATGGAATATGGATGCACTTGTCTATTTCTAGAAGTGTGGGTGCAACATAGGTTCACTTGGTCCCTGTAAACTATATTTTAGTCGGTGCGGAGGTGGAGCAGTTAGAGAATTTTTGAGGGGACAGAAAGGTCCCTTCGTAGTTTTATTCATCCTTAGGACATGGCCTTTTTTCTGTTTTCCTAAGATTGTATGATTTAACCAGTTTTAGAGTCTTTTTTCTTTTTTGCAAGTTGTTTTTATGCACCATCTTCGTGCTTTATGATATTTCCCTGCATGCTTGCTATAATATTGTCCTCATTCCTACTGAATAGAAAAGCTGCAGCATATTGAGGGAGGTATCCACAAGATCTTTAGCGATGATTTCTCTCTCATTTTATTATCGTCTTTGTGTGATACTTTTCTATTCTAGTACTGATAACAGTTCAAAGCATTCAATCATTTTGTGGTTTAAAAAGGAAGGCTAATTAAAGCCGGGTGTATAGAAGAAGAGATGATAGAAACTAATATGGCTATATATTGAACTTCTAAGAAACCAACAGCAGGATAACTGTTTTTCTTTTCCTTAAATGGTAATGAATGTAAATATTTAGTAACACTGTGTGCTTCTAAATGTTTCTACCCTATAAAATAGGCAGTCTTTGTCATAGATGTGACCATCTGATGACTATGATACAAAACATGGATGAATTTCTGACGCAAAACAAGGATGAATTTCTTTGCGCTTCTCATTAATTGAATGGAATTGTATATGACAATATATGGACTAAATTATGTTTTAAAAATAGGAAACTATCTAATCAAATCGTGCAAAACAGGGCACTACCCAAAACTGTCACCCAAAGCCATTAATCCTATAATACAAGGAGCCCAAAAGTAAAACTTCCTAATTAATCCTATACAGGCTGTATAGCCTGTAAGTAATAAGTTTCCTATGATAACCCTATATTCCAACGCTCCCTCTCAAGTTGGAGAATAGATGTCTTCCATTTCTAACTTGAAAATGATCTCATGAAAGGCGGTTCTGTTTAACCCCTTTGTTAAAACATTTACCAATTGACTTCATGAAGAAACAAAAGGCATGCAAACTAATCCCTCATCTAGTTTTTCCTTGATGAAGTGTCTATAGATCTCTATATGCTTTTTCCTGTCATGTTGTGTAGGGTTATGAGCAATGTTAATTGCTCATTTATTGTCACATTATAGCGTCATAGGTCCTCTCCACTTGATCCTCAAATCATCTAAAATGATCTTAAACCACAATAATTTGCAGAATTTTTGAGCCAATGCCCTGAACTCTGATTCTGTACCAAACCTTGCCATCACATTCTTTTTTTGCTTCTCCAAGTTACCAAATTGCCACCAAGAAACGTGAAATAGCCAGATGTTGATATTGTATCCACTGTAGATCTTGCATAGTCTGCATCCGTATAGGCTTCCAATGTGAGGTCATTGTTTCTTTTGAAAAGAACTCCTTTTCATGGACAATTGTTTTAAGTAGTGTAACATCCAATAAACAGTTTGTAGATGTGATTCCCTTGGATCATGCATCAACTCGCTAATCATGCCTACTTAATATGGTGTACTAACATTTGGGACTTGATCTCGTCTACTTTTGACCTTCGGTGTATGTGTTGTTGTCATAGTAGTTGTAACTTGTAATTTGAATTCTACTAACACAATCTGCCCCTTGATATATTTTCAAGCTGATGTATCGCATTTTGGATTTATTGATATCCTTTTTTTTTTTAATAATCCTTGTCTCATTTCCTCTTTCTTGCAGGTACAAATAATTCAACAAATAAATCATGACGGAGAAGTTAATCGAGCACGCTATATGCCTCAAAACCCATTCATTATTGCCACCAAGACAGTTAGTGCAGAAGTTTATGTTTTTGACTATAGCAAGCATCCATCTAAACCTCCACTAGACGGTGCATGCAATCCTGATCTGAGGTTGAGGGGCCACAGTACAGAAGGTTATGGTTTATCATGGAGTCAATTCAAGCAGGGTCATCTATTGAGTGGTTCTGATGATGCTCAAATATGCCTTTGGGACGTCAATGCAACTCCCAAAAATAAAGCTCTTGAAGCTATGCAAATATTTAAGGTATGAATTGGTGTTTGTTATGATGAATGATTAATTGGCACAAGTTATATGCCCCTTTGTATTCTAGGAGGAAGTAATAGTAATGATAAAGAATTGCAAACCAGTAGCATTCTTTGGAGTACAAACTCTTTTATTTTTTATTTAGAGAATGCTTTACAAGAAAGTGGTCCCTGTGGTCACAACACAATCACTCCATAATGGGTCTAGTTATCCATTTTTAAAATTATTATCATTTTTCTTTGTTGATTTGACCAATTCCATGAAATGTAGTTTCTGAAAGGTTAGACCATTTGGCCGATGGCATGCTTGAGATTCGCCCAGCTGCAATTATACATTATCTTAACAAAAAGAATAAATCTTCACCCAGCATGCCTTCCGTCTAAAGTAAAAGAAAAAAACTATTTTAGCATCTAAGGTGGATCTTTTGTCGAGACTGTTTTAGAGATGCTAGCACATTTGGGATTGTTGGTCCCTTGTTTCAGGACTGTGAGAAGTTTCATGTTTGATATGCTATTTGGCATTGATATTCTCTCTCATACAGGTGTTTGTTTTAAGCTAATTGCAGGTCAAGTGCTTTGAGCTTTTTTTTTTTGTGCGCGCATGCGTGCGCTTGTGGTGCATGATACATATTAATGCATGTTACATCAAAAATTGTAACTTGAGGTGTGGTGTCTAGATATTAGTTGCTTATAGAAAGTTGAAAGATTATGAAGATTAAAATTTAGTTTACCATTGAGATAATAAGTGGTTGTGTTAATTCCTAGTCTCTGTGTCTCAGGTCCATGAGGGCGTTGTTGAAGATGTGGCATGGCATTTGAGACATGAATACTTATTTGGTTCTGTTGGGGATGATCAGTACCTACTTATATGGGATCTTCGGACCCCGTCAGCCAACAAGCCAATCCAGTCTGTAGTTGCTCATCAAAGTGAGGTACACACTTATTCAAGAATATTTTGTTACATTGGCATTGACAGACTGCAAAAGCTGTATGTGTATCTTTCAAGATGGATGAATGCATGCATGGGTACACAAAGTGGCTGCAAACATGTAGATGCATGCTGTGATAGAAATGTGTATGTGAAATTATAGGTATACCTGTGTAGGAGAAGCCAAACATGAGCATTATTTTAGATCCATGTAGTAGTGACACTTCAAAATACATAAAGTACTTGTGTTGGACACTCCAGGGACATGGACATGCCGGGGATCCTTAATGGACACGTCATAAAATTTCAATATGAGTTATTCTATTAGCTCTTATTTTGAGCATTTCTAAGCAGGCCCTAAGGATTGTTCATCCTGGCTTTCTTGCCAACCATGTACTTGGAGCTTTCCTATAAAAGTGCCATCCGTCCCGTGTTATGAGTTAAATCAAGGGAATGCCCTGGATCCCTGGGTGTCTTTTTATGTTACGAATTCTCAATCTAATCAGCGCAAGTGTTGGTTGGACCATGTAGATGCCAATAATGTAGAGTCCTATGATGCTATGGCAAATCTCAGTGCTTTTGGTATAGCATCATTTTGTACTGTTATATATTTGTTCCCCAAAATGGTTGAACATCCCATTGGGTGGTTGAGGAATTACATTTTCTATGATTTGTATTAAAACCATTCTTAAATATAATTATCTTCCTTCCTATAATTTCTCACCTATTTCAGCTTAAGTAGGTGCCATTAACATTATGGTTGGTTCCATTTTTTGAAACAGGTCAACTGCTTAGCATTTAACCCTTTTAATGAGTGGGTTGTGGCAACAGGGTCTACTGATAAAACTGTTAAGTTATTTGATCTGCGGAAGATCAGCACTGCACTTCACACATTTGATTGCCACAAGTAAACTTCTTTCTTTTAATCAAGTTTCTTTAATATAGTATATGTTCTTTCATTTGTGTATGCTTATAGTTTTATTCTGTTTCCTTCTGACTAACCTTCATAATTTTGTTACTTTGTTAGGCTGTTAATTTAAAATTGAGTTACCACGATGAATTTTCCTAACTTTGCTTCTTGTTATGTGAAACAGGGAGGAGGTTTTTCAAGTTGGATGGAACCCAAAGAACGAGACTATCTTAGCCTCTTGTTGTCTTGGTAGAAGACTTATGGTGTGGGATCTTAGCAGGTACCCTCATATCCATTAGTTGGTTTTTGAGAAGGAGATGGATTATGGCTTAGTAAGAGTGGTCTCTTGCTTTTCATCTTTGTATTGTTTCTTATGCCTGAAGTTATTATTTTCTGTTACGAGTGAGTAATCTGAGTGTGACTTCATGTGCTAATTTTCTGGTATGTTGCAACACTCCTTTTCTTCATCATCATGGATTTTCTCTATTTTCTTGACTTACAATCTGCATCATACAAGTCGGTTATTTCTGGGTTCAAAGGCAAATAAAAATTAGAAATTACTTTTCTTCTTGCCTGTGGGTATTGTTGCTGCCTAGAAAACCAGGAGAAAATCCTGAGCCATGATTGGATGCCTTATGGTCAATGGCAATGAAAGTATTACCATTTCCATTCATGGCATTTTGGAATGTGTGAAATGATTGCTTCATGTGGTGTTGTGGGACCTTTGGGGTAATGATATTTGTTTCTCAAATTTATGCACATCTTGTATGATGCAGTGTTTGGAACTATAGAAGCTGAAACAAGAAGCAACATCATCTCTAGACTTTTTACTTGTACCCCTTATTACTTGAAAAAATGGCTTCATGAACAATCCAAAGTGGCATAAAATGCATGATGAGAAGTGTTCAGTGTGGAAAGGCCTCAGAACACTCAAACTCTAGTGAGCAGAAACGATAAGAGATGAAGGAACATTTACGCATCTCATATGATATTAGTGATGGATACAATATAAGGTCCTTCAAAGAATTGAACCCTTTGACAAGGTTTACTGGATAATGCTGTAAACAAGGTCAAATTTCTTGTCATTGTTGGAAAGGCCGTGGGCAACTATTTATTGGAGGGGAAATAAATTCTTGGTACGGCTATAGTTGTAAAAAAAGTCGTGATCATGGAGTGACATGCAAATTGGAAATGGAGAAATCGGCAATATTTGTGGAATTTTGTTGCTTTTTAGTGTTAGAAGGATAGGCTCCGGAAAAAGTGGGGAAGTTGATTTAAGAAATGCATTTTGAAATTTTCCGTGTTCTGGTTTCTCGCTGTCCTATTACTGGCTATTTAAGCTGTAGTCTATGTTGCAGGCAATAAAGAGTCTTTGGAGCTAACTTAGAGTCTAGAATAACTTTTCTGGAGCCTTGTGACATTGATAGTGATCATTTAGGAATCAAAGGAGAAAAAGAGGATGCTTTATGGCTTCAAATCTTTAGTGTTTGGCTTTGGCAGCATCAGGGTTAAGGCTGAGAGAGATCAAGGGCAAAGACTGTTTTAAAACAGACTATGGGATCTCTATAAAAGTTCTGTTCACACAACATCAGTTCCTCATTGTTAGGTATCTATAAAGCAACCCGAATCTGATTAGTCAAAAACCAGTAACGAGATATGTATGGCATTATCAAATGTAGAATCAGAATGATTTACATCAAAGGGAAAAAACAAAAAGAATGATTTGCTTTCATTCTGATTCCTGCAATCCACATACAGTCTAAAGCTTTTGATGTTGTTGCTTTATATCACTTATCCCTTTACACCACCTCTTCTTTTTGTTGCTGCTAAGATGGCATATGTTATGTAACTGCATATATGTATTTGGTACAAACCCTCCATAGCTCCAAGATTCAAATTTGGCAAAGAACCACCGTGTGATTTTAACTATTAGTATAAGACCCTTCCCATGAGCTTTTATGACCAAAAAACATGTGGAATCTATTAACAAACATATCCTGCTAAAAAAATCCTAGATTTATTACCCTAAATACACAAGAAATACATTTTTTTTATTGAATGAATTGCAATTAATCGTGAACATGTTTAAGGTTCTTCTTGCATTAATTTGTGACTTGATTAAAGTTTGAATCAAATTTGAGAACTCAATTTAAAGGGAAATGACTACATGTGCATCTCACATGCTTTTTAATTGTTAATGTGAGATTCTGTCCCTTGTGAATCTCACCTTTCTAGTTTCCTAAGGTTCATACAACTATGGGGTTAATTCCCCTCCCCTCCCCCCCCCCCAAAAAAAAGATAAATAAAGAAAAAAATGTAAGTCGGAAGGATTCTGTACTACCCAAGAGGATGTTCATCCTATTCCCATTGGAAAGACATATCTAGTATCCTGAGTAAAATTGGAGGCAGGGATGGCATGTTTCCTGTTTCTTTTGATAAAAAAGAATAGATTTGCTAGAAAATGAGAAAGATGAGCCTTAATGAAACATACAAAAGGCATCAACAGAGTACAGTTTATCAATCTTTTTATCGATCAGCCAAGGAAACATGCTGAAGCACCTGATTTGTGACACCATAAAAGCATCCTTTGAATCCTTAAAATGCATATAACATTGGAGATGGCATAGATACACAAAAACCTTATTCCAACCACTACTCTCAGAAGATGCCAAAAGCTTGTCATCTCTTGGTGATGCCTCAGCTGGAATGTTATGGCGTGGGTGTTGGTTGTAATCTGTGTGAAAATTTCTCATTACGAGGAAATGGGATGGTGTGTTTCAACATTAACTCATGGTTTCTTGCATGGCTACTCTCCAAACTATAGATATTGGAATATATTTTGCATAATTGCATTTTGCTAACTAATTATGTCGAACACATTTGCATTTGTTTGTATAATGAAAGAGTTGATGTAAGCTAGAAGAGCATGAATGTTAAATTAAGTGCTAGCAAATTGTGTTATGGGCCATCAGGTTCTAGAATGGAGAAAGGCATTACATAGCCAATCCCAAGTGATAGATATTGGAGTGTCTTTGTTTGGTTGAAATGTAAATATAGTCTGTACTGCTATTTATATAATGGAAGGACTGCAGTATCTCTCTCAATAGGTCTTTTTATACTCCATCTGTTGTGTCATATTTCTTCGGTATTTTGTTCTATTTGTTACTCTTTTCTCTTTTCTCTCCCTTGTTTTGAAGATACTTGACAATAAAATATCACTTGCCACAGGCTTGGAGAAGTTTGATCTCTCTCTCTCTCTCTCTCTCTCTCTCTGCGTGCATGTTTTTTCGTTAATTTGTTTACCTACAAATAAAATTATACTTCTTATGATATTTTAAAGAGAATTTTCACACCTATCGAGGTGTTCGTGAAGTTGTGATGATTGTTTATTTGTTTCAAGTAGGGATTCTAAGGGGTCATTTGGTTGCTTGGATTCACTCGTTTTGACGAATGGTTTTTGTGCCCATAGGAGAGTCTTTAAATCTGGGGAGAATTGATGCAGAATATATTAGATTTTTATTTTTTATTTTTTATTTTTTTATTGATTTATTTATTGTATTTAAGGTACTAGAATAGTTTATATTATTTAATTTCTTTCTAATTGTTGAATTTTTTATATTATTTTCATATTTAATTTTGGACTTTGCCTATTTATATTTAGGCTTCACTCACCACACTTGTCTCACTGAGGAATAAAGAACTAACTCACTTATGAAGAAAGTTAACAACCAACTTCATACAAATTAGTTATTTTTCCTCTATCTAATACTATACCACTGGTGAACTAAAGCGAGAGTTAGCCCTTGTCCATAATGCTAATATAGTTTAATTAGTTATTAAATCAATAGGGAGAGAGGGATTTAAGAATGTCTATCTTGTCAAATATGTTATCTAGTCTATCAAAAATCGATAGAGCATGGTTCACATATTGGATGTATGATTTGTTGTTCCTTAAGCAGTTTCCTCATGTTTGGAATAGCGGGATGCATAACTACTTTTACTGAAGAAGGGATTGATTTCAGGGCATATGCCCTGAACTCTCAGAGTTAGTAGTACCAAATGATAAAATGGAAGTTACATTAATGTTTGTTTGTGATATACTTTGATTAACAAATTGAATTGAGCCGTCTCTCTAAGTTATCGGTGAATCGTGATATACTTACATTAACAAATGAATTGAACCATTTATCTAAGTTATTGGTGAATTGTGATAAATCCCCTCTTTCTCTCTCTCTTGCCCTTCTCTTAGTTTCAGCTCTCTCTCTCTCCCCCCTTCCCTTGCTTCTCTTTTTATTCTCCTATTGGCTTCTTATATTAGTTGGTCTGTTACTGTGAGACTGCATCTTGACGGTTGCATCATGCTGTTATCTGATTCCTATTTTTGAAGATCTTGGACTTGAATGGAAATTCTGCATTTCATGAAAAATCTGTCAACCTTGTTGGGTTGTGCTCTGCTGAAAGCACAATTGTTCTTGTCTAAAGAATCTATTCTTGTGCTCCTTCCATCAGGATTGATGAAGAACAGACACCAGAGGACGCGGAAGATGGACCTCCCGAATTACTTTTCATTCATGGTGGTCACACTAGTAAAATCTCAGATTTTTCATGGAACCCATGTGAAGATTGGGTTGTTGCTAGTGTTGCTGAAGATAATATCCTTCAAATCTGGCAAATGGCGGAGAACATCTACCATGATGAAGATGATTTACCTCCTGATGATGCTAATAAAGGTTCTTAACTTTAATCTCCAAATATTAGAGGCCTTAGAAAAATATGAAAGATTTGGGCATCAAGGCATATTGCATTTTTCTGTTTGTTTGCCTGTACTCAAACGTGGTCTTCTGTTATTGTTAATTTATGGCGGGAGGATGGGAAGATGGGTAAGACGGAATTTCTGATGTAGCCTCTATTTAGTTGGTTTTTCCTTAATGATTAGCATGTGTAATTTTTAATTGGCTTCTGGAATTTTATGGGATGGCTGAATTTATGGACCTTGTATCTTAGAGCAAGATTCTTTCATTAATGAGTGAAGGCCTATTTAGTGCTACTAATGCAGAAAAGGGAATGGGACACTAGATTATGGTGGAAGCTGAAACACAATTTTGTGACAAGTAGAGGGGTTGGTGACATACAAACATTTGGTCTCATTGAGAGGTGCACAAAGTTTCAGGTGCAAATTGGTCTTTGTTTATAAATTAATACAGCCAGCAAAGAATTATTATTTAGTTTTGTTATACTTAGATGCATCCCATATGAATGATTTCATTTTGAAAAATAATTTGCAAATAGATTGTGAATGAAAAAGTGTTGGCTATTTTAGTTCATAGAAAATTTTGAAGTGATATTTAAGGTATCTTGGTGGCTACTAGTAATACTAGACTAGTGTTTTGGTGTTGATGATATCTTGGTGCTTCATTCTTCAGTCCTAACTTGCAATGGAAGAGCACCATCCAGTATATATTGCAAGATAAAACATGATTTGCACAATAGATACAAGCACCCTCAGATCAAATTCATAAAGACAATAAGCTTAAATGTTCATTCATATGAGTTTTCAAAAAATCCAAGAATTCTATTTTTGACTCATGGTAAATAATGCTCGGAATTGAAATAGGATCCAATGTATTATGCTGAAGAATTAAGTTCTAACAAAGTATTAGGGCATGAACAATTTTCAAATCCCCAGGGTATTTGTAGTTTATTACTTTTCATTTTCATACATATATGGTAAATAATGACAGGAATATATTTCTATAATTTTGTTGTTAGCTCCGAATTGAGATAAAACTCAACGTATTAGACCGAAAAACAAGTAGTAACCACATGTCAGGCCGAAGAATGCTAAGAGAAGGCACTAACTGGGAATGATTCTTCAAATCCATTGAGTTCTAAAATTTATTTATTTATTTTTTTGGTACTATATCAACCGGTATCCGAAATCATATTCCGACTAATATAGTTCGGAATTTATAATGGCCTAT
Source organism: Dillenia suffruticosa (assembly GCA_033439265.1). Taxonomy (NCBI): domain Eukaryota; kingdom Viridiplantae; phylum Streptophyta; class Magnoliopsida; order Dilleniales; family Dilleniaceae; genus Dillenia; species Dillenia suffruticosa. The sequence continues at coordinate 1,417,941 of JAVTVX010000001.1, forward strand.
TTAAGAGAGTTACCTCCTAACGTAGTCTTTTTTTTTGTACTATATCAATCGGTATCCGATATTATATTTCGACTAATCTGATTAGGAACTTGCAGTTAAGATGGTTATCCTCCTGACGTAATCTGTTCCTTGTCTAAATCGCGAGTCAAACTCGTGACCTTGATTAAGGGATATAACACCACATCCTACTGGACTAAATGACCGTTGATTCCAAAATTTATTACTCTCCATCGTCTTACATAAACCTATTCATATTCATTTTCTTAAATAAGTGATTGCTAGCTTGGAAAGGAGAAAATACTAAATGTATAGGCCCAAGAATAAGTAATAACAATGCGAAGCGATACATATTCACAACTTTTTTTTTCCCTCATAAATCATATGTGATAAATACAAAGAATAAAAAATAGCTACGCTTAACGCCATGAAACTCCGATAAATATGTATACATCTTATGAAAATCTTAGTAGTCTAATTTGAACAATAATCTTAGCCTTTTGGTCTTTTATGCTTCATTAAAGAAAAATGTTTTCTACTTTTCCTTCTTTTTCACTGAAAAAATGAAGAAAAGCATTGTTGAAAGGACAAAAAATTCCAATGGAGAAAATGGCGAAAAAAATGTAACTGAAACCTTACATTTTCAAAACGACTAGCGAAAGAGGCGAGGGGAGAGAGCAAATTCACCACAAAACTTGCAAGAAGCTCCAAGATAAGCAAGCCAAAGAGTCCATCAAGGTCATGTAAACTGCAATGGATGGCCTGAAAATGGATGTCCAAAAGGAGTGAAGATGCAAATAGCCCAAGGGTTTGAACCCCTTGCCAGGGTTCACTCTTTGGATGATGGTGAAGCCAACCCTCAAGAATTTTTATTTTTTATTTTTTAAAAGAAATATAATTATATCAAAGGTAGTAACAGGATCATATATCCTCAAATTAAATTGTGTTAGACTAAGGAGCTGGTTAAAGCCTTCATAAAAGTATATTATGACATTTGTTTTCTCTGTTTCTTTGGTAGAAGCTTTGATACAATTTTATTGTAATTTGTCTTTAACCCATTTAGGATGCATCAAGAAAGCAAATGGTGTGAAGACACAAGTAACAATTTTATTGTTTACTTTTTCTCCCTAAAACAAATTTCTCATATATTTATTATTATTATTATTATTATTTTACAAATTAAGGAAATGGGTTTTATTTATTTTTCTCCTTTCAAGGACTTCATTATTGTTGGAATTAATTAGGAAATCAAAACACAAAAATAAATAAAAACCCACACAGAATTTTCAATTGCTATAGAAAAAAATTCAAACAATAATTTTATTCGATAAAATCGAAGAAAAAACTCTCATGAAATCGTATTTTCAAGAGGGAAGCCTGCCTATTCTTCCCACCAACACAGTTTCTCTTTGAATACAAAGAAATTCTGTGCTTGGAATGAGAAATTAAAGCAAAATTGTGAAATACACTTGTTTTTTAGTCTTATTTTCACATGTAGTTTTATTTTTGCAAGAGCAGGTGCATTTTACTAACAAGAATGAACCATACCAGTGAAAGAGGGATTGGTGCAGTGCCACCAGTCATTGATTCAGAATCGAGAGGTTTTGTTGTCGATTCCCATGGGGGATAGTTGCAAAATGGTAAATCATAAGTGAGCATTATGTAGTTAAACTATTTTAAATTCAAATTTCCAAATATAAAAATATTATATGAAGCAACAGAAATACATATACAAATGGGTAATAAACCTTGGATTCAAACATAAATCATGTAGAAAACGAAGAAAAATTATTTTCTTGATATTGCTCTCTCAGCCCAGTTTTGATGTGTGGTCTGTTAACCTTTGACCATCTCTGGATTTATTTGCAAACCTAATTGTTAGCATCTCTAAATTAAAAGGACGAAAATGTAAATAGAAATTCTCTGCCCCCAACTAATTTGAAATAATAAAAACTGAGCTCCCTTATGTAATCGCAGAGGATAAATCTGTTAACTTAAATTTTTAGCTTTGGATTATTGTAATTTTGAAAAGATATATTTAGGGAATTTGAATATTCTTTAATTCTTAGAAATTAATGCCCGGACAAATCAAGTGGAAAATTAAAGGCCAAATTAAATTTAATTTTTAGAATTAAAAGTTGGGATAGACTTTATTATTCAAAATGGCAGTGTATGTTTGATGATAAATTTACCCTTAGTTTTCACTATATTTACACCATAACACCTTGGTTTCCTTTATGTCTTCCACTGTGCAGGTGCCATGGAGGAGGAGGAGAGAGGATTGAAAGAAAGAAGAGAGAACAGAGAGGAGCGGTGGAAGGAGAACAGGTATACAAACAGGGTAAACATGACCCCCAACAAAGGCAACAAACTAAGCATGGCAACATGGGATGTCTAAAATCCTCAACATGAATTAAATGATACTAATCAAATAACAAATATCCATAAGTCATGAAATGAACTAAGCAAAATGCATGATAAAGGAACACAAATATATGTCGGCCTATAAAGAAAGGTTCACAGATGCATCTGGCCTATTACATGCGCTCTCAAAGGTCACTAGAGAAAAGTTGCTAGCCATCCACTCCTTGCCCTCACGCCTCGATAGATCTAGGAGGAAAAGAAAAGACTTAACTTGTGAAACCTAAACAAGTGATATAAAACATGGAGATGACAATTATGCAACATATATCACACGATGTCTCACCCAAAGCCTCTATACATATACTCCTGAACATACATAAAAATATGGTAAGTGGATAGAAAGAAAATCAGACATAGACTCAAATTGGCCACATGCATATGTCATCCCTTACTTGACAAATAATACTCAACAAATATAAAAAACATGGTAAGTGGGTATAAACTAGATCACGTGTTGATTAAAATAGGTCACACACTAACAAAACATAGAATGCCATCCCTTACTTGACAAGGTAAAGAAACACTGATCGATGATCCACAAAATACAATCATGATGTAACATCAGCTGTACCTCGATTTGCACAAAAGGAACAATAAAGACAAGACAAGTTGGGTTTTTTGTTTTTTGCCCAAGCGGGCCCAATGGGGCCCGCAAATGGAGAGCAGGTCAAAATGGGCAAAACTGGGCCGAATGGGCCTAACCATTACAACCTGGATCAACCAGGGTAAAAAGGTCAAACTGTGTCCAGACCAAGCATGGTTAGCATACCCACAAAAGTCAAACAAAACGAGACGTGGATCGGGTGATAGCTCATGGTTGTCTCCTTGAGCTAAGCAATTACCACGGCAGTGGCCAGGGCCACAGCCCACAAGGACTTGCCGTGTGAACAGCTGCCTAAGCCACCAGCACTGCAAGCTGGGTGCACGAATGGCTACCGATGGTGGCTGTCTGCACAGCCTGCCCATAGTTCGAGTGGCATTCCCAATTTTTATTTACGCCCCTTAACTCGAAGGGCAGCGTGGTATGAAAATTTCGGGATGTTACGAGTGGGGATGGAAAGAAGAGAGAGGAGAGAGTAAAGACAGGGGATGAGAGCGAAAAACAGCAAAGGAGAGAGAAAGGAGAAGACTCAAACCGGTGGACCCCATTTTGGCAGTGCAGACCTAGGTTCCATGTTAGCAGAAATGGGAAAATGTCATTCGGTAAGAATACAAGAAACGGAAATGGGAATAATTACAAACGCGTAAATATAAAAAAATATAAACATTTTTATGTATATATTAATTATTTTATAAAAAATAGGACAACTATATTTTATAATAAAAATAAAAATAATTAAATATATAATTATTAATCATAAAACAAATAATATAAAAATTAAAATTAAAATTAACTAAACAAACAATTCATTAAATATAAAAAAAATTTAACATGTCAAAATGTTTCGAAAATGGGAAACATTCCGAAAACTTCGGAAAAACGTTAGTATTGAAAGAGACAGAGAGAAGAGAGATTAAGGTTTTTATCAAGGGTGCTAAAGTCATTACACAAAAATTGAACCTTAATTATAAAGTTTGAAATTTTCTTATCCTAATTCTGAAGGGTAATTAGTATTTTCTTTTCATCCAAAATCTTAATTTCTCCAGAATTGAATCCAAACAATCACTAATTAAATCAAGAAACCAAATATTAGCTAGTGTCAGAACCATTATGGTACAAATGCAAACTACGTTTGAAGAGCACAAACCTTAATAATAGGCTCCTCAGTCATGATAATTTGTCACGCAGCCAACAGAAGGTAAAAATATGCAGAGAAACATATTATTATGAGATCAGTTTCCCAAAAAAAAAAAAAAACAACAACAACAACAAACTAAGCCTTAATCTCAATAAATTAGGGTCGGTCATTTGAAAGACAAACTTAAAAGAGAGAGAAAAATAAAATAAAAATAAAAATAAAGATAAAATAAAATAAAATAAAATAAAATAAAATGAAAGAGATAAATAAATCAATAGATAAATATTGAAAAAGTATTGGTTTAATTTGTACGGATTCTACTACGCCATCCATTCCTATCTAAAGTCATTTTCTCTTCTAAACCCTTAATTTACATATCTTTGCGGATAACTTGCATCCAAGTTTTCAACGGTCTACTTCTACGTTTTACTAAACTTCCTATATTTAAGTTCTCGATTCTCCTAACAGACGCATCTTTGGGTCTTCTTTGCACATGCCCGAACCACCTCAGACGGTACTCTCGCATCTTCTCCACAATTGAACTAACTCACAATTTTTTTTTTTCCAAAGAAAAAAAAACATATTCCAAATATTCCGCATCATAAATCTAGTCTTAACAAAATAAAGTGAACGTAAGACATGTCTACATCAGGAACTTCCCGGTCAGTAGCATGTCTCTTGCTACATTTTCCTCTTCTGGTGCTGATAAATGGTCTGTCAGACCATTTATGAGATTATAATCATTATTATTACTAAATACAGAAAGGTCAATAATAAACTTCATGGTGTAACAATCATTCCTGTAACTACATTTTCCCATGAAGTTTAATCACTTCATGGAGCAACTAAATAATCCAATTTCATTTTGGCTAGCACTCAGGCCCGTATATCATGTTTGAATACAGAAAGCTCAATAATTAACAAAGATGTTCTTTAATTTTTTGGATAGCAAATAAATTGACAACAAAACCAATGATCAATCCAATGTCATTATCGAAATACAGAGCCTATTCAAGTTTGGCAGCAATCTTTCCGTAGTCCATTCTACAAGATTAGGGGGAAAAGGAAAAAGGAACAGAACAACACAGAGTGACAGCTACTGGCAATGCAAGACTATGGGTTTGGTTCTGATAATCTTTTGAGTCCTCATTTTTCAGTCCTGACTAGCAATCAAGAGAGCACCATTGGGTATATACTGCAACATTAAACATGATTTTGCACAATAAATACAAGCAGCGTAAGATCAAAGTTATCAAAACAATAAGCTTAAATGTCCATTAATACATGTTTCCAACAAAATCTTGGTTCTTTATTTTTGACTCTTAAGACAAGCTGGAGCTTTGTGTTGAATCCATGTCAATTAAAGAAGAAACATTTATTCGAGTAAGAAGGCGAGTTAAGGACGTTGAGAAAAGCATGATAAAATGCAATTTTAATAAAATAAAAATTTGAAAATAATAAGCACTAATTAAAAAGAAAAGCACCAGAGTTTTATTTGCATAAACCAATTCATTTTCTTACATATATGGCAAATATTGGCTAGTAAAAGAAAAAATTATTTCACGGGCATGATTGGTGGTTCAGAATTGAGATAAGACCCAATGTAATTAGGCCAAAGAAGAAGTACTAACAATGTTTAGAAGTACCGACCATGAATGATTTTTCAAATCAATGCATTCTAGAATTTATTACTTTCTATTTTCTTACATAAACCTATTCATTTTCTTCCATATATTTCTCTGGAATAGTTGTTTTTGGGAATTGAGGAAAGACCCAATGAACTTGGTTGAAGAATAAAATGTATTAGGCAGAAGGCTAATCATGAACAATCTTTCAAATTCATGAATTTTATAATTTATTACTTTTCAATTTTCTTAAAAAACCTATTCATATTCATATTCATTTTCTTACATATATAGTAAACAATGACAGAGTAAAAAAGACTAAACATATTGGCCCAAAGAATAAGCATTAATAATGCAGTACTAAACATGAACAAATTCGTATTCATTTATTACTTTTCATTTTCTTACATATATAGTAAATGATGAAAAATAAATAGAACATACATTTCCGCCATATTTATTAATTTGGATGTGAGATAAGAGCCAATGTGTTGGGCCAAAGAATAAGTACCTACATCGTATTAGGTCGGATAATAAGTGCTTGCTTTGAACCATCTTTCAAATCCATGAATTTTATATTTTATCACTTTTCTGAAGATACGGTATACATGTAATCAGCTATAACTTTTTATAAGGCGTTAGAGATGAGGTAAGAATATAAAACATTGAATATTTTCATGTGAATAAAATAAAATAAAGAACTAGATAAGACCAATGTGTAACACATCGAGTATTTCTCAAGCATACTGTTATTAATTTGAAATTGAGATAAGAACCAATGTATTAGGCTAAAAAAAGAGCACCAAACATTCATATTCACAACTTTTTCTCCTAAACTTGTATTGGCTTCATTTTGGGTTTATAAAAAAGAATAAAAGGTAAGAATGCTTTGCACCCAGAAACCCCAATAAATATATATTAATCTTATGCAAACCTCACTTAGCAGCCTTATGTGAGTAGACAAAACATTAATACATGCTTTCGCTTGTTCTGCTCAAATATCTAAAACACAATACAACAACTGCATCCCCTAGCACCACTTAGAAACAAAACATTAAGTCACTAATGCACCAAGTTACCATTCACTTCTCTAGTTTGTCCAGGACATAACTGGATTCTTCCCTATGAAAACCTAAGCGAATTGGACATATTTCCTTTGCATCAATCTCAGCAATGTTGGTGGCAAGTTTCTAGCTTTCTTACTGATTGATAACCAGTTAACCTCCCTTTCTCGATCAAAAGACATAGCCACGCAACCATTTGCATTGTGATCGAAAGAAACTGAAATTCCTATATTCATCCTCAATCTTATATATGAAAAACCTTAAATATACATATTCTGCATGAGAAGAATGCTGTAGAAAAATGGTCTGCTGTGATGAGATCACCTTGATCACATGATGGATAGCTGGAATTCTATGGCCCTGAAGCACACAAAGAAAATTGCATGAAGATATATTAGTACAAACCAGTAATATCCAAAATGATTTTTATCACAACCAAATAGAGAGGAAATACTAGATCGAGTACAAAATGTGGAAACATGAGATGGAATAGAACAATCAAATATAGTAAGGATGCTTCAACCACAACAAAATTGATGACTAGAATAAGCATGAAATCAACCACAAGGCAGAGATTTAGTCTTCATATTTAGAACAATGCAAAATGGATTATATGTAGTTTGGAAGCTGATAACCTTTTCCTGTTTCAAGAATTTACTGAAATTGTTGCAATTCAGTATGAGTAAATCAATGTGTAGACAGGAGGCTCTCCTCCATGTTATCCAGATGGTGTCTTCATTTCTGAAAATGATTTCTTGGGCCTGGGAGAGTTTGTTTGTAAAGTGCAGAAATTGCTTGCAATGTTTGTAAGTTTCTTTCGGGCAAGTCTAACCCAAGTCATCCAGATGGTTTTTTCACTTCTGAAAATGATCTCTTAGGCCTAGGAGAGTTTGTTTCTAAAGAGCAGAAATTGCTTGCAATGTTAATAAGTTTTCTTTCAGGCATGTCTAACCCACATTTTTAATATTTGACTACTCCATTCCTTGGACAAACTGCATTCTAAAATATTTTCAAGAGTATACTAGTTTGATCTTCTATACCACCCAAATTAATTGAAAAGATTCAGGAATTGCCAACCAACACACAACCTCTTAAGGTTTCTAAACTATGCATGCAGCCAAAATTGCTTTTCAAAGTCTTCCCATTTTAGGCAACTAAGAAGAGAGAAAAAATTTGTGTAACGACATTGAACAAGATAGTTTCCTCTGTTCGAATAGGTTCAAAGCAAGCTAATAGGAGAGAGAAAATAAAAAAAAAAATTCAAAATAAAAAAGAATGAACCAAAAGTATATTCCCAAAAGAAAGAATATTAACATTTGACAGAAGCATATCAAACAGAATTTAGATCAAATAATTGTCTACACGGACCAGCAAAATTGTATATGGTCAAATACTTTATCATTGATTTACAATGATCACCCATCGTGGTAACTCATAGCAAATCTTATTCATTTGAAGGAAGAATTGTGAAGCTGAACGCTGACAGCTTTAGATTTTCCACCGTTCAAGATAACAATCCTTTGGGGCTTTAAGGACATGGAAGGCTTTGAGAATGGCCACAATTGATCTTTGCAGTCAAACTTGTCAAAACTCTTACTCCCAAGCCAATCACTCAAACAGACTCTGACAAGCAAAAAACAATTGAAATGGACAAAAATTAAAGTAAGGGTTTCTCAGGTAACTATGAAATAAGGAAACCAAGGATGCCTAACAACTCACGGTAAACGTCAGAAATAAATTATGCAGCGGAGGAGTAAATTGTTCTATAAACAAAAAAGGGGGAAAAAAAGTTACTGGACTTGTGAGTTGTGACATGCCAACAGATCAAGAACCGAGAAATGCTCACGATGGCAGGAATTTCAGGAAATTCCCATGTCTTCAGAGGCTAGAATGTCTCCAACGTGACCCCTTTCCAGACAGATCTGTGGTTGGTCCAAGCAATCAGGCATGGGGAGACAACTTCTAAAAGGAACTAGGCAACAGGCCAACATCTTAAGGCGCATAAAACCTCCTTGGTTTTGGCCTATTTGTATAATACAACCATCTGATTTGAAACTCCACAATTACTTACTTAATAATTTACACTATTACCAAATAACCCTCTGCTATTAACAAACTGAAAATTATCACATACCTACCACATTAGGGTTCAAAAAACTCCGACTTAAGCCTTAATTTGATCATTAGAGCACATCTTGTTTCAATCCGAGTTCTAATTTGATAATTTTTAACATATCCAAAGATGTGTTAGAATGATAGAATCAGAAGTCAAATTGGGGAAACATTTTTTTCCAATCACCAAATTAAGACTCAAATTGAAGTTTTTAAACTTCTACACATGGTTTACATAAGATGATTTTTGCTTATTCTGTAAGTTAATCAACGGCTATGAAGTTATGTTCTAATAGTGTAAATTGCTAAGTTTAAAGCACATGGTCACTGTCTGAAAAATATGTCAAACCAACATGAATTTTATGTAATTCAACTTTTAAATTTTTTTTAATTATAGCATAGTCAAAATTTTCATACTGTATTATTTGTAGTATTTTAAAGATCCAATTAGAAGCTATCTGGCTGCATGCCAAAATGCTAATGATTTAATTTGCTATACTTATTTTACCAAGTGCAATTTCATGATGTAAAGAGCACAGGAACCCCTTAGAATTCATTAAGGCATGAAAGGAAAACAACTAATCACATGTTAAATAAAAAACATAATAACCTTGAAACTAATGCCACAGATCTGCACCTGGATGAGAAGATGACAGAACAAGGCATTGTTGCAAAACATTGTGTTTCCTATTTGTTTCTATTTCTGGCGACGCAAGCTAATTGCTACAACCTATATTTCATATGACTCAGAAGGTTGCACATTTTTCTTTAAGTTTAACTACTCAAAATCCTTAAATTCAAATAAAGCGATTCCCATTACTTTGTCTTAGATATATTCTCTAGACATGTTTCCAGTAGTGAACAATACAGAGAACATAGATCAGGTCTGCATGGGAATGGAGTTCTGCCACACTGGCCAAGCTAGTGTCTACCCCTTCACAATTACCAAAACCATATTCATCTTTTTATTTGTTAAGATGCTCAAATCATGAATGATCTAGGCGGCGAATGACCAATTGATAGAAATTCTAGGAACTTAAAATTAAAAGCACTCCACAAGTAAACTTATAATGATTGACAAACAATATACACCATGCAGAACAAACCAAAACTTGTATGAATAACCCTTTGCATACCTCAATTTGTTCTAGTGCTGAAACCGATAGGCACCACTTTCTGGCTTCAGGGCTCCTTCACCTGTTAGATAATTCCATTATGCACAAGGTTTATCCTAGTTAACTCCGACAATAGCAGTTGACCAGTGTGTTCCATGTAGCAGAATCAGGAATAAATCCATTGCTAACACCTCTATTTAAAAGGGAGTGAGCATCATCAAGCATGCCTGTTTTGCAATGCCAACTAATCAAAGTATTGTAAGTGATAGCATCGGGACTAATTCCTTCAATTCCTAACTTTTCAAACAGGTCCAATGCCTCCTGAAGATGTCCCATCTTACAAAGAGCACTGATCAGTGTATTATAGGTGACTATATCTGGGGTTAGACCATGGCGAATCATATCCCTTAGAAATTCAATCGCATTTTGAATCCTTCCAGCCTTACAGAGGCCATTGATCAAAATATTGCATGAGATCTTCTTGGGCTTTATCCCCTTTCTCAGAATCTCCTCAAAAAACCCCAATGCTCTCTCCACTGCTCCATCTTGGCAAAAAGCTTTTAAAATGCAATTATAAGTTATGTCATCAAGTTTACAACCTCTAAAAATCATGTCATTTACAAGTTTTGATATCTCTTGAGTTGCACCTCTCCTTAGAAAAGCATGGATCAATGTATTGTAAGTTACAGTGTTAGAAATAACACCGTCTAATAACATGTTTTGATACATCTCGTATCCCTTATCCATCCTATCAGACTTGCACAAGCCAAATATTAAAGAGTTGTAAGTAAATATATCAGGCTTGCATCCCTTACCAGACATGTAATCAAACATATCTAGAGCTTCATCGATCTTCCCATCCCTACAATAAGCAGATATTAGGCAATTATATCCGACCGTATTTAAGCTAAGTCCCTTAGCTAACATCTCGGCCAGAATATCACTTGCTTCTTGTAGGCGCCCTTCCTTGCAGAACCCATCAATCATGATTGTGTAAGTAATCTCATTGGGTTCACAGCCATTATTTCCCATCTCATTCAACACTTCACGAGCTGAATACAAACGCCTATCCTTGCAGAGACCACCTATTAGTATGTTATATGTATATACATCAAGCTTGCACCCAGCATTCAGCATGATCTTGTGCAAAAACTTCTTGGCTTCATTGAACTGTCGTTCTCTCATATACCCGTTCAACAATGTATTAAAGAGAACCATATTTGGACTTGGAACTTTATCCAGTAATGCCCTTGCTTCATCTAATTGCCCTGTTTGGCACAGCCCTTCCATCAAAATTCCATATGTAACATTGCTAGGATGAAAACCACGGAGAAGCATCCGATCAACCAATTTTGCTGCCTCATGAACACGTAACTGCTTGCAAAGACCATGCACAATGTCATTGAAAGTGTCAACATCAGGTGTGCAGCCCATTAGAAACATTTCATCCAAAAGTCTCAATGCATCATCCACCCTCTTAAGTTTGGAGAGTGCATGTATTAAAGTCTGGTATACAACGGAATTAGGCACGCACCCATGTTTGGTCATGTCCCTAAGAAGCAAACACGCAGAATCCACATCACCAACCAAGCAAAGCGCCTTCATAGCCACCCCAAATGTATAAACACTAGTTGGGATACCCTTACTCAACATCTCATAAAATACGTTAGCCGCGACCTTTGGGCAATTACCTGCCACCAGTACATCCAAAACAACGTTATAAGATTTAAATGAAGGTTCACATTGAAAAATGCTCTTCATATCCAGAAGCAATCTAGTTGCTTGCCCTGGCAAACCAGCTCTACCATAAAATTTCATAATCAAGATGAAAAGGGTCTCTCTAAAAACAATCCCTTCCTCTTTCATCCTCAGCAATAATCTCTCTATAATTATAAACTCTCCAGCTTCACCAAGCTTATTGATCAAAACGTAGTATACATCGAAAGTATGGGAATAACCCATCTGGGTTCCTGCCCATTCGAATATCTCCATCGATACCAACACATCAAGAGGGAGCAGCAGCAATTTACAAAGCTGATAAGGTGTAATCCGAGGGAATGATTTTCTAAGCTCTTTGAGATCAAAAGGTTTCAGTAACCTCTCCCATTCTGTTTCAGATTCTGATCCATTGTCATAAGAAACATTGCCAACGTCAAAATTGCTACCACTATTGGTTGAGAAAGCTAATAAAAAATGCTTTGCTGTGAGACACTGAAAGAGACATTTCGTCAAGTGGGTTGTGAGCTTGCAGGTTGCTAGCATTACTCGAAGTGGGTATCTCAGGGATTTCAGAAACCGACAGAAAGATGCAAGATTTGACTCCAAGAGGTAAAAAGGCCATTAATCCTCAATTTTTCCTATCTTGAATTCGTCTTCCATGTTCAAGTGTCATATGGACTGCAAATATACAGAGAACCGCAACCGAACTTCAGCTGAGAAAAATAAAATGGAAACAGCAAAACACACACAATACAACGCATCCCTATTTTGTCCGATACTAGACAGATATTTCCATCAATCAAAGAAAGAGAGATGGGGGAGAACCTTGGAACTTGGAAATGCTGAATTGAGGGAGAGAAGACGTTGAACCACAAGTAAGATTTTGGAAATCCTCCACTCAATTGTTAGAGATTTTTGATCTCGCAAACAAGTGTCAAGACAGTTCTAGTGGTACGTGTCTGGATTGAGCAAAAAAGCTAGAAAGAGAGAGAGAGAGAGAGAGATGTTTGCGAGGCTCAACACTTACAGACGGAGAAACCCGAGACCGTACAACGATTTTATCTTTAAAACCGTAAACGCAGGTCACAGTAACAAAGTCCTTTGTTACGGAACACGTGATCTATTAAGTGAGGAAGAACTCTTTTAAATTTAAATACGATTTTATAATTTTTTGTAGATCTGACCTAGGTGAGGGGTCCGTAGACGGCCCTCGTTAGTACCGGATAGGTTTTTGGAGTTTTGTTTCGAATTAACCTCAAAAATAAAAATAAAAATTTAAAACAACATCCTTCAAAAAATATTTCTAAAACTAACACACATATGTCGTGACTTGAAATCACGACATTACTGTTCATTGAACAGTGTCATGTCGCAACTTGTTCATTGAACAGTAATGTTGTGATTTCAAGTCACGACATGAATGTGTTAAATTTGGAAATTGAAATGTGTTGTTTTAAATTTTTTTTTTATTTTTGAGGTTAATTCGGAACAAAACTTTATATGTTTGATAGTTCTCACTCTGAATCTTATCAAACATCAAATAATTTTCTTTTAGATAATTATTTTTTATGTTAGATCAGTTCTTAATAAAAACAACAATTATTACGAATTTATATGGTAAACTTAAATATAATAGGAAAACTCAGACTAAAATATTAATTTTATTAAATGAAAAAAATTATTAGAATTAAATACTATTCGATAATTTCTCATAGCTCCGGATGTGAGGCTTGTAACACCCTTCCAGTGACGCATTCATGTAACAGACCAAGCACCCTTGTTGAAAAGTATATTTATTATTAACCTCAAAATAAAAATTTTTAAGCCCTAAATTAAGGTTTGACCTAAAATCAATCGACCAATTGAAATAATTGAAAGTATTACTCAATTAATGTTAAATACGATAACATTATTCATTTAATCATAATTTTAATATTTTTTAAAAAAATAAAAATAAATTAAAACAAACCTAAAGTAAGTTTAGAATTCCCAAACAAGGCCTACATCAAATAAAACATATTACTAGTAGATTCGTGTCATGCGAAAATTACAATTGAAATCTTTTAGTAACGAGGAAAAGTAATCCAAATTGCAAATTCCCGTCCTCATAAGAACCCTTGAATGTTAAAAGCTTTGATTTAAATGTCTTTCCTAAGATCTCGCATGGTATATTTTTACAAATTTTCAAAGCTTCAATGTAACCCCCAAAAAAAAAAAATTGCAAATCGCCCTCAACTCGGAACTTCTATGTGGCAAGGGAAAAATTGAATTTAAATCAGAGAATTCAATGCATGCTTCCCATGTTGCAGTAAAAGGTTTTCCATTCACCTTGACTAGAGCTCACATCCTTGAAAAAAAAAATAAACAAAAAGAATGTCCAACAATGGAAGTTTCCCATTCAAAAACTGCATCAGAAAATTCAAAGAGACAAACAACATACACTACATTTTACAGGAATTGCTAAGCTAATATTGGAAATGGAAGACTAGGGAATTTTATACCATCTCTAGTAGAAATGACACCCCAGAACTTCGGGACAGTTGGATGGATATCCAAAAGTTACCAACCTCATGAGTGTGAATACCCACGCAAATGGAAGAATAACCCTACAGATTGACACTAGCACTTCTAGCTTATGGGCCAAAGACTATTTCCTTTTCCATTGAGTGGTCCTAAAGAGCCAAGTCATGTTTGTTGAACTTGAGATGCTACATTTGCTTTTGCCTTCCACGCAAGATATTTCGCCCTTTCACGCTTGTATCTTCTCAATTCTCTTACTGCTGCAAGGATCACATGCATGGCAACAGGCAGAAAAAATGGCTGTCCAAATAACCAAAAGAAAAATAATTATAAATGAACAATTAGAAAAGCAAAGAGAATATTGCGTTAGTTGTAGGTGCCATACAACAAATTTTACAAAGCTCTGAAAGTTAATGTCAACTAGAAATATGATTTGATAATGATTCACAAGCAAATTAGGGGAAGAGTTCTAAGATTCGACTTAACTTATGTTAGACATGTTGAGTCTATAATGTGTCTGTGTAGTGCGTACGCGTTATACATGTCAGGTCAAGATCAAAGGGCTTTGGCAATGGATAGAATGGAAAAAAAATGGTGAAGTTTGCTGGATATCTTATTAGCATCATTCAACTCAATAACAAAAAGGCGATTAATACATATATCTTCAATGAAAACTTCTAACAGCCAGGAAATAAAGGAGGGAGAGAGGAAATGAAAAGGAGCAAAAGCATAACCTAAATATGTTGTTCAGAGTGAGTAGCTACTCGAAGAAAATGACGTCTAACACTCCTCTCCAAATTTTCTGCTTTGTAAAGGTGTAGTCTTGGGAGTCCAGTGGAAATAATTTATCTATGACTATGAACAGAAAATGGACCAAAGGTGACAAAATTTTCATCTTTTCCTGCCTCATCATACCGGACGTCAAATTAGAGATGACAGATTTGAATTCTGTAATTAAAAAAAAAAAAAAAAAACAATCGCAAGAAAAAGTAAGAAAAATGAAAGAAAAGACCGAGGTTGGATGCTGAGGATAACTAGAGAGTGACCTTTATGGTACCTGGACACTATCAGCCATTGTAGTAGCAATGCTTCCAGTTCTCATGCAATTACAAATGTTTGCCTAGTCAGGAACAAGTTCGGGATGGTATATTTGTTTCTACTGTACCTACAGAAGTTTTATAATAGCTTCTGCAAGTAACATGCGTAGATGACATGAATAACTAAATGAAAGGATTTGACATGAAAGTTCAACCAAAGAAAAACAACAAACTAACTTAAAAGAGAATGAATGAAAAAGTATAGCCGCTTTTACGTCTAAGCAATGATCAACGGCTGCATGGCAATGGTCAGACATGCGGCAAGAGTTCAATTAATGAAATAGTTGAAAGTAGCTGTGTCAAGAGTTATTGGATAAAACCACATAGTTTTCCCTTGATAAAAGTAAGAGGTTAGGTGCAGGACTAATATCAGAAATATTGTACTACAACTAGAAAGAAGCCTATAGATTGGGGTAATATTCTACTTTTGATTTGTGGTCAAAGTACTGTTAGTACTTTGTCTCCACCTCCCTGCACTTTGATCAGACCATTAAACATCTGTCAGAAACCAAGCCTCAGTAAAAGAAAACTCACCGAATAAACAGCAAAGCAGTGCTCAAACGAGTAGTAACTGACAGACATGATGGAAGGATGATAAAATGCATCCTCAGCTAGCACTCTTGCTTGCCTTGAAGACACTGGCAATAGAAGAAAGCATGCCATTGTTAGTTTTGCCCCTTTCATCCTACACTCAGAACAACTTTTAACCAACTTAACATCCAAACGCCCGAGTGAAGCTAAAAGACACACCAGCTGAAGCCTCATATATTCCCAATGAGGCATTCTCATGAGCAAGTTTTGCAGCCTCAAGAGAAAACTTCACCTGCTCGAGTGTTGGCAACAACATAGAGAATCAGCAATAGTGTAGAAAAGAGAATTATAAGTACCATTACAAGATCTAAGACCCTTAAGAAATTTACTACCAAACATGAGAAAATAATAAGTTTTTAAGTTTTGAATTACACATTGTGCTTGGCATCTGCAACAAATGAACTCTGCACAGGAGATGACACTCAAACAAGTCTTAAGCTTTAGAACTAGATATCTCATAAGCCTTACCCCCTCCCCTGGCCCAAAAAAAGGCTTCGATGAGGGTGATGCACTGCCAAAATAATCTAAGGCCACCTAGCCTCCATTATGATTTTGTTTCTCTCCACTTACAAAATTGCAGGAATGTTAACCTTTTCCAAATGTGTAATTGTGCAAACTGAATAATCTGCGATAAATGTGGATATGTATAGCAAAGCAATACTAACAAGCAGAAGAATCACAGCAGTAGCAAATAAATAATTCTCAAAAACTGCCATCCCAACTAACCTCTTTGCCAATTTCATCCATTATTATCATCCTTGGAAGCGATTGAACCTGCATGTAGAATAAAATTGTGCTCAAGGAACCCATCTTGAACTAGAGAAGTATGTCTAATTATCCCTTAAAATAGAGATAAGTTAACAGGTAAAACACGTATACCAATCGGGAAAGAGATCCTAAAGTTGTTGCACATGAGCCAAGATTGAAACATGTATGTTGTCGTGACAACAAATCTAACTCCCTGCAAAATATTATTGAAAAAATAATAACAACTGCACATCAGTAATTCTATATACAACGTGATAGATGGTTAAGCACAGGAAAGAAAACAGCCATGGCATAAATTGCAGATCAATGCAATAAGCCAGACTAAATGGTGACTGTGAAGTTAAGAGGCCATACTGGATAGAAAAGAGGTTAAAAAAAATAGCAGCTCTCAGTTCTCAGATAGAGAGCTGTCCTAAACACTTGCTAATGTGCAGATTATTTATGTCCATCCAGAGGGCCTTCAACCAACATTTGATCTTGATTTGCAATAGGAATAGTCCAAGGACTTTAATAATAATACAGCACATGTATTAACAATTTCATATTATTTATTAATCTTTTTTTGCCTCTGTTGGATCAAGTTAATAATAAACTGATGGAAACTGGTCAAGCCAAACATCTAACTGGTTTCGACGATGTGAGGAATATTTAAGTGCCCTGTCCACCCACACATTATTGTTTACTGGTTATTGCACACATTTTTTCAGGTCTAGAAATCATCACTGGCAACTGTTCTTACCAGTCCGCAAAGCCTCTTTCACTTGTCAAAAGCATATATGAGCCAGATAGACCCATGAAAATGCTATCTGACTTGAGACCAAAAAGCTGCCGGAACTGTCCCATGAAGACTTCAAAAATATTTTTGAGATCCTGTTTTAAAATGTGCAAACATAGAACTTCAGAAAATGGAGCAGAAGGCATTTTAGAAATAGCTACTAGCTATGCCATTCTCCTTTGATAAACTTTAGAAATAAATTAAGCACTTTCCTTAGCTTTCCTTTAACTCTTCTTGTATACTTCCTATGAGTATTTTTACTGATCTAATTTAGATCATATTTACAAGAGAGAAAGGATATCAAAATCTGGTGATTAAAGCCAGTAAAGAACCCGATGTAGGCACCAAAGAATTCAGTTACCAAGGGCAAAATCTTGATTACAATTAATTCAGGAAGATTTTTGGTGATAAAAGAACTCAGGAAATTGATGGGCACAAAGCAGCCATCCCAGCATACTTTTCCTTATTTAAATGGTAAATGATAAGAAGCAATTCGAATCTCATGGAAATTGTCAAACTGCAGGCACACTTCATCATTCTATGAATACCTGAGGGGAAATTGTATGTCTGGAAGGATTTCCTGAATCTCTCGAACAGCTTGCTGGATTCCATATAATAACACCTCCCCACATCTGCAGAATACCATGACCGAAACGGAAAATCATTAGACATTTTCAGGACAATAATGCCCATATAACAAGCCTGAAGAAGAAGAAAGAAGCATAATCAATTACAGGGGATATAAATCCGTTTGTTCCAGAAGTTTCTCCATTTGGAAGCTGTAACAGTAAAGGACACTCATCTGCAGATGGAACATACCTGCAAGATAGACAAAGACAGGAAATGATTGATTTGGTGGAAGAAGATAATACTCAAAGAAAATATTGATGCAAAAATAAAAATGTTAATGTGGTAAAAAAGAAAATCTACTATATGAGTTCAACAATGTGCAAATACGTCCTCTAAACACCAAGAAAAAGAAACAAAATATAAATCGATCATGCTCTAAGCCCCAGTGGAAGACGTAAAAATACTTTAGGATAGGTGGTGAGACACAAAAGGTTGATTTGTAAAGTACCCACACTAATCTGGCCTGACATAGTATCTCCTGAGTTTAAAAGAAAAACAAAAGAATCAGTACATTCATCCCCTAACCAGTTTGGGACGTAAAACATAGTTGAGTTGAGTTGGTCACTTAAGAACTAAAAGATGTTTTCAAATCACTATATCTCAAACTTCCACTGAATAGAGGTGAGAAGCAGAAAACTGATCAATCAGGGATATATTTTAACTTAGTAGTCATAAAAGAGTAGCAACAGTAGTTCTAAAATGCAAAGGACACAACAAAGAAGTGTGTTAAAGAATGTACACCACAAAATGAAGAATCTTTGACCGCCCACCCGCAGAAATAGATGTATCCAAGTGCCACTCATTTGAATTCACCTAATACATTTAAACAACAATAATTAGAGAAAACAGTCTGATATTTGAAGAGATCAATAACCATAACATGTGCATTCAACTATGGGGGCTAAAAAACATAAAATTATTGGGTCCAAAACAATAGCACAACCAATTTACATTAGTAATAACAGACGAGATACATATTTTCTAATAACATCATTAAGGGTTGCAGGATGTAACTCTTGACAGAAAAGCAAAATGTTGGTCAGAGTAACTTCATATACTAATGCAATTCAACTTGCTTATTACAAAGGGATGGATAGGCAGAAAGAAATGGAGGAAGAAAAGTGATCAATTCACTTAGTTCGGTTCGAAGGATGGAACAGCTCCTTGGATTCCTTCCCATACCCAATATTTCTTTCCAGCTTCTTGGACTGAATTTTGTGTTTATTCTTTCAAATAGAACATGCTACTAAATCTAAATTCAACTATTTTCTTAGTTTTTCTCTATACTCAGCCAAGCAAAGAAATCCTAAATTTCTTCCCACCCCATACCATACATGCAAAAGGAAAAATCACATTTCTTTTCATCCAGACTTTACATTGGGAGGGGGGTCATGTTAATTTTCACTCAACTAAATGGACTGCAAAAGAAATGAAAGACAAGAAGAAGGTGAAAGAGTTGAAGATTAAGCAGCAATTGTAAATTCTTTAACTTGTGATATTATTCCTAGTGTCTACTTGCATGCGAAGACAAAAGTTAAGGAAACTTACAAAGAAAGGGAGATCCTTGGTATTAAAGATGTAGCTTTCCAACTTATCATCCCAATAAGAAAAATATGACTTTGGTGTATGGTACAAAACCTGTCCACCAAGAAAATAATTTAAACACAAGTAAACATCAAATAGGTATAAAATGATGAACTAAATAGTAGATTTAAGTTACCTGACTTTCCACGCTAATGTTTGCTATAGGATTCAAAGCTTTGACAAGAGGGGTTAAGAACATTTCGTCTACATTTTTGAAATCCCTGCAGGGTAACAGATAGATCTTAAAAATCTACAGAGAAACTCAAGGTAGCATAAGATTTCAGAGTCCTAGAATAACTCATTAAGGATCCTAAACATAATAACTGAATTGATGAAAAATGAACTGAATTTTATTGCAACTTGGCCATCATAAAGAATCTTGGCATTTAACTACCCTTAGGTTTCTCACTCAATGTCACAATAGTTGGTAGCTAGAAATAACTATGGGGCATAGAAACTGGGAAAGTGGAGTACTGCGTCCAACAACATAACTCAGTGTCCATGTGATGAGACATTAACTATTAAATGTGCTGATAGCTGTATTGAATGACATTGATAACTAGAATCAGCATATTAACCATAACTGTGAAATCATTTCACATTTCAACATGATTGGCTTGAAGCTGTGGTTTCATTCCCAGCTATGGTCACCAAGTCATTCAGTCCAAGTATCATATTTGTTTTCTAAAATATGTTAGGTTCTGTTTCTTGTCACAAAAATTAACCGATGAAGCTCATGTATGTCTAGACATCTGACCGCATGCGTATGAAAACTGTATCACTTTCACATCCCCTGATTCTTTGGTTTTAATATTGCATTACAATACTTCCTCATGCCCTAAAAACAACCTAAATCAGCATGGTACAACCAAAATCAAGAAATGGGTCATTCAAGAATCATTAAACTAATGTTCTTTATACAAGAAAGCAGAAGTTCAAGCCCTAAAACAACCCAAATCAGCATGGGACAACAAGAATAAAGAAATGGGTCATTCAAGAATCATTAAATTAATGCTCTTTATACAAGAAAGCAGAAGTTCAAGTCCCATACCAGTCATAAATCCAATGCTCGGGATTCGCATTCAACAAACTAAAAGAAAGAACAACTCTCCCATCAGCACCAACAGGCATAAACTCTCCATGAATTGCCCCATCATCTTTCCCACCATTCACAAATATCTTCACAAAGATCTCCGCAATCATTCCAGCCAGATCCACCTCCGAAACCCTCCCAATAATCCACGCGTGCCGAAATCTCCCAACCACAGCCCTAATCTCCTCATCTCTACTAACCACCACAACACTATACACATTCCCACTTCCCTCCAATTTTCCCTTCAACAACTCATCAAAAACATGATCGTTCTTTACACTATCATCCAAAGTTCCGCTCGAATCAATTGTTATAGATACCGTGTAATTCTCGCTACAACTTCCACAAACTGAACTAGTACCAGTCAATTTTTTCATACTTTCCTGAATTGAAAACCCTAGTTTTGACGAAGTTTCGGCAGTGTAGTCCAGACTTAGCAACATTACCTGAAATCTGCACGGAAATGAGAGGTGAGTTGACTCGATTGAGTCCATTTCGTGGAATGGAAGCGGCGCACGGTAGATTTCAACCGATTTGAGCAAGAATGGAAAACCTGAAAAAGATTAGAAACACTTTGAAGTCAATTTCATTTCAAAATCGAGAGAGAGAGAGAGAGAGAGAGAGAGAGAGAGACCTAGGAAGAAAGAGAGAAGAATGGAGAAGGTTAAAATGAGACGCTTGAGTCCAGGTTTTGTGGTTCGCATGGTGTTAGGATCGAAAGCAGATAGGGTGTCGGTAGACTCTGAGATCGTCGTCGTCGACTCCATTGCCAAAGCTTCAAAGCCAGCTTGAGTCTCTCGAATGGCTAATCTTTCTATTTCAAGTTTTTTGAATCGAGTAAAATAAGTATCACTAGAGATCATTTTCTCAAGCGAGCGAGGCAGCAGAGCCGTCCTAGCTCAGCTGGTAGAGCGCATGGCTTTTAACCATGTGGTCGTGGGTTCGATTCCCACGGACGGCGTTCTCATTGTTGATTTTCAAATTTTATTCTTTAAATTTATGAGTCACAGGGGACTCTACGATTCTTGACCCCAATAAATTAATTTTGTATAATTTTTCAGCCTTTTTTTTATGCCTCATGCTGTTTGTTGATCTTGGGTGCCCTAAAAACAATACACAATGGACTTCAATATATGGTGGCTCATTTTTTAGTATGGGTATTAAAAATGAGATGTAGACCACAATGGACTTCAATATATGGTGGCTCATTTTTTAGTATGGGTATTAAAAATGAGATGTAGACCACATGTTAATGGAATTAAGAGTTACCACGATGGGTTTGGGTTAATTTATATGAAAAATTAAACTGACTCCAACATTTGTGTTAAATTGTTATAAATTATATATTGAATTCTCAAAAAATCATAAAATAGTATTTAAATCTAATAAATTTTTACACCAACAGGTCGATCTTTTGGGTTGATTTGTTCTATTGGACTTGAATCCATAACTTGGATTCATAACAAATTAGTATCAAAGATTCCGATTTAATATAGAAAAGGGTTACCTGGAAGAGGGTTAGTTGGAGTCAGAGCGAGAGCCGTCCAAAATAAAAAATAGCTATTTGGTATCAGAGTGAGAGCCGTCCAAAGAAGAAAATGACTACCAACCAGAGTGAAAGTCGTTCAGAGTGAGAGTCGTCCGTGGACATTTGGTTGCTCAAGAGAAGGGTAATGTTACGAATTCTATATTGGATTCCAAATAAATTATAAAATAGTATTTAAGTTCAATAGTTTCTTTCATCTAATAGGTCGATCTTTTGAGTTGAATTTTCTTATTTAATTTGAATTCATCACTTGTGTCCATGACACAAACTTACATTGTTTAATATTCGTCTCAAGTTAACCTCATAGATTTGTTTCTCGTGGTCCACGGGGCATTCACGCCACTCCAAAAACCTTTTTTCATGATAAGAAAGAGGTGAGATAGAGACAACTTTTTCATGATGACGGTGATGGGAAAATGTGGAGTTAGTGGAAGATCGTAAACGGTGGAAGAGAAAGAGGAGATTAGGATGATTCGAAACCCTCCATCAATAATGGATGAAGATGGAGAGAGAGTATGGATGGTCAACCTGAAAAATACAATCCAACCAGAATTCACAATAAACAAATACTAAACCGAACAAAACAATAAGTTAACTCGACCCCAAAAGAAATTACATATATGTCAACTTAAATTGTTTGCAAGCTGGAATAAGTAGTAACTGAGCTGTAAAATGACAAAAAGGGTTAACCAAATCTGAATAAAACTTAAAAACAGTGAAGAACAAGATGAAGATTTCACAACACACTATAAAAAAGTTTAAACAAGCCTTCACTCTCATTTCTCTCCCAAACACAATTGACATATATATTTTTTTTCTCTCGCTCATTCTCTTTCCTTCTCGGCACTCTAGTCTCTCCCTCTCTCTTTCAATCTCTTTTGAAATCAACTATACCTCCACTAAACTCACTCTATAAAGTTTCCAAACCTTCAATCAAACTTTTAGATAAGGATAGATTTGGAGGAAAAATTTAGAGTTTGATCCAAAAAAGGAAAAAATCTAGGGTTTTTGTAAGTCAACGTTTAAGACTTGATTCAACCACATGATTAAGGTAATTTTCTTGACATTTTCATAAGTTTAGTTCTATTACTAACGAATTTGATTTTTATATTTAAAATTTGAGATTTTTATAGAGAGAAAATTAGAGTTTTGACAAATTTTGATTTTAGACGAAATTTGTGGATTCCCTAACGGTAATCTTGTTCTTTTAATATAAATTTATGTCTTCCTAACATGAATTTGAATTATTAGATTTGGATCGTAGGATTTGTGGATTCCCTCTTGGATTGTAGGATTACAAAAGCCAACTTATCGTGTTGTTTTGGTGTCTTGCTCTTGACGTAATGATTTGAAAATTGTGAAAAAACATGAAAACAAAAGTTTAATTTTCTACAAAATAATAGTATAATTTCCACATTAACCGGGAAAGTTTAAAAAATAGATAATAATAATAATAATTTGTACAAATAGACATCACACATGTATTAAATACTAACCCCAAAGGAGTCATTTTACAAATCTGTACAAAACTCTAATAGTAACTCCAAGAATGTGAACTGGATACAACAATTACAAACAAACAATAGCCTCGGTTGTTCGTACCTGGTAGATTTCGTAGGTGGAACAAGTTAAATCCTATTGAGTGCAATTTATGTAATAGTTGTATTGGGAAAAATTATATCACATTCTGTAGCCTTACTAGTGACCTCATTATAAACAAAAGAAAATATTTTTATTTCAAACTACGAATTGGAGAGGACTTGAATTCAAGGTCGTACTCGTAGGCCTCACATGATACGCTGAGTCTGATTTTAAAATCTCTTGATTGTAGATTTCCTCAGCTTCGCTGGTGTCTGCAGGCAATGGAGGTTTGCTAAGATGCCTACAGAGCTAAATTGAAATTCTTTGATTGAAATATCAGTGCAGTGGAGCTTCTCAAATTTCTGAACAGCAACGCTGAAAATCTGTAAGGAAAAAATTGAGAAAGATAAATCATATTCAGTTGAATATATGGAAAAAAATCACAACTTGTAAAGTGACAAATCCCATACCATAGATATTTAGCACAGGTGATAGAAAGAGTTTTATTTTCAACATATTCCATAGGACAAGGTTTCGATTAATTTTAATTTAATCATGAACTATTTATAAATAGGAGATTAATCACTATTTTATACAAAACAATCAGCAGAAACATTACATAAACACAAATAAAATAAAAGTAAAACAGCGCAATTGGAGGAAAAAAAACGACAAAAAAAGAATTAAGAGAACTTATAAATTGGGCTTTGCATGTGCTATCAAGAGCCCTAACAAGTTCTTTGGATGCAATTATAAAACAAAAAATAAAAAATCATTTGATTTTGACATCATATAAAAAATTAAAAAAAAAATAAAAGGAACTTACAAAAAATACCAATTTTTCTTACCTTTGGGGCTCATTCCGTCATATCTAGAGCACATGAGAAAATCTTTATAAATGTTTGAAAAACAATGTTCTGTCCATTCAAACTCCTTCCTTCCATAGAAAAAACAAAAGAAAAAAAAAACCATGAAATCGCTTTTTATGAAATCTCTTATTTTGATGAATTCAACAAAGAATTCACACATACGGGGAAAATAGACAAAACTACTTGAGTCTTGAAGAAAAATAAAAAGAGAGATTATCTTTTCGATTTGTCCTATTTTCTCTATCTTTGGGATTTAGATGTGGAGGTGACATAGGAAGTAAAAATTTTATCATCTTCTATTTATCGTTATCCGGAAGCACTAACTCCTTAAAAACTACAATTTTTAACTATTTATCACACTTTATTTATTATATTAGTTTTTCTTCAATTCCATTAATTTAGTAAAACTTATTTTGGTAAAAAAACATATTGTATAATTATGAAATTTTATTTTATAAATTTTTGGCATGAAATTATAAAGTTGCTAATTTTATTTAACTATTTTTATTTTAATTCTACAACAATTATTTTATTATTTACTCTATATAAGGAATATAAACTTTTAAAATTATCTATGCATTATTTTCTAGCGGTTGTTTGTTTTGGTGATATAAATAACTATTATCACTATTTCAAGAAAAGTTGTAAAATTTGTTTAATAATCTAAACTGCAGTATAATTAGATTTTAAATAATTAAAATGAATCCACTTGTAAAATTCTTTAAACTTAACTTATAACTTTGTATATTTTGAACAATATTATTTCACATTCTTTAAAATTCTTTCCTTTTTCCCTTGTCTTTTTTGTTCTTATTGAAGTTTAATTTGGTATAAATACCAAAAACAGACAATGATTTGAAAATTGTGAAAAAGCATGAAGACAAAAGTTTAGTTTCTTACAAAGTTTAATCCCTTTGGTGGAGCAAGTTAAATCCTACTGAGTGCGATTTATGTAGTAATTGTATCGGAGAAAATTGTATCACATATTGTAGTCTAACTAACAACCTCATTTTAAGCAAAAGAAAATGTTTTTATTTCAAATTACAAATCGAGAAGGACTTGAATTCGAGGCCGTACTCGCCGCTCTCACATGGCATGCTCAGTTTGATTTTAAAATCTCTCGATTGTAGATTTCCTCAGCTTCGCTGGTGTTTGCAAGTAATGGAGGTTTGCTAAGATGCCTACGAAGCTAAATTAAAATATTTTGATTGAAACGTCAGCGCAGTATAGCTTCTCAAATTTCTGAACAGTAATGCCTGAAAATCTATGAGGAAAAAAATTGAGAAAGATAAATCATATTTAGTTGAATAAATGGAAAAAAATCAAAAATTGTAAAGCGACAAATCCAATACCATAGAAATTTAGTGCAGGTGACAGAAAAAGTTTTATTTTCAACATATACCATAGGATAAGGTTTCGATTAATTTTAATTAAATCATGAACTATTTATGAATAGGAGATTAATCAATATTTTATATAAAACAACTACCAAAAACATTACATAAACACAAATAAAATGAAACTAAAATAGCGTAATTGGAGGGAAAAAATGACAAAAAAAGAATTTAGGGATCTTACATTTTGGGTTTTGACATGTGCTATCAGGAGCCCTAACAAGTTCTTTGGATGCAATTATAAAACAAAAAATGAAAAGTTAGTTGATCTTGACATCATATGAAAAATAAAAAAAAAATAAAAAGGAACTTACAAAAAAATACCAAATTTTCTTACCTTTGAGGCTCATATCGTTGAAGCCGAGAGCCGTCATATCTGAAACACATAAGAAAATATTCACGAATGTTTGAAAAACAATGTTCTATCCTCTCAAACTCCTCCCTTCCATAGAAAAAAAAAAAGAAAAAAAAAACCAAGAAATCATTCTTTATGAAATCTCTTACTTTGATGAATTCTATAAAGAATTCACACATATAGGGAAAATAGACAAAACTATTTCGGTCTTGAAGAAAAATAAAGAGAGAGATCATAAAGAAGAAGCAGACAGTTCTCTCTTTCTCTCCGATTTGCCCTATTTTCTCTCTCTTTGGGATTTAGATATGGAGGCGATATAAAAAGTAGCAACCTTATTGCCCTCTATTTATAGTTGTCTGGAAGCACAGACTCCTTAAAAACCCTAATTTTTAACTTTCTATCACACTCTGGCTTTTATCATATAAATTTTTCTAAAATTCTATTAATTCTAGTTTTATATGACTAATCATTTAATAGGAGTTTAGACTCTTTTTCTAGTAACCATATCATACACCATTTTACAAAATTCATAAATCCATTTCATGTGCCATTAATTTAGTAATTGCTTATTAGTAGTCAATATGACAATGTATTCAATATTAATAAATTAACATGACACATTTGCTCATTTAAAACATATCGGATGTACAGGTATTTCAAATTCAATATTTAAAATATTCCACACACACTAAATCATATAAAATCAAAATTTGAAAATCATTTATAAAACTCAATAAATATACTTTTCTTATTTAAGTATAAGCATACAACTACTCACCTTTTGAAAAGATAATCACTCATATTTTATAATCAATTTAGTTTCACTTTAGATTCCAAATTTCTTGGCTTATAGTATTCAACACCAATTCCACTTGTAATTATTTATAGGGTTAGGGTTAATTAATTTTTCTCAATTCAATATGAACCCTGATTCTATAAATCCAACAATCTATGTCTTTAAATTCATCAAATACATATCAAGTACATCAATAAAGTATTTCTATTTATATTTTCCCCAATTTTCATCATATTACAGACCCCTAGATCTAAACTCTCAAATTAAATCCTACAATCCAAATCTAATAATTCAAATTCATGTTATATAAACACAAATCTAGGTTGAAACAGCAAGATTACCTTTAGAGAATTCACAAATTTCGTCTAAAATCAAAATTTGCCAAAACTCTAATTTACTTTCTCTACAAAAATATCAAATTTCGAGTATCAAAATCAAATTCGTAAATAATGGAACTAAACTCCTGAAAATGACAAGAAAATTACCTTAATCCCATGGTTGAATCGAGTCTTAGACGTTGACTCATGAAAACCTTAGATTTTTTCCATTTTTGGATCAAACTCTAAATTTTTTCCCCAAATCTATCCTTATCTAAGAGTTTGATTGAAAGTTTGGAAGGTTTATGGAGTGAGTTTAGTGGAGGTGTAATTGATTTCAAAAGATATTGAAATCGAGAGGGAGAGATAACAGTGCCGAGAGGAAGAGAGAATGAGCGAGAGAAAAAAAAAGATGTTGATTGTGTTTGGGAGAGAAAGGAGAGTGGAGGCTTGTCTAAAATTTTTTGTAGTATGTTGTGAAATCCCCATCTTGTCTCACACTATCTATAAGTTTTATTCAGATTTGGTTAATCCTTTTTATCATTTCGCAGCCCAGTCACTCCTTGTCTTGGTCTTGAGTTGGCTTGCAAACAATTTAAGTCGACTTATGTGTCTAATTTCTTTTGAGATCAGGTTGACTTATTGTTTTGGTCGACTTGGTATTTGTTTATTGTCGATTCAGGTCGGATTGTGTAGTGATTAGATCGACCCAATTTTCTTTTGTGTAAGTCTCGAGTCGACTTAATTTCCTAGTAAGTCAACTTATTTAAATTACAGACATATTTTTTTAAACTTATATTTGACAGGTTGACCTGTTCTGAGTGTAAGTTAACTTATGACATTGTTGTTTTGAAACTCAAGTCAACTTGTCATTAGGTAAGTCGACTTAATTATATGTAAATTTAGTGTTTTGAGACCTATGTTTTTCAAGTCGATTTGATATTTTTTTAGCTCAACTTGATGAGTTTTATACTTGGCTGAAATTCAACTTTTTGAATTCTAAATTGACTTATCTAGAGGGCAAGTCGATTTGTTAGGATTAGTTTTAGTTTTGACCATTTTCATACCTTAATAAAACTTCAATTAATTGACTGAAATCAATTTTAATCATCCATAATCATCAACCAAACCTATTTTACTCATCTAAATTTTTATAAGATTTTCATTGATAAATTAGAATCAATTATATAGTCAAAATTCAATGAAAGTTTTCTAACACTGAATTTTTAGTGTTACAATACTAAATCTCTCAAAAATGAATTTCGTTCTTAAAATTTAAAAGAAAATTATATTTCAAAAGAGGTGGGGGTATTGTTTCCTCATTGATTTCTCAAGTTTCTTACTGAAATAAGCAACATGGTGACCTTCTTGATTAAGAACTTCAACTGTACCAAAAGCAAAAGTACCACCAATAGCCACAAAGACTTTAGAAATACTAAATATTTCAATTAAGTGGTTTTGGTTATTTTAACCTACTATATACAAGAATATCATCTAAATACACCATAAAATTATTACATAAGTACACCACATATGATCCTCCCTATAAAAAAAACGTAGAACTTGCACTACTAGAAAACAGGTCTTCAGTGACGGATTTTTCCGTCGTTAAATCTATCGGAAAAAGGCATCCCGCTAAATATTAGTGACAGAATTTTTTCCATCGCTAATATTAGTGACGGATTAGTGACGGCAAAAATCCATCACTGATATTAGTGATGGAAAAAATTCGTCGCTAAAATTGAAAAAAAATTAGCGATGGATCGGCATCCGTCGCTGATTTTGAGTTATGAAAAAAAAATGTCCACCCGTATACCCCTGCGCAGAGTAAATGTGAGAGCACGCTAACCACTATACCAGGCAAATAATCTAACTATATTTCTTTTTTTTTTTTACTTATTATATTTATTTCTTATTTTTTAATAATATTAAAATAATATAAAATTATAATTTATTATAAAATAATAAAATAATTTTATTTTTACTTAAAATAAAATAATAAAAATTTTGAAAAAAAATAAAATAATATTATTCTTTGCAAAATAAAATAAAAATAATAAGAATTATTAATTAAAATTAAAAATTAAAAAATTAAAAAATTAAAAATTAAAAATTAAAAAAATTCGTCGCTAATCTGTAACTAATTTTCCGTCAGTAATCCATCGCTAATTTTCCGTCGGTAATCCGTCTAATAACTGTATATATACATATTTTTTATTTTTTTCCCTTTACCAAATCATTGACGAAAATTAGCGACGGAATATTTCCATCGATAAAAATTCCGTCGCTGATAATTTTATATATTTTTTTATTATTTTTTTAGGATTTAACAACGGAAATATTTTCATCGCTAGTTCGTCTGACGTAAATCTGTTGGAAATCCGTCGATATTATCGATAGAATTTTTTCCATCGATAAAAATCCGTCGCTGATACTAATTTTTCTAGTAGTGTTGAGTTATCATTCACGTGAGTATGTCAGGGGTATTAAATAAATCAAATTGTGTCACTAACCACTCATATAGTCTATCTTGAGACTTAAAGCTGCCTTTTTTAATAACAATTAACTAAAATGAAGTGTCGCAAATAGCGATAGAATTCTAAATCCACTCTTTCAATCTCTCTCCAAAATCCATCTGCTCAATATTATATGAAAGGAACTCCCAACAAGTACAGTAATAAGTCTTCACCATGTCTGATTTGTAGATAACAATATTGCTTTCTCTCTTCATGCTATAATCAGCCTTGATCAAACGGTTTCATTTGTTTCAAAGAACTTTCGTAACTAAAAGTTATTATATTCATATGTTATACTTTACCTATTTTCATAGCAAGTGCTTAGCATCCACTAGAACCACATTGTATTTTATAGCTTTTACAACTCTCTCTAGCATTGCCAATTTAATCAGCCATATCGTCCTCTATTGGAAGGATATTTTTATCTACATCAACTTCCAGATCACATTTTATATCTCTTATGTAAAATCTAGAGGTTTCACATATAATTATCCACAAGTATGAATCAATCAAGCTAGCATTAGAACATGTGTGGTCTTTTTTTAAACAACTTAAGGAGCTTCTTAAAGTCAAAATTTTTTATTCATGTTATATGTTAAAAGGATAGTAAAACTACATAATATAACTACTATAGCTCCTACAATTTTTTTAGCACAAATTTCGACCTTTGCAAAAACTCAACCTAAAACCTTCATCAAAATCACATCATTAAAACCATTTCTTTGTTATTAGTAGTGTTACTTTCAAACTAGTTACTTCAACTTCTAAGGTATCAAGGGGATGAAACTGTGCAAGATATGTAATCATATCCCTTTCTGGAATTCAACTATTCCTTTATAAGTCTACTCTTCTTTGGACAATCTAGATAGTCAAATTTAAAACTACAAAAAAAAAGATTTAACATTTGCTAAAGTTTAACAATTATCAAATCATAAAGGTTAATAAGGTGAACATTTACATTCAAAATTTTTTTACGCATCCTTCATAGTCCTATTCACCTCAACCATCCATGCAGGGACAAGTGTATCTTTAATTTTTTTTTTTAAAAGAGAAGCTTTTAATACTGTCCAAGTAGAAAGATAGATTTTGAGGTAGTCTAAGAAACCCTACATGTGGCCCACTTCTGATTATTTACCTATACTTTTTAGTTGATAGATGTTTGAGGTAGGGGCCAAATCCCTTTTAGATTTGAGAGTAAGCACTTTCCTCATCAATCTTTTTAAATCCTCGATCAAGACTTGCAGGGGGTATTCTTTAGAAGGTTGCAAGGAGTTTAAGCCTATTTGAAAGCCAAAACTCTTGACTAAAATTGTGAAGTCAAAGTGATTCTGGAGATATTTAAAATCAGGAAAAAAATCCATTTTGCAAGATGTAGATGATCACAAGTTAGAACTGGATAGGGCTATCTTCGGAATCCCTTTAAAAAGAGATCCTTATAGGAGACTAAGACTTAAAACAAAGATCCTATATATAAAGGAAGAAGATTGCATAGTCTTTATCATAGGTATACTAATGGTAGATTAAAAAAATTAAAAAAAATCAAATAGAAGATTCATTGAATAAAGAGGTAGATAATATCAGGGATCCCACTCCTGGAGTCTTTATCTTAGGGTGATATGATTAAACTTGATATCCTATTCTTTTGTCTAAGTCAGAGTGGTTGATGATACCTTTTGATAAGGATAAATAAACAGACTTTTTTGTGGATAACAAGTTATTCTTTACATGGTTGTTACATTTTGAAATCTATTTTGCTTCTTAATGACTTAAAGTTGCTAAACTTCTTGATATTGGTTTTATTGCACATGATAAATCACCTTAAACAAAACTTTCTAATCTTAACTGTAATTAGATCTACATTCAGCTAAGTGCATTATGTTTCTAACCGTATAACCACTCATATGTTTGAAATTCACTATTTTTTTATTGAATGCTTACAAATATAAGTTTTGGGCCTATTAGTTGTCTTCTAAAGAATGATTTCACAAATATAATGATCAAGTATCATCAATTCCCTAATCCTCAACTAAGATTAAGATATGATAAACCAATATTTGGTCATTGTAGTAGTTGATTGATCCAATATACATATATAGTCCATATTAACAATATCCTAACCATCGTCATCTTTCAGATTCTCAAGTACTATATAAAAAATAACCTAATAACAATTCTTAAAACTAAATATTAGGATTAGACCTTAACTCTAAGGTATGCTATTGGTAAGAGAATATATTCACCGAATTCATCAATATATTTAATAGTTCTGCATATGACTGATATTAATAATTAAGACGGTGTACCTAACTTTTACAGATAAGATCATTCTCATGTTAATTTTATCAAATAAATGTTGTAAATGAGATTTAAGTAATGTTGGTCCATTCATGATAGATGTGAAAGAAAAGAACTTAGCACATGACTCTTTTAAAGGCTTCATTTCTCAAGAGGTTTGGGAACTAGATCGCCTAAATGAGTAGATATACAAATACAAAACTGATCAAAGGCAGCACAAAACAAGCAATACTACAATATCCAAAAGTGTGAGAACAAGAAGGCAGTGACTCAGACTCTCTAAGAACCCTATCACGTAATATCTATGAGTAAGTACAATGATTATCATGCCTATAAGCTTGACACACAAGAAGATAGCTTCTAGTATCAAATTCTCTAAGGCAAGGAGTCCGCCTTCATAGAAAAATATTGTGTACCAATTATTATCTCTTTTATAGCCCACCAACCTCCTTCATACTTTACTTCTCAACCCTGATTCAAATTTTGTTTATAAGAATTTCTCAAAATATACAAACTCTAGAACATGTGCAGCTAGTTCTCTAAGTTTCGTCTCATACTCTACTAATATTCTTTTCTCTTGTACTAACTTGAAGAATTCTTCCCTCTTTTGGTCCCTATGGGATTGAGTATAGTATGTCTCTTTAAAAGCCTAACAATCACATTCTTCCAATGGAGTGACTATAGATAACTCTTAATCTAGAGGGGTCAAAAGTTGGTTGGAGTACTTAACAAACTCTGTACTAACTAATGAGTTATTAGACCCCAGTGTTAATCAACGCACATACTTCAACTCTAAAAATATTCATCATACCTAATAAAATAAATCACAAACATTTATCAAATCATAACACATACTCACAAATATGATACCCAAGAGTATTTCATCATATATCTTAATCATAAGCAATTTCGCATTACTATGCCAATTAAACATATAGGCCAAGCTTTTAGCATCAAGATATAGGTTCAGAGGACAAAATTACTACTACAATCCCTTATCGTATGGCCAAACAAGCTATAATCAAAGGATGTCCTTGGTCACAATCAAATAACTATTTATCGAGCGATACATCATTTTGGTTATGGAGGTGTGGTGGGAGAAATCTCATTCCGGTTTCACATTTTTCTTGTAGAAGATATCGTTTTATAAAGAGAATTTAAACTTAACAAATGGAATACA
This sequence comes from Dillenia suffruticosa, assembly GCA_033439265.1. Lineage (NCBI taxonomy): Eukaryota > Viridiplantae > Streptophyta > Magnoliopsida > Dilleniales > Dilleniaceae > Dillenia > Dillenia suffruticosa. The sequence continues at coordinate 1,451,643 of JAVTVX010000001.1, forward strand.
AATTAAACTAGATGTTTAAACCCCCTAAATAAATATTCTTAACTTTCTAAAACTCATCGGAGATGCTTTAAAATCATTTAAAATACTTAAATATCAAACTTTTTAAAATAATTTGAAAATGATTGAGAACTTTTAAAAATATAAGGAAATAATTGAAAATCTCTCAAACTTTTACAAAACAAAAACTTGGCTTTGATACCAATAAAATTGTCACACCCCGATTCTCGGATCGAGTACGCGTCAACTATAGTGTTACCGGAGTATGACTAAGTGTAACCCATATACCAAAGTATCACAACATTTATCGATATTCATCCATTTTCCAAAATAATTCAACAAATCAAAATAAGTCAGTATGCTTTCATCACATAATCAAAAGACCAGTCCACTTCATCTCTGTTTAAAACATGCATGCATCGGGCCAACTCGATTGTTCAAATCTATAGAGGATAAAACAAATCCCTACTAAAGGGTTCCATATTAAAATCCTCCGAAAACAATTCCCTAAGAAATTCAAGGAAATAAAAGGGACGTCTTTATTTTAAGTATACAAATTATAGTTAAATTCTAAACCAAATAGATATAGTATAAAATATGTTTACAAAATAGTTACACAGCGTACCTCCATTTGGATCCATTAATATCTTAAATCAAAAGAAAATTAGTACTAAAAAAAGTCTAACAAAATAAGATTCTATGAATCCGATACTGAGCGTTCACAATTTTCAACTAGATTTCATCAATAAAAATGGAAGTATGAGAGACGAGTATATACTATACTCAGTAAGTGATATGCAAGTTATCGATAAATAAAATTTGTGTGGTGGATATATCAAACGTATATATCTTTTTTAATTTATCATGTCAATCACAAATAGATTTTTCAATTATCATGATTCAATTTCATATATATCCAACAACTTCACATTTTTAAATATAGGGCAGTCAAAATCATTATTCTCAACAAAGATCTACTATAACCTATGATGAAACTGTCAAGAGTTTTAGAAATTTAAGTTTACAAATGCCCCAATCTTTGGCATTGGCTGTGGTATTTCATTGGTGGTACGACTAACTATCTCAAGCCCTTAGCCATGCTATTTGGCCATGAATGTACTGTCATACTTGGCTATATACCATGGTCCATTAATCCCTAACACACACCTGACTATTTGTAATGCGGAGGGGTAATGACTAGTTATTTAATAAGGGTTCAGACTCTTCCTCCAATAACCACACCTTGTACCATTTTACAAAATTTATAAATCCATTTCATATGCCATTAATTCAGTAATTATTCATTATTTGTCAACATGATAATGTATTCAATATTAATAAATCAACGTGGTATATTTATTTATTCAAAACATATAAGATGTATAGGTGTTTCAAATTCAGTCTTTAGGATATCTCACACACGTATTAAAGTATTTATAATCAACTTTCAAAAATTATTTATAAAATTCAATAAAGTCATTTTTCTTATTTAAGTGCAAGCATATAGTCACTCACATCTTGGAAGGGTAATCACTCCTATTTTACAATCAATTCGTAATGTAGTCTCACTTTAGTTTCGAAATACCTTGATCTGTGACATTCAACACCAATTACACTTATAATCATTTATAGAGTTAGGGTTATTCAATTTTTACCAATTTAATATGATCTCTAATTCCATAAATCCATAAATCTATGTTTCTAAATTTATCAAATACATGTCAAGTGCTTAAATAAAGTATTTATATTTACACTTTGTATAATTTTCATTATATTATAAATTTTAGGTCTAAACTCTCAAATTAAATCCTACAATCTAAATCTAATAATTAAAATTCATATTAAAAAGACACAAATCTAGATTAAAAGCACAAGATTACCTTTAGGGAACTTACAATTTTGTCTAAGATCAAAATTTGTCAAAACCCTGACTTTCTCTCTCTACAAAAATTCTAAATTTCAAGTATAAAAATCAAATTCATTAGTAATGGAACTAAACCCATGAAAATAATAAGAAAATTACCTTAATCCCATGGTTGAATCAAGTCTTAGACATTAACTCACGAAAACCCTAGATTTTTTCTCTTTTTGGATCAAAACCTAAGTATTTTCCCCCCAAATCTATCCTTATTAAAGAGTTTGATTGAGAGTTTGGAAACTTTATGAAGTGGGTTTAGTAGAGGAATAGTTGATTTCAAAAGAGATTGAAAGAGAGAGAGAGACGAGAATGCCGAGAGGGAGAGAGAATGAGCGAGAGAAAAATAAGAGATGTTGATTGTATTTGGGAGAAAAAGGAGAGTGAAGGTTTGTTTGAACCTTTTTATAATGTGTTGTGAAATCTCAATCTTATCTCTCACTGTTTTTAAGTTTTATTTAGATTTAGTTAATTCTTTTCATCATTTCGCAGTCTAGACATTACTTGTCTTGCTCGAGTCAACTTGCAAACAATTTAACTCGATTTATGTATCTAATTTCTTTTGGGCTCAGGTTGACTTATTGTTTTATAGGTCGACTTGATATTTGTTTATTGTGGGTTCAGGTCGATTTGGATAATGATTAGGTTGACCCAATTTTCTTTTGTGTAAGTCCGGGGTCGACTTAATTTCCTAATAAGTCAACTTATTTAAATTACAAACATGTTTTCTGAGACATATTTGATAGGTTGGCTGGTTCTGAATGCAAGTCGACTTATGATGTTGCAGTCTTGAAGTTTTAGTCGACTTGTCATTAGATAAGTTGATTTGGTTATGTATAGATTTAGAGTTATGAGACCTATGTTTCTCTAGTCGACTTAATGAGTTTTATACTTGGCCAAAATTCAAGTTTTTGAACTTTAAGTCAATTTATCAAGAGGGCAAGTTGACTTGTCAAGATTAGTTTTAATTTTGACAATTTTTATATTTTACTAGAAATTCAATTAATTGACTCCAATTAATTTTAATCATCTTTAATTATCTTCAAAAGTTATTTTACTCAATGAAATTTTTATAAGAATTTCATTGATAAATCAGAATCAATTACATAACTAAAATTCAATGAAAATTTTCTAATACCGAATTTTTAGTATTACAGAGAGGATTTGAAATGGAAGTTGCAAAGAAGAGGGACAATTTTGGAAAAAAATTAATCTTATCGGATGAAGAAGATTTCCACGCGTGGTTCACAATCTCAGTATTTTTTTCACATTTCCGTCAGTTTTATTAGCTTTTCACATTTTTTTTAAATCATAAGGGGATAGGTAGATATTTTTAAAATATGGAGGTAGTATGTGGAATTTTGTGAAATCATAATGAGAGAAAATGTAACTTACCACAATTTTACAATTATTTGATCTTTGGTTCCCTTATAAATTCGTGTTACCATCATATGCATTTTTTAAAACATAATTTCTTAATATCTATTTGGTCTTAATTGTTTTCACTTAAACAAAAGGTTGGAATAACTAGTTTTTCAAAAGTTGTTTAAAAAATTAGTTTTTCTTTTTTTTTTTAATGTAAACAAGGGAAAAAAATGAGAAACCCTTGGGAGATATATATATATATATATATATATATATATATATATATATATATTTTAAAATCTGTTCTTTAACTATTTTTGTTTATCTATTTTCATGTAACATAGCAATTTTGTCATGTAGCTAAATAAACATCCGAGCCAAAATCGACGGTGTTGCCTAACCCTAGTAATTGATTGTATGATGTTCCCAATGATCTCAAAGTGAAGAACCAATCTAGTAGCAACCCTATCGCCATTTATTTATAGTTGCTAAAAAGTATTGACTCCTTACAAAACCATCATTTTCATTTTTCTATCACACTATTTTTATCATATTAATTTCTTTAACTCTATCAAAAAAAGTAAAAGAAAAATAAAACAAAATCTCTCTTTATGAAATCTCACTTACTTTGATGAATTCAACAAATAACTTACACATATAGGGGAAATAGAGAAAACTACTTTAGTCTTAAAGAAAAATATAGAGAGAGATCCTAAGGAAGAAGTAGATGGCTCTCTCTGTCTCTTCAATTTGCCTATTTTCTCTCTCTCTTTGGGATTTAGATCAGAAGGCGACATGGGAAGTAGAAACTTTATTGCCCTTGTAGTTGTCTAGAAGCACCAACTCCTTAAAAACCCTAGTTTTCAACTTTTCTATCACATTCTTTTTTTTATCATATTAATTTTTCTTTAATTCCATTAATTTAGTAAAACTTATTTTGGTAAAATACAAATAGATAATTATGAAATTTTATTTTATTAATGTTTAGTATGAAACTATAAAGTTATTGATTTTATTTAACTATTTTTATTTTAATTCTATTATAATTTTTTATTATTTACTCTAAATGTGGAATATAAACTTTTAAAATTATCCTTGCACTATATTTCTAAAGGTTTTTTTTAATGGTGGTACAATTAACTATTACTGTTATTTCAAGAAAGTTCTGAAATTTGTTTAGTAATAAAAAATATAATATATTAGATTTTAAATAATTAAAATTAATCCATGTGTAAAATTCTTTATACTTAATGTATAACAACTGTTTGTATATTTCGAATAGTATTATTAACTTTTGTTTTTTGTAATGAGAATGATGTTAATCCCCAATGGTACTTACCGCTTGACCTTCATATTGATATTTTTTTCTTTTTTGTTTTTGTCAAAGTTTAAGTTGAGATTTTAAAATTTTCTATCGATATAAACACGAAAAAAATGATAATGATTTGAAAATTGTGAAAATAAATGTAATTCCTTATGAAATAAATCGTGTAATTTTCGATAAATGCTAAACTTTAAATCTCATAATTAGTGTTACCGTTATATGTATTACTTTTAAACATAATTTCTTAGTAAATGTTTAACCTAACTTTTTTTTAGTTTAAAGACCGTTTAAAACTAATACTTACATCAATAAGTTTTTCAAAAGCTGCTCGAAAAAGTTGGATTCTTTTTTTTTTTTAAATGAAGAAAACATGGAAAATGGGAAGCTCTTGATGTTGTTCACCATATTTCTCTTTTATATTTTTTTTGTTAGAAAAATAATGCACAAAATATAAATATAGTATTTTTTCCTCTTAGTTGAAGAAGATATAATCAATGTAAGAATTTACGGGAGTTTGAGCGATAACTTCCTTATTAACATTGGGTTCCATCAAGATTCAATATTAAATTTCATCGTTTTTATAATAGTAATAGATAAAATTATAAAAAATATACAATATGAAATATCATGGTATATACCTTTTGTAAGTGATATAATATTGGTTGATAAAACTAGAGAAAGTATTGTGCTAAATTAGAGTTATAGAATGTCACATTGAAATTTAAAGAGTTTATATTAAGTAAATCAAAAATTGAGTATATGGAATATAGATTTAGTAACATTTATCAGGGTGATAAAGAAACGATTAAATTAAAAGAAAAAAATATATCAGAAAATGAACATTTTAAATATTTTTGTTTTATCATCCAAAATGATGACAATATAGAATAAGTTGTAAATTATAGAATTTAAGAAGATTGAATGAAATAAAGAAGAGTATTTGGAGTTTTTTACGATTGTATAATAATATTGCATTTGAAGGGAAAACTATATAGAAATGTAGTAAAACCGATACTATTGTATGATGCTGAATATTAGATATTAAATAAAAACAAGAACAAAAAATAATTGTAATATAAATGAGAATATTTATGTGAATATGTAATAATACTAAAGAGATAAAATTATAAAAGAGATAAAATTAGAAACGAAAAGATATATAATAAATTGAGAGTTTGTTCAATTGCAGATAATATGTGAAAATATTGTCTAAGGTGGTTTGGATATGTACAAGAAAGATCGAAAGACGTACAAGAAAGATCGAAAGACATACTAGTAAGGAAAATCGAGAACTTAAATATATGAGATTTAGTAAAACGTAAAGATAAATTGTTAAAAACTTGAATACAAATTATCCGTAAAAATATAATAGTTAAATATTTAGTTGAGAATATGATTTTCGATGGAAATAATTGACGTAATAGAATTCACATAAATTAAATCAAAACTCTTATATTTTTATTATTATTATTTATTTATCAAATGATCGACTTTAAAATTAATATTAAAGTTCAAGTTATTGTCATTGTTTGTTTTCCTTGGTTGAGAGGTTTATCTAGGGTTATTTATCAAAATAACGTTAATTTAAAAAAATTTATTTAAATATGGTTTTTTTTTTTCAAAATGACGATTTTGCACTCTCAGAGTGCGAAATCATTTTTTTTCTTTTAATTTTTGACGATTTATTTTTTTTTTGTTATGAAAAATAGGTTTTGAAAAAATATTAAAATATGTATTTGCATTTGTATTTTTTTTAACGCACTCAAATTCTTTTACATCACATTATGATAAAATTGAATACATTGTTATTTTAGATACATTTGCAATACATGTTTTGATTTACGTGTTTATGATTTTAAGTAGAGGTCGAGTATATTGAATTTAGCATAGATTGTGGGACATAATGACAGATGAAAATGATTGAAATAATGCCACAAGAGAATCAAATAAGGGTTTGTGTGGAACCCACAAAAAGAAAAGAAAAATAAAAATAAAAATAAAAGAAACATAAAAATAAAAGAAAACAAAAATAAAACAAATATAATTTTGGGATACCATGACACTTCATTACTTAACACACGTGGCAACCCTAATTTTGGCACCTCACTATGCTTGGACCTCACATTCCACTTAGATAGAGAAGTAAGAATGGAGAAAAATTCAAAAATTTAACTTTTTTCTTTCAAAATGTTCATTTTCGGATTTTATCTTCCTCCTCCAAAAACTCATCTCAATCTCCATTAAAACTATCCTTGAAGGAAGTAAAAGGAAGTGCAAAATACCTAGAAAATAAGCTAGAAATTCAAAAGAAGCTTGGAGAGGAAAGGAAAGAAAATCAAATAAAAGAATTGCAATTTTGAGGCAAATACCTTGTATGTTTTTGCTAAATTAATACCTAATAATGCTATAGAATATATTTTTGATATAATTGTATTGCTGGAATTTGGAGAAAATGAATTAGGAAAAAAGATAATCCCGTCCTTAGATGAAACCCTAGAAATTGGTATGCTAGACAGCCAGACTATGCCTTATTCTTTACTAAATATCTTTCTCTGTGTAACTCCAAATTGAATATGGTTTTCTTTTGATGAAACTAGACTTCTGTGGCTTTAAACGGACATAAGATTCAAAGAGTTTCAAGAACAATTGGATTTTTGGTAAATTTTTAAAGTAGCATGATGGCTGCGGAAAGATTGTTCTGTTTACAGCATGGCCATGCTCCATTTTTTATTAAATATCTTTCTTTACAGAACTGCAAATCGAATACGATTTTCTTTGTAAGAAAATAGACTTCCATAACTTTAAAATGACATATATTTCGAAAGGTTTCATTGAGAAATGAATTTTTGGTGAATTTTTAAATTGCCACATTTTCTGCAGAAAATGCTGTTTTAGTCTGTTTCTATGTTGAAATTTGTCTTGATTGTTGGCTGCCTTCTAGGCTAAATTAGGCTAACATCTGAATATAAATATTGTAACCCTATGTCTTATCTCTATATGGCCATTGGAATCATCTTAATCCGATATTTGCAGAAGAAGTTATGATAGTTTTTCTATGACTGCGCAAGTTATATTGTTAAATTTGGATTTAACATTGTTTGATATGACATATTTTGTATAATTGGTACTGAATCTTGCTACGAATCCTATATGATCCTTGTGATGAATTGGAATCTTTGTGATTATCACTCATGTGAATATGAAGTAAGATGAAGAGAAAGTGATACTACGATAATAACTCCGAAAACTTTACGAATCTTGCGGGCGAAACTTAAGGAGTACAGTTGGTATGTGGAGTTTCGAAAGCTTTGTGAAGTTTGCGGGCGAAACTTGAGGAATTATGGATGTATCTCTTCTCCCTGCAAGGGTGGAATTAAAAACGTCTGAAGTATTTGAGGTGTCTAACCTAAAAAGACCTAACATTTCATTTAGAAATACCGACTTTTTGGCTTGCTCTTCAGATTCTCATACACTAGCTTGATTCGACACTCCATTATTTTCTTTAAATGTCAAATTAAATTGGAACAATGAAGATAAAAAAAGTATAATGGTTTTAAATGTGGCAATTGTGATTTTCTTTTGTGGTTAATGTGCATCCTTGATATATTTTGCTATGATTCTGATTCTTATATAATGATGTTAATATTCTTGTGCCTGCTGCTTGTATTGCTTGCTATTGATTCCTTAGTACTTGCTCAGTCTATGCTGACCCCGATATCTTCATTTTCAGGTGATCTGGGAGACGAGAGAGAAATCCAGGATAGAGGCATTTGAGTTGAGGGATTTAGATCCCTATCTATCGTGGACCCTTTTTATTTTGTTTGAATCATGTAATTATTTGTTTTCTTGTTAATAGTTTGGGATGTATTCCTATATACATGTATAGTTTTGATACATGAAAATATATTATATATAGTTTGTGAATATGGTGTTCATACACTATAGTATGTTATACTGGGCGGCCAGAAGGGCCATTGATGCCAGCTTGTTTGATAAGAGAAGTGTCATATTAATCTTTATTATGTTACCCCAGATGGCTAAATAGTCACTAAATAGGGGAGATCTTGTCGTAATTTTATTTGGAAAAAATAAGCGATTTATTTTTTTAATATAAATCTTCTTCCGTATTATCACATGCGGGGAGTGCGATTGTCGCGAATTTAGACGTTACATTTTAATTGGATTGATTGTTTTCGCATTTGCATGTTTATCTCCTTTTGTTAGGGAGTACGACGCTTGGATAGCAGGTCGTCACAATCATGACCCCTTCATCCATATTGTGTAAGTATGGTTTCTTCTTTTCCGCTTCAACAACCCGATTTTCATCCTCTTCCGCAGCTTCAACTTCTTCATTTATAACATTATACTCATCATCACTTTCACTCTCCAATTCCTCAACAACAAATGCATCTACCGGATCTGTCACGGGCCTCTCGTGGGGTCTACTCGTACTAGCCCTGAAAGCAATATTATCTGAAATAAATGCATCATATTGTAATCAATCATTTCCAATATATCCATTACTTAATAGCTCTGTGTAATAACCAATATTTATCTTACCACCGTCACCCATCACCTCTGTACTATTTTCAATCATTGTAGAGCTATCCGGGATATCTTCCACATTTTCTCTGCCCCAACTTGAGTAACCTACCATGGGTGGGTTATCACGTGGAGACACAATTGCTTCCGACTCTAAAAATAATTCAACTGCCATCAAACTCCCGATATATTTCGGAAGTGACAATATTTTCGACAAAAAGTTATCATTCTCCATGGGTAATACACAATAAGAGAGAGATTGTCTAGATTAGAGAGGATATTTATATACAATATTCAGTTTGAATTGCTTACAATCAAATCCACTTTTGAGATATAAGATTTTTATAAACTCCTGTCATTTAATTTTACTATCAACCACAACACCCATTTTTGGACAACACTATATCGATATTCATTTTCACCACCAATTACACCACCCTAATAAAATACCAATCTCACATGGTCGTCACCCATATTTTCTTTTTGTATCTACACCAACAACAAAGTATTATTATATGCCAATAGCAATATAAACGATATTAGATAGACAAGATTGATGAACTTTTCAAATAATACAAAAATAAGATCCAACAATATATATCAAGCAGTATTTTATTTTATAAAGCCTACTTTAACCCTAGTTTCAATACCCTATTTAAAATTTTAAAACCCTAATTTAAAACACTAATTTCAAATTGAAAATCCTAATTTAATTTAAAAAATCATAATTTCAAAACCCTAATTTCAAATTTAAAACCCTAATTTCATTTTAAAAACCCTAATTAGAAAGCCTAATTTTAAAATCCTAATTTAAATTTCAAAACCCTAATTTTAATTTAAAAACCCTAATTTCATAACCCTAATCCTAATATCATAATTTTAGGAAACATTTAACCATACAACATAACTTAAATGAAACTCTAAACATCAAGAATTCAAATAAGGAGCATGAATTTTGAAATTCGCATGTTATTGGAGAAGAGTGAACCCTAATTAAATTCAATAATACAAGTAACAAAATCAACCAAACAAGACATAAGGACAACGAAATTTACCTTTGACAGATGATCTTTATGCTGTTGGAGAAGAACAATCAAAACCCTTCATGCTTGTAGTCCGAGCTTCACAACAGCAGGGAGGAGAGCAGAGGAGAATGACTTCATGGGAGAGTGGAAGGAGAGCAGAAGGAATGACTTCACGGTCCTGGGGAAGGAGAATGACTTCGCGGGAGAGCAAAATGAATGACTTCGCGATCCCAGGGTGGGCACTTGTTTCGCACTTCTCAAGTGCAAAATCTATTTTTCACAATAAAAAAATTTAAATCGTCAAAAATTAAAAAAAAATAAAAAATTTTAATTTTACACTCTGAAAGTGAAAAATCGTTATTTTGGAAAAAGGAAAAAAAAACAGAATTATATTTAAATAATTTTATTTAAAATTAACTTTATTTTGATAAATAACCCGGTTTATCCGCAAGAAGAGCAAACCCTCATCGAGCGACTCAGATGTCTTCAACAAAAAGAAAAAACGTATGAAATTTCCACATCGAAAGTAATAGAAAGATATATACCCTTGTAGAAAACAAAGCCCCCAAGGCCGAAAGTAACAGAAAAGGGACGGGTTTAATCTCAAACACCACACCTTAGGCTGGGGTCAGGCCTGATCTGTCTCTCTTCTCCCCTTCGCTGGGCAACAGGCAACAAATCTTCCTTTTCTTTACAACGTCCCGCCATTTCTTTCAAACAAGTAAACAGCCCTAGTAGCTTCAACAATGGTGATGAATCTCCGGAAACCATTTCAGTTTCGACCCTAACACCAGTTTAACTTCCTCCTTCCTAGGTCTCTCTCTCTCTCATGCGATTAATCCGAAAGCCTTAGAATTTGCACTCCACTCACAAGCTAATTAGTTCAATTAAATTGAAAAATTAATTTCGTATTTTGCTTTTCATTATGGTTTTGTAGTTTTATGAGTTGATGGCATGCTGTAAGGCTTCACATCATTACTTGAGTTCTCTGTTGAGGGGTTTTCATTGCCCGAGGACCAATTCTTTGCTCACTTCTAGGGTTAGAAGAAGACATTGGTGCAGCTTCAAGACATCTAATCCATCTTTATTTTCTGCCAAGGTACTTTACATTATATAATAGTATTTGCTTATTTATTTGTGAAACCCCACTTTCTTAGCTGCTTAACATTTAGGTTTTATCAGGCTATTCGTTGATGGGGTTTGGGGTGATTTTTTAATTGATTATGTGCATGGTTGTTAAAATCCTGTTTGTACTCCGGCAATTTCATGGTTTTATGACAAATCTTTATCAAAATTTTGTGGAATCGGATTATCCCCATTTTCTTCTATAATTCTAGCATTGAAACCAACTGGGTTGGGTTCTGATTTTAACAACTATGGTTAGTGGGTTCTTGTTTGGGTCGGATTAATCTTTATGAGGATTAGAAGTGAGCAAGTTTGATCGAGTTGAATAGGTTGCTGGGTACTAGTAATTTTTTGTGCAGTGGGAAGTTATTTTTGAAGGAAGAGCAAGAGCTAATCTTAAGTGCAGGCTGCCTGCAACGAAGGTTTTCTGGATGAAACCCAAAATTTTGGAGCATATATATATGGGGGGGGGGATAATGGATAAAATCTAAAATGTTTAATTTAGCTGGAACTGTTAAACTAAATCAGGAGATTAAAATTCTTGGGAATCTAGAATTTTTGGTGGGTCTTGGATAAGTTGTGGAAATTTATTTGAGTAATTAGTAAATGTCATGAATTATATGGAGGGAAAATTGCCAGGGGATTATGCAAAAGATGATAAGAAATAATGTGCGAATTCTGTTCAAATTATGTGTAATTTTCAAGAATTGATAAGGCATCCAGGGATGACATGTTAATTATTCAGAAATTCTTGTATTTGGGGTGGGAAAATAACATCGTTTAAATGAAGACAAAGAAGCTGTTAAAACTGCTTTTGCTAAAAGCAGGCAATGCGGATGTTCGCACTGTGGTGGTCCATTGCCCAGGCGGCTAATGTGTCTATCATCAATGTGGAATTTAGTCAAATCACCATTGTCCATAATACCTAGACATTGGATAGAAAATTTTAGTTATATTGTGCATGTGATCTTTTGCGTGACTTCTTTTGTAAGGTAGCTGCTTTTCGTAAATCATCTGTTGAGTTAATTTGAGGATCTGACCTAGTGCCTGTTTACCAGGGTTACTGTCAGCTAGCTAATCACTTGGATTCAGATACATCATCAACAACTCGTGCTACTTTGTTTCAAAATTTGGGTAGTGAACAAACACTGAGACAAGATTCTTTATTTGATTTGGCCAATTGTACTGAGAGATCACTGAATACTTCAAATGGTCGAGTGATGCTTATTGATGGAACATCAATAATTTATAGAGCATATTACAAACTTCTTGGTATGTTACATCATTTCACATTTTCTTTCTGCACATGCCCTTCCACTTCGAATTTTTTTCAAGTCCTACTCTATAGTTCAGAAATGTTTCACCTTGCATGTGTTGAAATGGGGGATTACATTTACCTTTTGATCTCATGCTTAAATTCCTTTACACGAGTGTCCAACGCACAACATAGTGCACAGAATGCTTCGTCTTGGTTGATGAGCAGTTTCTATGCAATAATCTGAATTCCCACTCTATGACCATCAAGTTGGAGAGTAAATTTTGGAAGCAGGTTAGGGAAGTTGGAATTATCATCCATTTTCTACTTTCTTTGTCTTAGGCATGGAAGGAGGATGGAACATGAGTAACCAAAAAACAATTTTTGGATCAACACAGATAGGTATGATGGGTACAACCGATTAGCTATCATGCTGGATGCAATTTTTATTCTTGCAACACATTTAGTTCTACAATATTGAAGCATGGACTCAATATGGCTGGTTGAGTTCTCTGCAGAACTTATGCCTTGTTCACAGATTTTTCTTTTGCCATGAGCTTGTTGCAACAAGTTGTGTAATGGAGATATGACTATTAATATTGCATCTTGCTTCGGGTGCCATGGTGACCAATGTTTGATTTGGAAAAGTTATTGTGCTTAAGAATAACCTTGAGTTCGGATCTTTTGTCATAAAGTAGGGTTAGAATGAGCCTTGCCCTTGTCAACATGTAATAGGATCCTTAATTTTTACCCAAAAAACGAGTATGGGCCAAATAATACGACGCTTAAGGTTGGCTTGTTTTGCTGAGCTTGAATTCATTTGACAAATTCAAATGCAGCCAAGCTCAAGCTACTGTAATTGTTTTATGGTGCAATCCCAATGCATAACCAAAATCAGCTAAGTGACTGTTTGACAGTGTGCTTTCTTAGAAATTATCTACTGAGGCATGCACATTAGTTATTTGAATTACTTATGCATTCCTGTCACTGATTAGTTTAAGCATTCATGTAGCAAAGTTGCACCATGGATATCTTAAGCATGCTGACGGCAATGGTGATTGGGTCTTGACCATCTTCACAGCCTTGTCTCTTGTAAGTAAACTTTATCTTCTGTCTTCTGATTGTTGTACCCTGTGTAAAACCATTGGAGTTTTTCCTGCATGTTCTATATTTCTTTCATCATTTAACTGAAAGTTCCTATTCATTACATTAAGGAGATTGAGTTGTTGATTAGATGGTTTGCACCTTGCATTCTGGACTTTACTGACAGTTATTTCTGTTGCAGATTATGGATGTTTTGGAATTTATTCCTTCACATGTGGCGGTAAGATGATTTCATTTATCAGATATATATTTCTTTCAATAAGTTATGCACCTCCTAATCGGAGGCTTAACAAGATTGGTCTACACTATACCACAAGCCTTGCATTTAGTTTTGCTAAAGAACATACCTTTAATAAGTATTAATTTTACAGTGCTTAGACAATGTTGAAAACATGATTAGGACAGAAGGCTGTCTTTGTTATAATCATTTGGTGCAATGATAGTAAAACACCTTTAGTATTGGTGGCGCCATATCTTTTCTTATATAATGTTTAAAGTTTGTATTTTTTTTAATCTTGAAGTTTTTATTTTATTTTTTCTACTTCTGACCGTTGTTGTTTTATTCTTTCCTTTGGCTGGATGCAGGTGGTGTTTGACCATGATGGTGAGCATGCTTTGGCAATCCTATGATTAGCTTCATTGTTCCTCTCTTTTAAATTTTGAATTTAGTCGTATTATTCTCTTTGGACGTTAGTCTGTCCCTTTATCTAATGTCTATCAGTTTTGATATATGCAAAACTTGAACTATGATAGACTTTTGAAGTTATTTCCTGCTTTCGAAGGAGACAGTTTATAGTAAAGTACTTCATTGTTGTGCCATGAAATAAGATTCCATTGTACATTCAGATGTACATTCTCCAGCTTCTTGGCTGTGCTGGATAAATATGAAAGCAAGAAGAATGGATAGTTGAACTTCAGAGGAGATAAGTAGAATTTGTTAGTAGAAAAGCATAATCAAGAGTTAGGAGAGATTTTCTAAGAATACTACATTTGGCATGGGATGATAGTGCACATGCATATTTTGCATGAAAGATAGAAATAATGCTTTTAGGTAGACTGCAAATAAGTTTCCATTTGCTGTTACTTTTGGAGTTTCACTTTATTCTCATCTTGGTTTATAGGAGGAACAGGAATACTTGATTTTTGAATTTAATTTGAACTGCTTTGTTTTTGCTCAAGAGTTGCTATTGTATTCTTTTTAGTTCTTGTTTCTTTTTGTTGGAAAAGTAATGGGCAGATCTCTGCTCTACACAGTGGAAGATATATGTTCATTCTAACTACGTGATGCTTAGAGGTGGTAGGATTAAGTTGTTTTCTTGGAATAATTTTTTTTGGTAGTATTATAGAATATCTGGCTTTCTATGGAGCAAAATGTGCCTAAAATTTGAATGTTGTGCTGACAATTTTATAAGGGATGACAATAGCTGATTAGTGCAGCATCTTTCAAGGTTTGGTGGTATAATGGATCGTTTTGTGTTTGTTTTCATGGAGTAATGGCGCTATTGTTCTTTGCTCTAAGCATTCTTTGTCTGCTGCGTGCTGCCTAGAATAGTATTGATGTATACCATTGTTAGATTTGATCATATGGATGTCTTGTTGAGATTTATTAATGGTTGCTTTTTGATTAATGTGGATATCATGAAGGAAATAAATTAAAAGGACTTGTTCTAATTATGCTGAATATTAATGTAGAAGCTAATATCCTTATTCCTGAATAACCTGCACTTTTTTCTACTAGTGTTAGACACACTTCTTTAGGCCCAACTTTCATATGCTATATTCTAACTAGTCATTTCCTTGTATTCAACAACTTTAATTTTAGTTGTGCTGCAATTCTTTGGTCTCTGTCTCAAGATTGAGTATTAGAAATTGCTCAAGTCTAAGTCACTGAACAAATGCAGAGAAACACAGTATAGGTGTTTGCAGAATTGTTTCGACAATTCCTTTATTTTGGAGAATGGTATTTGGTGGTTTCTTCGTGGTCTATGGCTGCTGCTTCTTTAAGAGGAAACAATCTTCAGGATGTTAAAAGGAATTGCCTTTTCCCAGAGAATGTCTATGTCAGGTGTGGATATGTGTTGGGCACTGCTATGTGTCTCATACTTGTTTCAAGTGCATGATTATATCACTGTCTATATATTTTTTTCATTGATTAATATAGCCGACAAATCTATTGTGCATATCTTTAACAAAATATATAGCTAACAGAGGAATAATCTTCTTTGAACCTAATGTTCTGTTTGCAAGAGTTCTCCATCTTAATTTCCCCGTGCCATTAGGTTTTCTTGATAAAGTAACCTTTTTTAATGGAAAAAAGAATAATATTATTTGAGAGAGGGAGGAATAGACAACAGGGACCATTCAAATGGCTTTATCGGATGCCAAAAGTCCTTGAATGGTGAAGAGAAATTAATAATATGCAATATCGAAAGTGTCTCAAGACAAGAGTCATGAGATTGGTTGGGAGAGATGATTGGACTATTTTAGATGCTGAGCTGATGCAGGTTAACTTGCCAGGTTTTCCCTGAAACCATTGAGGGGCCAGGTTCAGTTTGGCGAAAAAGTGCTGATCTTTGAGGGTATAAAACGGCCGAAGCCCAGTAATTTAAGTGGAGGCGGGTCTGGTAAAATAGGACCAAAAGGGCTTTAATAACCCGGGAGAAAACAATGCAGCTTAATGGAGGGTGACCGAAAACCACCATTACTGGCAACTAAAGCTTCAGAAATAGTTTCTTAAGGGTTTTGATCGCTGTGGAGGCATCGCATCAGTCCTTTAAGCTACTTATGTTCCCAAAACAGCTCATTTCTTCCACAAATTCCAGCCCTACCGAGTCTCAAAATTTTTCCTTTGATTCTAATAGTGCAAATAGGGGGAGAGTGCTTCTTGTTTTACATGGTGTATCACAAGAAATAGCCAATGAGCAGTTTAATTTGACAGAAATGGCTCCAGATGCCTGGCTTGTTAGTCAGGTGCCGCAGGGGCTTGCAACAATGGGTGTGTGATGGGGATGAATCTGAGAACAGAGGTTTCCAAAGTGATGGAGTTGATAACAATTGGCAAGATTATTTGTGTGTTTTGGGGTCTGATGATGGGCTTCTGCCAAAAGAATAAGAGCACATGGGGATCAAAATTTAGATGTGGAGGGAACAAATGAGGAGGTCACATTAGCAGAGTACTCTGGGTCATGAGTTTCAGAGAAATGGTGATTCATTTTAAGGTGATAGCTCCAAAAGGTACCAACAAGGTGTAGCTATTAAAGGTCCAAGCACCATGGAGCATTCTTTTCCTTGAAGGGAGCCAAAAATATTTGTTTTCTACTTCTTCACCGCTGCAATGTTTTGACCGGCATCATAAAACTGTAAATACCTGAATTCTGTGTTGTATTGAGGGTGCTTGTAGGTAATCAATCCAATCTTGGCATTGAATAGTCACTTGTCAGAGATCATGTTGGTTCCAGTAACCTTAATGCCATTATAAAATTGAATTCTTTGGGTAATTCACCCATAATATTGCCTGAGAAGATGAGAGGGATAACTGTGAACAGTGTATCTTTAACAGATAGGTTTGAGATTGTCTAAACTTGACAGTGCCCTTATCGACACCAACCTTGCCTTCATTGTTTTTATAACTAAGAGGAAAAGGCCTAGAATGTCATGGGGGAGAGATGAGATTCGAGGATGTCAAAGAGGAGTGAGGGTTCTAATGAAGGTATTTAGTTGGAAAGTTTCAGGTTTAAGTGATATAGGGAAAGGGAGAAAGGTTAAAGAAACTATTCTTCGAGTTTCTCATTGCAATAGCTTTATTCAAGAATCTAAGTTGGCGGAGGTGGATGCTAGTTTGGTTCTATTCCATTTGGAATTCAAGGTTTGACAGTTGGGAGTGTCTTCTTTCCTGTTGTTTGTCGTGCAGGATTTTAATTATTTGGGATGTTAAACCTTAGAATGTATTGATAACTCTCATGAATCGTTTTCTCTTCCTATTTTACTTCAAGTTGAAGGTCCTCAACAATTGTGGTTTACCTTCTTGTATGGTTCAAATATGACTAGATTTCATTGTTCCTTTTGGGAGGAGATGCATAGTTGTTTTGTTTTGTTTTTTGTTTTTGTTTTTGTTTTTTCTTTTTTTTTTCGTGGTCTCCAGATTGATGCTTGGGTGGGGACTTAGTATTTTAGATTCCTAAGGGAGTCTAGAATTGCTAATAGTATGACAACATTTGATTCCTTTTCTAGGGATTGTAAGTCACAAGATATTTCTCTGTGCCCAATATACTTGGTTGGTATTTGGCGAGTGAATGGCTGCTTCCCGTATTCGTTTCCTTTTCTATAATGAGCGGGAGTCCTGCTTTCCTATTTTTTGACATGAAACCTTCATTACGACCACTTTTAGACCACTTTTCCAACCTTTTAGAATCCGATGATATCACTTGGGTCCTACTCTTTTCCAGTTTGAGAATATGTGGCTTTCTCATAGTCTTAGAAAGGTGGTCAAAGATTTTTGGAGAGATACCCCTATAGAAAGATGGGAGGGTTTCAAGTTCATAAAACATTGAAGAGTCTCAAGAAAAATCCTAATTGGAACAAAGAGGTCCTTGGTGACGTTAGAGAGAATAAAAGTGCTATTCTTTGTGAACTTGATGAGATACATAAGTTGGATGCTGAGAGAGGTTTGTCCGAGAATATTTCTACTAGAAGAGAGAAATCGAGTAATGATCTTGAGGAACGACGTATAGGATATTAAATGGTGTCAGAAAACACGTATGAAGTGAGTTACAGAGGATAATTTAAACAGTAGGTTTTTCCATTAGATTGCTAAAGGTAGGAGGCAAAGGAGTTCTATTAGAGAATAAGAAGATAGCATGGGACAATGTTAGTACAAATCCTATCGCTATTAAGGATACTGTACTGGGTTTTTAAGCAGTCCTCTTTTGCTTTTCTCTTCACTGTTGTGGTGAAGTATTTAGTAGGTTGACTAAGAGAGGAGTTTGACATTTCTTTATGCTACTTTTCTTATGGACTTCGAGTGGGGAGACAATGAAATTTAAGTTTCTTATCTTCAATTTGCGGATAATGGTATCTTTTTTATTAAAGAGGATAGTGTTGGTTTTATGAATATGATCACTCAACATATTTAGAGAGTCTCCACGAGATCAATGTGGATAACAGTTAGTTTCTTGGTATAATTGCGTCTAGTGAGTCTCTTGATAACTTAGCAGCCATTATCAATTGTGAGTAAAGGTAATGACCTATTTCTTATTTTGAAGTTTCTTTGATAGGAAACCCCAAAAGTGTCCATTTTCGCGATCATGTCATGAATAGAATTAGTAGGAGATTAGATGAGTAGAAGGTTGCTTTTTCTCTTGTTACAAAGGGCTTGTTGCCTAATCCTTGCATCTCTATGTAATGTTTTCCCCAAATTTCTTCCCCCTTTTCAGATTCCTGATTGATCCCTTTTAAGATCCGTGATTGGTGGTCAAGAAGTTTGAGAAGTTATTGAGAGATTTTCTTTAGTTGGGAAATCGGTTGGCTAAAAGTGATTATTTGGTAAGATGGGAGTAGGTGTTGAAACCTAAATCTGAAGGTGGTTTAGGTGTGAGCAGTTTTGTGTTCAAAAACATCTCTATGGTAAAAATTGTTTTTGGAGATTCCTTTTAGAATCTAATTCTTTGTGGCATAACGTCATCAAGAGCAAGTGTGATCTCTGACAAAATGGATGAGATGTTAATGCTTGATGGAGGGCTTCTGGTTGTAGTCTTTAGAAATTCGTCTCTCATTTGTATCAACACTTCCCCTCCTCTTATGTCTGTCGAAGTAGGTAATCGTTCTCGTGTTCTGCTTTGGGAGGATTTTTGGATTTCCTTTATTCATTAGTTTTTCTCGATTCTATTGGTTTTGTTTGCTTTACTCGGCTCCTATCCAAGGCTCTTATAATCAGGAGCATCATTCTGTCTGTTGGTAGAAATTTTAATGGCAGATGACTTAGATTGTTAGGTTCCCTAATTTTCTTTTTTCAAGGAAATGAACCTTCTCATAGTGTTTTTGACACTAGAATTTTGAACCTTCTCATAAGTGTTTTCTCTTGCAATTCCCAACATCTTATTTGCCTTTCCCACACCCCTCGTTTTCTGTTAATCAATTTTATTTGGAAGGAAAAAGTTCTTGTCAAAGGTAAAGTTTGGTCAATGGTGGTTTATCAATACCAATGATTTGTTATAGAAATGGAGACCTTTTAAAGCTATCTCATCGGATGTTTGTGTTATATGATACGAATTTTGGAACTAGTGATCACATGTTTTTGCATTTGTTTATTGCACAGAATATGTGAAATTGCCCGTCTGCGGCTTGTATGATTATGAGTGTGGAGCCTCCTTGAGTTGTTTCTCATAAAATTTAGAGTTTTTGGAGGGCACAAAAGATGCTGGTGCTTTTGTGGTTATTCCTATGTTAGAATTTATAAAAATGAGACCGTCGGTTCTTCTCTTCTTTGGGATAAGATTACGCTTTATGCTTCGTAGAGGGCTAATGTCTGTTTGTAATAATTATAGTTTAGAGAAGTTGAAGACCGACTGGAGATAGCTTCTTTTCTAATCTATGTATTGCTTTTTTTTTTTTTATTTACTGTTGAGGATTTCCCATCCTTACACTTTTTGTATATTTTTTGTTACATCTTATAGAATTGCTTTGAGCTACTACTTTTTGTTTTTGTTTTTTGTTTTTATGTTTTTTTTTTGTTTTTTTGTTTTTGTTTTTGTTTTTGTTTTTGTTTTTGTTTTTGTTTTTGTTTTTGTTTTTGTTTTTGTTTTTGTTTTTTTTTTGTTTTTGTTTTGTTTTTTTTTGGGTGGAGCAGACTGTGTCGTAAGTGGTAGCACCTTGTGGTTAACAGCCTGTTTCTTGTTGTGTGACTGTGGCAAAAAATTTGGATGACGGAGCTATGCTATCATTTAATTATTTTTGATCTTGTGTGTAGAATATCTCTAGCTTAATTTAGTTTGTCATTTTAGAAATTGCTGTAGGTACCAATCAAGAATAATTATTTCATGAGAACATAAGTTTCTCAATCTTTTTGCATAGTACTTGAGAATTTTATAGTATTCTTAAGGTTAACTAATTGGTTCAATTTTCATTGTTTCCTTCAATTGCAATATATATTTGGTAATATACTGTTCCTCTTTCTTTTTTCAAATACAATATGGTTTGCCCTATTATATCTCTCTTCCTCTCACATGCTATATAATGTTTCTCTACACTTTTGCCAAGAAAATTTTGCCATTCTCACGTGCGTGTCCTAAGTCAACTAGTCCACTACCAGCCCTCTGTTCTTATTTTCATTTTTCTCGGTTGATTTTGGCATCAATTGTCTTAATTTGTTTAAAGCTAGGTACAGATGGGATGGCTTATCAGGCTCTGCAAGTGCATGTTGTCACTTTACTTGCTTTCGTTAATTTGTTATTGATCAACTATTGGAGCTGGGCTTTAGTTAGTGGATCACATGAGGAGGATGAGCTCAATTTATTTAATTTGATGAGGTGTTGTGAAAATTTAGCCACTAGTTGACATATAGATACTGACTGTCTGGACATGGCTTTGTGCTGCACATGCATCTACAAGCTTGATTTGCAGGCAGCATCCCATGCCCTGTACCTTATTCCAGTTTTATATGATTGGTTTGGTTGTGCTGATTATTTAGTCTGGTCTTAAGCTCTGGAGACATGGGGACTCTGGCCGTTCAATTGGTTCTTTGGTTCTTAGGCTATTACTTCATGCAGAGTTATGATAAAAGGAACCTTTTCATTTCAGGAACTCCATTTGGTCAAACTTCTTTTTCTTCCAAAGGAAGTCTAATGGCAAAAGGTATGATTTCTTACCCTTCCCCATGCATTACGAAATAAGGCACTTTTGTGAAAAGGTTTCAACAGTAACCCACATTTTTAGATGGTTTCAGTTTCCGAATGGCCGAATGAAAACTTTTTGTCTATTGTTGCTTTACACAAAATGGAGCAAAGAAGCATAAACCTACTTTAGGGATGGCTACATCACTAATTACTCTTCCTCCCATTGTGGCTCCCACAACCTTGTGCGATCATCTTTGTGCTTGAATATTTTCTGGTGGGTCAGTATATGTGTTGTCAAATTCTGGTTTCCAACACCAAAGCTGACTTTTTTCATGAGTTAGTATAATATTTTATTTTCTTTTTATTATTTTTTCAAGAAAATCCTGGTGGAGTGGAGGTGGACTTTCTCCGTATCTCTTTATCTTACAGCTTACTAAAAATTCTAGGAAGAAGTGAATTAAGATTTGGTCTCACAGAAAATGCCCTTGTAATCTGTTCAGAAGAAAGGGGCAAAAGAAACTGATGAGTGGGATTTTGTACCCTTTTCTGTTTGAGAATGGAGAGAAACTAAGGAGGAGAGAGGAAGAAGTATCATTCTCTCCATTTTGAAGAGTATGTGATAAATGCTGCCAATTTGGTGCATGAGCTTGTGAAGAAGTTAAACTATTTGAGCTTAGGAATATTGCCATTGTTCTAAGAAAGATAGTTGATGGTTGCTTATGGAAGTATGATGGTTTGGAAACAGATTGAAATTTGTTAATTCATGAAGATGTTGTTGGAAGACCATTAACAATTGCAAATTTGTAAACTCTTCAAAACTAGGAAGCATGGATACTTCAAACTTGAAGTTTTGCCTTGTACCTTGTCTGATGCAAGTTGGATGTGACATTCAATAAATACTTGTGGACTCTCTCTCTCTCTCTCTTTTCTTTTTGTGAAAGATGTGTTGACTGATAGCATATCTCCTTTCTTTCCTACTTGATAATCTATATTTTATAGACAAAGAAGAAACTTTTTGACTAATCATTATATCTCATTAGCTCTCAATTTTAAAATACTTAAATAGCTAATTTACTACATTAGAATTATTCATAAACAAAATTTGTGCAGGAAAATTCCCAAAGTTTATCATTATATATAGATTGTGTGTATGGTATTTACATTACTATTTCATTGCCGTATCGTCTCCCTTTCTTTTATTTTTCACAAGTTTGCTGTATTGTTCTATTTCTATGTTCCAAACATGCATTTGTGCCTCACAGCTTACAGTGTTGCGCCTGCATTATTGTAGGGCAGCCAACATCAAATTCTTTGGTGTGTCTGAGGAATACTTCTCGAGCGTGTATTTTAAAGCATGGATATGGATATGGGATACAGGCATTGCACATGTAGACACACACGAAAAGTTTGTAAAGAAACAGGCACTAAATGACAGTGACGTGATTGTAAAGCACAACTTTTATGTAGATGATAAAAAATTGAGTACTCAATTAATTTTTATAGTGAACGTGCAATGTTGTAAATGAGTGATTAAAATCCTTTCTGGCTTGTAGTGGTGCCTTTGATTAGCGAAAGGATTTGGATCCTGATCCTTGATTTCACCTCTTTATCGATGTTGGATATTCTTAATTTCACCTTGTAAAAGGTAGTTTGGTGGAGTGTATATCTATGATTGTATAAAAGTGCTACATTCTTTATTTTTTATTTATTTTATTATTTTTTGAAATTTTTTTAATCATGAAAATTGATCACTTTGCTTAACAAGTTACAATCTAATCATGAATTCTTGATTTTGTGAAGGCTTAAATTTTCGTCATACTCGGTATCCCCTATACAAAAGCAATCGTGGCCCCACACCGGATACTATAGTTCAGGGACTGCAATATTTGAAAGCATCCATCAAGGCCATGTCTATAAAAGTGATAGAGGTAAATGACTGTTATAGTAGAGAGTTATTTGATCAACCTTAGAATGGTCACCGTAGCTCAAGTTGTTAAACATCAGGTACCTGGTGTTGAAGCTGATGATGTGATTGGAACATTGGCAGTAAGGAGTGTGGATGCTGGATTCAAGGTGGTTTTTCTTTACACTATATATATATAGACATAACTAGTGCCCTGACCTCTTACTTATGATTGGACAAGTTGTTTTGCACTGGTAGAGATGATGTGCTATTTGTGGCTAAATAGAGGAAACAAAGAACCTTTTGTGATGTACTTCTATTTTGTTGCAATCTTTTGTGATGTCCTTCTATTTTGTTGCTGCTATATTTATTCAGTTTGTAATGCTACGATCTCAATATTCCACAAATGGTCTGGCACAGGGGATGCCAAGTCATTGTTGATCATCTTTGTACTATGGTCCATTGGTTTTTCCCTTTCTAGAGGAGCTTAAAATGTACTACGAAACTTTAGGCAACTGGTTTGATTTGATTATGTGAATTTTCTGAAATAAGAAGGTCGAGATCTCAACTAATTGCAGTTGCCAATAAGTTTCTTGCTATGTATTTGCTGCCTCTGCTAAGCAATGTTGTTTTTTGTTTGATTTTCATCTAAAGTATATTTTTCCATTTCTGTTTGCACTTCTTATTTTTCTTTGCCTTCTACTTCTGCTGGTTCTTGGTTTGATATGTGAATTTGCTTAGTTACTCCTTCTGTGGCCAACAGGTACGAGTTGTCTCCCCGGACAAAGACTTTTTTCAGATTCTATCTCCTTCATTACGGCTTTTACGAATAGCTCCACGTGGGGTTGAGTAAGAGTTACTTTCCACTTTCTAGGGTTGTGTTCTTGGTTTTGGCTTGAGTATAACCATGCTGCTTTTGATTTTTATCTGACTTAGTCAATGTTTTGCATAATTTGCCCATTTCTTTTGTTAAATGTAAATGACATCAACATAGTTTCTTTCATTTCACAGTCATCATATCTTGTTGTGTACTTGTCCATTAGATAAAATTTGACTATCTGTAATATAAACCAATGAATCATGAGTGGTTTTTGCAGAAGTGTGAAACTTTGTACTTATTTATTCGACACGACTTTATAGTGGAGAGAGCCTTTTGCATTCTTTTTTTAGATCATAAAACTATATTGGGATTGATTCTTTTATTCTTTTCATGCAATGATAGTTAATATGTCCTATCCAGCTTTCATCTTGTTACATCACTTGTGCAGAATGTTTTCCTTTGGAGTCGAAGATTTTGCCAAGAGATATGGAGCTTTGAAACCTCATCAATTTGTTGATGTGGTCTCACTAGTGGGAGATAAAAGTGATAATATTCCAGGTTCTTTCATGCCTTTTGGTTTCAGGACAAACAGATTTATATTTTATCTGAGTGCTTTATGATTCATGGTTTAGAAAAAAAAAGATTTCCATTTGCCTTTATGAATCTCAAAATGGAACTAAATTTACAATGATCTCATACTGCTATTCTTTTCCAGTGCCAAATCTTTCAATTTGTTCGCAGGTTTTGCATAAAGTCATGAATAAAAAGGGGTTTTGTATTAGATGGAAATAGAGTTTGGATATATGTAGGCTTTGCTAATTTTTCTCCCATTTCTTGATCTTGCTAATAGAGCAGGCTGTAGTAAGTTGGAGTGCTTGTTGTACCTTTGTGGGCAATCCATGAGGGGCAGATTACTCTCTGTAATTCTTAGTGTTAAACATTCATTGTAATATTTGTTCTTATTTATGATTCATATCAAGTTAGTGACACAGAATGACTGCGGCACTCAAAATTCCTTTGGGGTTTGGTAAATTTCAAGAGAAGGCATCATTTAGTCAGTTGGTATGTTTTTTGCAAATCCGCATGTCATGGAAGTTGGAGTCCTGGCAATTATGTGCCCAGATCATTGCTTTAAGAGGAAAGTGATTAGAAGGGCCTTAATACCACATTCTTTGTGGCATAGTCTGATGAGAGGAAATCTTAGCTTTCAGCAGAATGGCTAGATGCTAAGGTCCAAATATTTCTCATGCAAGTTATTGAAAGCTGATGTCTAATGTACAGTCTCTCCTCAAGAGTTTTCCCACTTTCAGAGTTGGGTAGTTTTCTATCTATAATTGGGTAGCTGCATTGATTCTCACATTCCCCTTTCTAGTTGTCTTTCCCAACTTGCATCCCTCATATGCTTTAATTTAAACCTTGTTTATTTTCACAAGAACCATATTCCAAGGAAATTTCATATTTCGTGAAATGGATGCTGAGTCTCTTTATCCCTTTCTTCTGGGCAGTCGGTACGGAGTTGTGGCATTTGGATGCACAGGAAATGTTTGGTAAGAAGAGCGAAAAAATCAAACCAAAAAAAAAAAAGAAAAAAATGCACAGAGAAACAACTTGATTTCTTTCTTGCCTTTCTTTCTTCTGCTTCTTCCCCCCCTCCAACATGGAGGGCTTATAGTCTTTCATGCAATGCTTTCTCCTCTATGAAATGATCCCTTCTTCTACAAAAAGGAAAAGAAGATTATTTTTGAAATTTGTTCTTCACCTTAGAAGCATGCACACATAGCTTTCAAATACTTCAAAATTGAAGCAGTTTATACCTGGATATGGCATTTGCTTCAGATGTGTTGCATGCGACATATGGCATATTTGTATTTTTGAACCCTTCAGTATCTGGATGCTCAAGGTACTTGTTCTTGTGATTTAGTCGGTATTGGTGTCCTTGACTTTTCTTAATGTCCTTGGTGTGGAGATTATCTATCTTGGCCTTTCCATCTTGAATCAACTAAAGGATTGGTGTTGCAACTACTTCTCAGCATGAGACATATTATTTAATTTGGCTTGTCTGTCTTGGAATCAGGCCTAAATTGTGGTATGCTGTATCTTTGAAGAAATATCTAGCTATCGTAATGACTGTTTCAGTTTCTTTTCCTAAGGGTTTGGATGCTGCATGCCTGATGCGCTTTCTTTTCCATGTATCAAGATTGAAGACTTCAGGACTTTTAAGTATATAAATTGGTACTTGATGAGTCACCTGATTTTTAATGCAGGAGTTGAGGGGATTGGGAATGTACATGCTGTTAAATTGATCACTAAATTTGGTAAGTTAAGTCCACTGCATAGTTTTCCTTTCCTTTTCTGAGGTGACAATCTGGGTTAACATGGTATTTGTTTTACTATTCGAACAAATAGGTATATGGTTAGTGATTATGGGATTGACAAAATATATTAATTCTCTCTATCATCAAGAATGATTGCTTCAATGAAGAAGATGACCCTTTTTCTTTCTTCTTGATGACCGGTGAAGATCCTTTTAAAACTCAAAAGCACCTGATTTCGCCTTTCCTCATAATTAAGGGGAATAAGATCATGAATTAGCATGTTTGAGCAATAGGCTATGAGTTTCTTTCTTTACTAGCCTTTGACACTCATATTTAAATTAACTCTGATGTCATATTTAACGAAGAAGCAATGCAGGCCCTCCATGCCATTTAGTAGTCCTGTTGAGGAAATCTCCTATGCTCTGAGTGGCCCTGTTCTTGTTACTTGCTTTACTGAGAAATCTTTTGACCCTCTTCTAGTACTTCCTAATAAAGGTTAATAGCTTCCTATGTCTATTGATGTGACATGGGGTCAACATATCAACACCGGAAAAAAGAGGCGGCTTCATCTTACTACCCTTTACTCTATTTACCTCTAGGTAAGCCAATGTACAACTAAACTGCTCCAAAGATATAGTTTGATTGCTATTCAACAACATTTATCCCTTTTGGCCCAAACTTTGCTCTAAACAGTGCTAAAAACATGTGCTTAGAGTGGAAAATATGAACTCCAATATCACGCTTAAAGACAATGGGTAAGAGGGATACCTCTATCTCAGAAACCATTCTTTATAAACACCGTATACTTTCCATAAAATCCTGCTCTTTGCTAATTATCATCACCTTTGTTACTTTGCAGTAAACGTGACATTATACTCTAATGCATGCTACATTGATGAGAATTGTCAAAGAAAGCGCTGCAGTTCTGAATCTTTCTATCCTGGGCCTGTCTGACAAAGTCAATATCCAATGGTCATGGAAAATTCTGGATTTTGGTGTGGATCAACAGTTAAATCCTCGTTTTGGTGTCAGGTTGAGACATTTTCTGGTCTAAGGGGTTTGATCCGCATGAAGCTATTAACAAGGATTACAGTTTTAAAACCGTTATGATTACCAAATTTACTTGAATATCTAATGGCCTAAAACAAATAATGTGTAGATTATCTTAAATAAAAATTTTATCTAGGACAACAATGTTAAAGCCATCATCCTCGTGAGTGGTTTCATGATGATGAGGTGTCCCATCAAACCCCCTTTATCTGGGATTATTCTAAAACTAACACTAAACTTCGGGTCAGATTCCAAAATTTGGAAATAATTCAATTGTTAGCTTAGACCTCACAATTATCTAGAGGACCCCTATTTTACTTATATAATAGATTACAGCTGTTCCGTCGAATGTGCTGACAGGACCTGCCTTCCCCAAATTGTGCAAAACCATCTATTACCTGAAGGCCGACCATCAGAATGCAAAAGAAATCCGCCAACCCTTTCTAATAACTTCCTGTGTCCAAACTCCTACTCCAAGAGGTGCTTTTGCAGCCTTAGGGATCCAACTGTTAGGCTTAAATTTGTACCTTGCCTGGAGGAATCCTAGTTATGGTGTTAAAAAATAAGAAAATTCTTTTTAGGGATTCTTTCAAAACTATTTTTTGTTTTGTAGGGTCTGACTCATCACATCAGTGCCCATATGCTGGCGTGGCCCTAATTCTTTTTTTTTTTTTTTTTTTTTTTTTTTTTTGGCTGTTGGTAATTAAAACCATCATGCAAGATAAAAGTTTTAAAGCTGTCATCCAAGGTAACGATTTTAAAACTGTCAGATGACGATTTTCTTTTTTCCTTTCTTTCACTTTCTCTTCCCTTGTTCAATGACAAACCCAGCAACACACTCCCTCTCTCTCTACCAAACAATCAACCTCTCAATCAAATCAAATCCATTCAATGGCAACTCCAGAACAAGAAGACCAACAAAATCTTTAGATTGAATCTTTGAAATTCTAATTCCATCGATTTCTGTTTTTGTTATTCAATTCCCAAATGCTAACCTTTTCTTCCTCTCAATTCTCCAACTCTTCACCATCTCCATTGCGGACCAGTCGATTTCAGTGCCAATCACCACCATCACCACCATGAAAACGATCAGACCACCACCATCATCATCACCGCCATGATGCAGACAAAGCTTGATTGTAGAGTAAATCTCAGGGATTTTATTTTCCGGAAATGGGTTTTGCATTGAATGAAGGGCAGGGAAAGTAAATAGAAGAGGGTTTGTTGTTAGTGGCTCTGTTTTGAGAAACAGAGGATTGTTGAATGAGAGAGATGTTGAAGTAGAGCAAGTCACAACTTCAGAAGCTATTTGCAATTTACAGGAGTGCAATTGAACAAGAGTTGTGTTGATGTCATTGCTGTTTTTCTTCAAATGTTTTGCTGATGATGGCGATTGCAGACGATTTATAAGAAGGGAGAGAGAGAGATGTTGAGTAATCTTGAGAGTTTGAGGAGAGTGTGGGAACGTTCTCAGCGATTGCAGACCCCATGAATTTTTTTGGCTTTTCTGCACTATAATTAGAATTTCTTCTCCTGCCTCCACCTTTTTCCTCCATGGAGTATCCTTGTCAACCATGAGTCTCCCAATCTATTTGCAAATTATGGTTCTATGGAAATCAAAAATATGCCAAGGCCCTCTGCAGCCATCCATTACTAAATTGTGTGTTCCTCTTGATTCTATCTCCACAATTGCTTTCTTTGAATATCATCATGCCTTTTAGCCATTGGGAACAGGTTTTGCATAAGATAGCTGCAGACATTAAGAAGTGTAACATTGGTAAGGGCAAGTCTGCCATGTAACCTCTTAACAGATAAGGTGTTATTCTCTTGCCTCTTCTCAACTTGTACTCTCCTTCCTACATTTCATAGGTTGCAGTAGTAATCTAATGAATACCTTAATTTGTATTACTGAAATCCTCTCTAATATCTGATCATGAAAAAGCATCTTAAGAATCAAATAATCGCTAGAAAGCCGTCTACACGTCTTCTCAAGTTCCTCTCCAATCGCTTATGTGTTGACACTTTCTCCATAAGGACTAGCTTCTTGTAGTCATAAATGTAACTTTGTCCCAGCTGACTGCCAGGAGGAGAATTCATTTTCATTAGTTGGTATTTTATTGTTCTGGCGAAGAGCGTGCCAACTCATCCTTTGAACATAGATTTTATATTTTGAAAATCAACATAATTGTGTCTAAATATTGATAATAGTCCATCCCTGAATGTCGGTGTTCCAAATTTGTTGAAATATTACCGATGCTGAGATGATTTCTTGAAAGTTCTGAAGCATTTTAGCCCAGATAACTTGAATTATATAAGTATTTTGATTTATGAGCACCAACTGTTAGTAGATGCAAAAGCTGTGTGTGTCCCATTCAGCTTGCACCGATATTATTGAAGCCCGTAACGCCAGTGTTACGGTGAAGAAAGAACTCATTATAGTTGATTCTTGTCCGATTTTTGTCTTTAAGCCAGCTGAACTCTTTTCTTCTCTGGGCAGGTTCATTGGAGAACCTACTGCAAAATGTTGATGATGTTGAGGAGGAGCATATCAAAAAGGTAACTTATAATTAACGAATGAATCTTGTGCTTGCTTGGTAAGTTGGCTGCAAAACTAAAAGGGGGTTCTCTTTAACCATCACCTTGGCGTGGTTATTAAAACTAGGATTTGTCCCTGTAGAATATTAATCAAGCTCTCTTTCAATATGACATAGTTGTTTGTATGTATATCCTTAGTTCATTTTCCACAAAGGAACCATGATGATCTTCATCTGGGGGGAAGAACAACTTTAGAAGTGTGCGTTTAAGTTTCTGAGGACGGCTTTTTCAATTGCTTGGACTTATTTGGCTTGATTGCTGTTAAAGGCTGTCAAATTGGTCATTAGAACAATAAAAACATAATGCAATCTAAACTCTTTAAGTCTCTCTAACGCTTTGTTCTATGATCAAACAACCATGATAAACACTTAGAAAAGTCAATGGAATTACTTGCTAGGTCTGGTCATGTTTGTGGACATCAAGGTTATGTCATTGAGCTCCAATCCGAGGTGTGAAACATGAATGATATCTTTAGTTCAGTCACTCTTGAAAAATTTTTTGAATCATTCTACTGATAATCCTAGCATGGTTTTGGTTGCATTTTAGAATCACCTTTGTATTGGACAATATTCTACGGGGATGTGTCTATAAGTAGAAAATATATGACTTTGCCTACAAAAATGAAAGAATAGATAATGTCAAAATACCGGGGTCGTAGTCTATGTCTACGCAAAATTTTACAGTATTAAGACAAGCCAATGCCACTTCCCCTGCTATCTTTCCACAGATTTTCAATATCTTTCTATCTTCATGGATGCAGTGTTTTATGTTATGTCATTGTCATGCTTGATTGAGAAATCAACACAAACTGATCTTTCTGTCATAGAGACGGATGCTTTTCTTGGTTGTTTAATTATGAAAATGGCTCCTTAGGTTGCCAATTTTAGAAAAAGGATGGTGGATAAACTTTTTGAGGGGATGGATATTTACTTGACAAGCATTAATCTGAAGCACTGCAACCATTTTTCTTTCTTTTGTTTTTCTTTTGTAAATAATTTAATAATGAAGTAGTATGGACTGTATGTAAGGTGGGGTGCATCTTTGAGTTAAATATTTTGTGCACCTTCTGCTTTCTAAGGTAGCATGATATTGTAAACCTATTTTTAGTTTCCTAATCTACAACTTTTCCGTGCAGGCATTGATTTCAAATGCTGATGAGGCCATTTTAAGCAAGGATTTGGTAATTTTAACTTCTTTTCTGTTATTTCTTTTAACATGCCTGCACTGAAAATGATGATTATGAGTTCTGAATTAACTTCATATCCTCACTCCTCAGTTATCATTTGGCTGTACTCGGTTCCTAATTTTTCATGGGGGCATTTGGTTGCTCTTTACTCTGCTGCACAGATGTGATGGCATTTCTCAACTAGGAAAAAAGTATTTTTTTTTATATGAATAATTCTAAGGTAGTCCTTGTATCAGGTATTGGAAAATGAAGAGTATAATGCACCCAGAACACACCCTCCTACCTCCCCCAAGTAAGGTTGGCGTATGCATGGTGTAACCTAAATGCCTTGGGTGCATACTATTCTAAACCGTAACATTTCCTTCCCTATCGGGGATCTACTGAATTCCAAAGTTTGAGCCTGTGGGCAGCAGAGTGATGTCCCTTCTCCCCATCTTTATGGTTGACGGATAATTGTATGACAAGATCAGGCTGCCACTTTGTTATTATTATTATTATTATTTTTTTGACCATTTTAAGTTTGTACAATTCTGAAAGTAATAAATAAATATCATTTTCTTTTCTAAATTTAATAATCAATGTTATCATACCTTCTCCAGTGCAAAAATTTGTCAGAAATATTGCATGGGGAATAGAGTATTAATCTATATCTGCCTATATGTTGTATCAATGGGCAAGTTTTGTATTTTTCTTTCCAGTTGATTCCTTCATAAGCCCCTACTGAACCTGATTCAGTCTTTCCCGCTTCCTGTTGCAATGCATCCTTCCTGCACAAGATGGCAGATAATTGAACATGTAGCTTGACATTAAGCTGATTATAGCAGACTCTGTAAGGGTTTTAATGGAGGATTTCACTTGAAGATGATGCTCATGATCTTGAAAATGCATCCAACCTTTTTTTAGTCAGGATAAGGTTCACACATTGTGCCTGAAGGGAATTACAAATTGTTAGTACCAGCAGTTCTAATAAAACATTATCCAAATTAATGGTTTTACTCAAAGTATTCATTTTTTTCAGATGTCAACGATTTTTCTCGACTTACAAATGATGTGAACTTTTTGTTCTCTGGTTAGTCTAATGAGAAAAATTTGGTCTGGGCCTGACTAAAGGGCCTTTGAGCTTTGTTGCTTTGGACATGTTTATGGTTTAGTGTTGATCATACATTAGCAGACTGCGGCTGTAGCTGGCCATTTATCCTGCAAACATGAGATGGAACAGCAGCTTTATGCCTAGATTGCGCTTCTTATATCTGCAACTTTGTATCTAATAATTTTGCTCTATTTGCTTTTTGTGTTAACTAAATTTTTTTTGTTTTAATGAAATATCCAGTTGTCGTGTCTGGTAGTGGTAGATGCGGCTGCTTCCTGTTCCTGTTAGCTTCATTGTCCCCTTAACCTTATCAGGCTTTCAGAAGCCGATAAGCCAAGTTTGTTTTAGATCCTTGTCTCTCTTTATCAGCTTATAATGGATATCAAAGAAGTGTTATATTGCTTGCATTCTTTTCAGCTGATTCCCATTGCCAGCAAAACTTTACAGACTCCAGGAGTGAAGTGCTTGTTTTTTTTTTATTATTTTTTTCCGATAGAAAAAGAATTGTATAGATGCAATAAAGGATATACAAAACTCTTTGACGATGAGAAAAAGGGACTGAAATAAGAGCAAGGCATAGACAAGTTGACCATCACTTTGCAGTCCCTCTTCAACTCATGTATACTGTAATTTTTGTAAGCTCTTGAAGCATGAGGCAGGAGAAACATTAAAAAAAAAAAAAGAACTCATCCCAAAGGTGAGAGGGACCAATACTGTGATTTATAAAATTTCTAGCATTCTGCTTCCAAAGGAGGGAAGTGCTTTTTAGATGACATGAAGTTATAGGTATGAGCTTTTAGGTTTGTTTCCCAAAAGGTTGCAAAGACTTTTGTGTTGGAACTGAGAGATCATGGGATCAAATCTTGTTTGTTCCTGGGTTGGAAGGTGGGGATTTATGATAGCTGGAGAGCTAGTCTCCATGTGTGGCCCAATCAACTGAGTAAAATATACAATATCCTCATTTTGTTTTAAAGTCATGCAATTGACTTAAAGAAAAACTTAGTCAGCCCTCCTTTTAGTTCTTCCTTCACAATTGCCTGGTGGAATCCAATTCCCAAATATGTTTATTTGATTCAGTTAAATGTGTTCCTGTATTTCTCTACCATAGCAACTACCTTTCTCTCTCCCTCTCTCTCACACACACATGGAGGCACATGCACTTACACACAAAACAACCACGTGGAGTGGCCAAGCTGTGTGTTATGCCAAAAAGAAAAGCTGTTCTGTTTCCTCTTTACTTTTGGAGGGAACAAAAATAAGGCTCGTAGGCATCCTGACCTATAATTAAAAGGCTCTCCAGAATTTGATTTTTATATCTATGACTTTGGGGATTTATCATGCCTTTTCTAAATAAGAGGCAATAAGCATATCTATAGACTGTAGCTATGCACACTTGCATATAAAATATGTTTATAGCACTTCTATTGCACCATGCTGTGATTTCTCATGGTGGCTTTATGCCTGCAGGCCATACTACGTACCGATCTTCCATTTTATATGGTGCCATTTGCAACAAGGGATCTCATTTTCCAGAAACCTGAGGTTTGTATTTTTACATGGCTTGTGTTGCTTTCAGGTTTTTGTTTTAAGCATTTAAACCATATTAAATCTTAATTTTTGTTTAAATTTCTTGATTTCTTATTTTATTTGTTTTATGCATGTATTAATAATCATCACGATATAATAATGATATCTTTTATGGACACACACTCAAGTTTCTTAAGAATGGGTAACTATCCTCTCTAAGTAGGAGAGAGTATAATTCCATGATTCATTTATTGAGTTGGGAGAAACAAAAGCAGCCTGACCTAGCCTGAATGTAGGCCTTCTTCAAATTAGATTAAAGAAGTTTCCCCGATTTGAAAGTTGGATGTTCAGTAGTAGTCCTATACTTGTATCCATGTCATGTTGTGTCAGCATGAGTAAAGCTTGGCAGGGTAATGAGCCCAGATGGGAATTTTTTTACCAGTAAACTCACTTGCAGCATTTAATGTATATGTTTTGCATAGGAAAAAAATACCGTCAGAAAGACTTTAAACTTCAGCATATATATATTTTTTAGATTGGAAAAACTACCGTGTCAGATGGAAAAGAGAATATACAAGGACTTTACACCCTATGCTTTATGGATTCTTGCGTAATGATTACAAAGATTTAAAGATACCAGGCCCATATAGCAAATAATTCAAGGAGTAGGCACCACTTGTGCTTTTGGCCTCCTGGATAACAATGACTAAATTACGGAAAGATTTGAAAACAGAGATTCTACATGCTTTGAATTCATAGGAAGCGATTCAGTTAAGATACTGAATTAACCGGATAACACCGTTGGGGGCAAAGCTTCTCGGCTATGCTTTGGCTTAGCAACAATTGTCAGTTCTAGTCCCCTCACCATATCTGTATTCATTAGTCTTGTGCTTGGGGCCTTTTGACACATGCATCTGTGCTCTCTCATCATGAATCAAGTGGCATGATAGTGGTGTTATCAAATTTGTAGTAGTCCTGTTGTAAACTGGCATTGACCTCAGCTACCCTGAATTCTGGCCCATGTTGCATACACTATAATGTGTTTATCAGGCAAATATTGAGATGGCAACAATAAGTAATATTTATCTTTTATATGCTATATATAGAAGGATTCTGAGAAAATTTAACTTGAATCATTGTGGTACAGGATAATGGGGCGAAGTTCACAAGCCTCTTAGCAGCAATAAGTGCTTATGCAGAGGGATTTTCTGCAGACCCAATCATCAGAAGAGTTTTCAATTTGTGGAAGAAGCTGGAGACAAAATGATTCAGTTCATCTAACCATCAGAAATGGATGTTAAAAGTCAGTTTTACTTAAAAAATGTAAATGTTACTGATATTTCTTCAGTCATTCATGTATTCCAATGGCCACTGTTTTTGGTTGGACTGTTGCCTAAAAATTTTCAGTCTGCTTGTGACCTGGTGGATTGTTGGTCGAAATACACCCGTTGGAGAGGATTTATGTGACGGGGCTGAGCTCTGGTAGGTTGGATATCATCTTGCTGCGGTCCAATTAAAACGTGACAGTAGTCTGCGCAGAGACCCCTAATGTGATGATGTGCTGCCTTGTGTCATCATGTCCCATTGGATTGGACCCCTAATGGATGAGCTCAGAGGGAATTTTTTGTTTGCTCTAACTTATCTGGCAGAGCATTGTGGTGTCCTGATATTGGCTCTCTCAATTTGTTTTTCAATTTCTAAAGTTTGCGAATTTAAAATTTTGATTGAAAAAATATAATGTTACTCTTATAAGTGATTGATCCACTCAAGCTGGAGTATCCAAGGATTGGAATTGAAGATTTGAATACATAGAATTGCTAAAAAAGTTTGTTGTTGAGGGACGTACTATGGTACGGCGCCACTCTTTTCTTGGTATAATGTATCACATTTTGTATGTTACAAGAATCTTTTGCTCTAAATGGCCAACAGTACTTTGGATTTTTCTCAAAACCTTGACCCAAAAATTTTTAGTCCAAATTAGGGGTTTTCTTTTGGATCAATAAATTCCCCCAAAAAATATAAAAATAAAAAATTGTTCAATAGTATTAGCCTAGACTAGGGGATTTGTCTCAAATCTGATTCGAGTAAGGTTGAGTACTTAAAGACCATGATTTTGTCGGTCTTTGTCTTTTTATACAAAATAATGGAACTTGAGATTTTATTTAAAGGGTATTAATAAAATCACTGGACCATAAATTTTCCCAACATACATTATTCTGCCTTGTGGTTGAATGAAATGATAAAATTTGTGAGAACAGTTTCATTAGGCCATTAAAGAGAAATTTGATTGAAAACAAAAAGGAAAGAAAACTCTAACAATATTTTATCAATAAAATAATATTACAATAAATTGTAATTATTTTAGTTAGGGGTAATAAAAATTTTTTGTTTAATGCTAAAAGGTAAAAGATTTTCTTGTATACCCAAAAAAAAAAAAAAAGAAAATATTATTGCATTTGAGTTCTTTTGAATTGCCAATGAGAACACAAAATTGAAATTTTAACATTGATTTTTCCAATTTAAATAAATAGCATTATTGTCCAAATATAACATTACTTGTAGGCTCATTCAACTGAACTTTATTGTATTAATTGATATACATGTGATTTATATATTTTTCGTATAATATGATCTAAATCTTTTTTTTATTAAAAATTCTTATTTTTGGCTTATAAACTACCGTGAGAAATAAAAAGAATTAAAATTTAAGTAATAAACTGTTTGTCAATTTTACTTAAGAAAACTCTTTTATTAAATACATTGCTTTACAAAATAACTAATATAAATTTTAATATTTAATGAAATTACAATAAAGGGCAATTGATGTTAAACTTTTATAAATAATACATAAAATAAATAATTGTAAAATATTCTTAAATCAAAGATAAATATTTTAAGTTCATAAATATTTTAAAATATTTAAGTTCATACATTTTTTAAAAGACAATTTCATGAATAGTTAAGTTAAACATATATGTCACAAAATTACTTTTGGGTTTATTTAAATATTTATTAAATATTCTGAAAAAATGTTCATAAATATTTCAATATTTAAATATTTTTGGGTTTATATGTGACTTTTAAAATACAATATTTGAAATAGTTAGAGATAATTTTGTTAATCCATATTTTTATTTAAAAAACCACATAGTAGATAAACAAAAGTTACTCTCATAAGTTTCTGTGTGTTCTAAATTTTGAAAAACTGTTTGACCTAAATTTTAGTTTTAAACTAGTTTTAAACTAGAAAAAAATTGACCGAACATATGGTTAGTAAGATTTGACACAATTTTGTAGTATTTTCAACTCATTTTAATGTTAAGAATACTATAAATATAGAAAATATCGCGATACTTATAAAATAAATTAATAAAGATTTTAAACGTAAAATTTGTTCTCATGAAATAAAGAGAATCTTAAAGAAAATAAAAAATAATAAAGATATAGGATCTAATGGCATCCCAATTGAGATATGGAAATATTTGGATGAATTTGATATAATAATATTAATGGATTTTTTTAACAAAATTTGACAAATTAAGAAAATGCCTCAAATATGATGAGAAAGCATACTTATATTACTATATAAGAATAAATGAGATATATAAAATTATTCCAATTATAGAAAAATTAAAATTATAAGTCATACCATAAAATTATAAGAGAGTGATAGAGTATAGATTGAGATTTGAGATAAATATGTCTCAAAATCAATTTGAATTTATACAAATAAAATCAACCACTAAAACAATTCACTTATTAATATATTTGACATAAACATTTAGAGGATAAAAGAGAGATCTATATATGGTATTCATTGATCTAGAAAAACATATAATAGGATTCTAGAGACATATTATGGTAGACATTGATAAAAAAAATGGATCTTTTGCAATATATTAGTCTTATTAGAGATATATATGAGTGACCTGTAACCAAAAGAAAAACTTGCAGGGATCTGAGTGATAGCTTCCTTATTAATATCGGGTTTTACCAAAGTTCAACATTAAGTCCTATCTTTTTTGTAATAGTGATAGATGAAATCATAAAAAATGTCTAAAATAAAATATCATAATATATACTTTTTATTGATAATATATTGTTAGTTGATGAAACTAGAGAAGATATTAATACTAAATTAGAGTTATAAAACGTCGCACTGGAATTTAAAGTATTTAGATTGAGTAGATCAAAAATTGAGTATATGAAATATATATTTAATGATAATTATCAGAATGACGAATAAACGATTAGATTAAAAGAAGAAGACGTACCAATAAATGAATACTTTAGATATCTTTATTTCATTATTCAAAATGATGTCAATATATATGAAAATGTGAATTATTAAATTCAAGCGGATTAGATGATATGGAGAAAAATATCCGAAATTTTTTGTAATCGTACAATATCATTGCATTTGAAAGGAAAATTTTATAGAGTTGCAATAAAACTTGTATTATTGTATGACAATGGATGTTGCACCATTAAACAATAACAAACACGTAAAATAATTGCAAATAAAATGAGAATATTTACCTGAATACGTGGTAATATTAGAAAAGATAGAATTAGAAATGAAAAAATACGTAATAAGTTAAGAGTTAATTTTTTGACTACAGGAGATTTTTTTTACTATTTTTTATTCAATTTTTGAATTTTTAATTTTGGCTATGTACTTTATTCCATAGTGATTAAATCTATTTGTTATTGTAGCTCCATTCTATAAACTATGATAGAGTATTTAATATTATAGTTATTGACATACTTTTTAAAAAAATAATTTTTTTATTATCATCGTTTTTTATATTTTTAATTAGCTGACCATCTTTTAAATTGTTCTTATATTTATAATATGATTGAGAAAAATTATTATAAATTAAATCTTTTAATAATCAATATATATTAAATGTGTTGAACAAAATATGTTTTGATAATAATTAGGAGTAATAAAAGTTAATTTTAAGTAATTAATTTAAATTAAAAATAAATTAAAAAAATTGTTAAAATTGGTTCTAAATATGCAAATCGTCTCACTCATATACACAAGACGACTTATAAATATGAATGAGAGAAATGGTTAAATACAAATACTCAAGATGATTTGACCATTAGGATGAGACGACTTGAGAAATTCAAGTCTCAGAAGTTTAAGTCTGCACAGCACACAAGACGACCTAACACTTAGAATAAAACAACATGATAAGTTTAGGTCTCAGAAAGTCTAGTCTGCACACACCTAAGGCAATTCAATCGAAAGTATAAGATGACTTGACTAAACCTAAGATGACTCAATATTTGATACAATATGACATGAGATAATCGAGTCTCAGAAAACTATATCTGCATAAAACCTAAGACGACCTGACATTTGAAACAAGACGACTTAACATATTTGAGTTTTAGAAGTTTAAGTTTGTACACTTATAAGACGACTCAAGGTTATGTACAAGACGACCTGACTAAATGTAGGACGACTCAATAATAGATACAAAACAACCTGAGACATTCAAGTCTCAGAAGTCTGCCTGCAAAATGAACCTAGGGCGACCTGAACATTAGTACAAGACAACCTGACTCATTCAAGTCTCAGAAATTTACTATGCACAACTAATGAGTCGACCTAACTATAAACACAAGACGACCTGAACAGCAAAACAAACGTACAAGTCGCCTCCATAAATTGGACAAGATGACATGAGGAAGACATGTTACATAAGTAAATGTTTGCACATATTTAGGACGACTCAAATATAGATATAAGACGACCTGAACAAAAGAAATAGAAACATAAGTTGTCTTGGTAAATTTAACAAGACATTCTGACTAATGAAATTAAACATGTAAGTCATATTATCAATAAAACAAGTCGTCTTGTAAATTGAAAGACCTAACTTAAGGCTACTCATTATTTTTTTATAAGAAGATCTATGACTTGACAAGTTTACTCATGATAAAGACAAGTTGTCTTATCTCTTACATTCGAAATCTTGACAAGTAAACTTATACAACTATCAAGGTGACTCAAGAATTCAAATTATAAAGACAACTCTGCTTATAGTCTCGATTAGTCGACCTGCTATGTCTAACGTTCATGTGTTCAGAAAAGGTGGTGCGAATTTATTATACTGCTCACCTACTTCGCCAAATACTGAAATGCATTCAATGGTATCCAACGGCTAAACTTTATTTCTCAACTATAAAATTAATTGAAGAACAAAAAAGCATTAATGAGCGCAAAGTTTGAAACAAATTTTGGAACGTTATAAGCTCTGCTCTTTATTTTTAATTTGCATAGTAACGAGCAATCTGAAGATTAAATGCTTCACCTTGCCTCTTATTTTCTCTCTAGTTGTTGTGTAAATCATAACTATATCATTCCGAATCTATACGAAAGAAATTAAAAGAGATATCAGATTAGATTTACTTGATCCTGTGAAAATTAAGTTGAAGTATTTGAAAATATACTTATATGGTTCACTAGCACCATGGGAAGTTAGCTTGTAATTTTTTGAATAAAATAGTAGATTCAAAAATCTATGTAAAGTCTAGAAGTGGACGTACACCAATAATGTAAAACCACTATAAATTGTGTCTCAATTTTTCTCTAAATTCCTTTTTTTTTTAATTTTTGTAAATTGTTTTTGAAACTCAAAAATTAGTCAAAATTTATAGATAATCTATTCACCCCCTCTAAATTATCATATTTAGTGTTAACAAAATGCATTGCAGAGATTTAATGCGTGATATATACAATCGTTTAGAAAACTTATTTTTTACGTATCATTTGTAATTTAATTCACAATAACTCATAAATTTAGTTTGACGTGA
The DNA here is from genome assembly GCA_033439265.1 of Dillenia suffruticosa. Classification (NCBI taxonomy): domain Eukaryota; kingdom Viridiplantae; phylum Streptophyta; class Magnoliopsida; order Dilleniales; family Dilleniaceae; genus Dillenia; species Dillenia suffruticosa. The sequence goes on from JAVTVX010000001.1 coordinate 1,492,441, forward strand.
GAAAATTAACTAGGTAATTTAGAGTTTCTAATTATCAATTTATAGAAAAATAATTAAACACTTAATTTTTTAGAAAACATATCACATAATAAATATAATTGAATATTCTGATAATATTTAATCATATTAAATTTCTTTTTATCAATTTATATATCATTAAGTTTAGTAAACTTTATTAAATATATCTTTTATGAATTTTGTTCTAAATATTTAATCATGAAAATAATATCTTATTTTACTATTTTATCACATGACAAGAATTGTATGTCTGTGAAATCTCATATCATTATTCTAAAAATTATATTTTTAATCAAAATATAAAATTATGATAAAAAAAATTCATCCATTATTAGATTCCATACCATTAAATATTTTATACACACTCATAAAATATAGTTATAACTATGTGTATAACCAAAGAAGCTTTATCATAAGTGTGGGTGCAATTCTAAAGATTATATGTATAATTGTACCCACACTTGCGATAAAGCTTCTTTGGTGTAATGTTGAATTTCATTGTTAAGCATCATTTGCTTGCCTCTAAGTATTCTTCTTTTTTGTTTTCTTTTCTTATTTGTTGTACCCATCCTTCTAGGGTTTTTTTATTATTATATAGAGATTTGAATATGAAATTTTTAAATTAGAAAAGACAGGTTATGATTACTAAATTGTTCTCTTAAAGACGTAACAATCCTCCTAGTAACGTAACTCTCCCTTTACTCATAAACCTCCCAACCCTAATATGAGAGGGATTCAAACGCAAATGCAGGATTCCGCAGAAGCATATACAACAATACCGAGAGATTTGCAACCTCATCGCTTATAGGAGGCTCGGAAGTAGCGAATATTATTGGCATGAAGATCCACGCTGATTGGTTAGGCAGCACAAGTGCAATAGTGGCGCCAAAGCTAAGGGTTATTGCAGCTATAGAGAAGAAGAGGGTGAAAATACCAATAAGCAATTTTAGATATCTCCCACAGAGAAGAAGAAGAAATCTCCCAGGAAAAGGATGAAGAGATCTCGATGGTGGATAATAATTGAATACCAATAAGCAATATTACACTTATTGGTCAATTTTGTTTTAAGGTATCAAATCTAAACACGTTACACTAATTCGATTACGTCTCTCTACATCTCTTTTTTCTCTCTCGGACCTAACCCGCCACCCGGAAAGGACGAAGAGCCATCCCACGCCGTGGTGGTGGTGGCTGTGGACCAATGCACCTTGCATTACATTGGTATTTCACAGCCAGAGCCAGCACCACTCGCTGTGAGGTGGGTTGGTGACCTCGATAGCGACTATCATATCAGGGCGATTTTCTGCCCCCTCTCCCACTAGAGAAAGCTCGTTGTTCGACGGCATCAGCACCCTCTCCGCCCATCGAAGGCGGAGAGAGGCCGCACTTTGCTTTACAAAGACATTTTGTGCAAATTATATAGTTATTTATTAACACATACATTATTGAGAAAATTAATATAATTCAAAGAAATTATATTTGTGGAACTCTGGCCAATGACAGCTGATGTGGCTATCCATTCCTTCCTCGGATCCGGTCGCTTGTTCTCCCTTTTACCTTATTAAAAAAAAAAAAAAACAAATCCATACATAAAATTATATTTTAATTAATTTAATTTAAATTACAATCATATCTTTTATTAAAAAATATTTTAAATATAATTAATTTCATTTTTAAAATTTAATTTTAGATTTTAATTAAAAAAATTTAATACCTATCTAATTAATTAGGACAACTCTCTCATCCATCTTATTCTTCCTTCTTGCTGTCTTCTATTGCTATTAGTATGTTCTTGTTGTTCGATCTTTCTTTCTCTTTTTCCTTTAATTTTGGGCAACCAATTAAAATTGCAACCACTCTTATTTTATTTATTATTTATTAGTAAAATTTAATGACAATCACCTTTTTAATGGTTTTCGTGTTAAAAAGGAAAATAAAAAATTCATTTACATTCGACTCAAAATAAAAAAAATAATATTTTTTCCTTATATTTTTAATCTCATATCAGACCAAACCTATATTTTCAGCGGCCCGACATTTTATTGTTATTAAAAGGGGAAAAATAAAAAAGATCGATGGTAATCAAAACTAAGCCTATATATTTAGTAACGCATTCGAATTTAACCAATATTTTGCTAATCCTTATTTGCAGCCATTAAAGGGCAAAAAATGACCGCAATAAAATTATAAAAATTACATATGGGATATATTATATTTTGATTGATTGAATCGTTACATATGGGATAATTTTTTAAAATTCTTGAATAAGAATTAAATTTTGATATATGTGATTCTGCGGCAAAGTTGTCTATATTTATATTGGAAAGCCCTTTTAACTTATCTTAAAATTTCCAAAGATTAAATATTATAAATATTAAAAAGAAAAATGGAAAAGAAAAGAAAGAGGTCGTCCAAAAGGCGCGTGGGGTCATTTTGCCTCATCAATCATTTCTCGTACCCAATATTTTTAATATTCTTATTTTTTATGAAAAATAATTTTAAATATAAAAGTCTGCGGACACTGTGACACAAAGGCTTGGCTCTTCTCTGGAGTTGAGTCGTCGTCGTTGACTCTCTCTCTTTCTCTCCCCTTCTCTCCCTCCCTTCAACACATACAACTAGAACAAAATGCTCGTCTCTTGTTTGTAAGCTCAAAGATCTCAAAGCTGGAGGAAATCCAACGTCTTAGCTTAATATCTTCTCTCCCCCAACTTAACATTTCCAGCAAGTGTCAAGGTTCTCTCTCTCAATCTCTCTCTCTCTTGATTTGTCGATGGAAATATCTGTCTGGTGTCGGACATAAATCGGGATGTGTTGTGCATGGGTTTGGGTTCTTTTTTTTTTCAGCTGAAATTTTGGGTTCCGGTTTTTACCTCAAAGGTAGACCGGCCGGTTCGGGGATTTTTTTTTTTTTTTATTTTCTATGCGGTTATGATTTTATGAATAAGAGGATCTTGGTATGAAAATGAACCATCTGGGAAATTTAAAGTTTAAACCAATGGGCTTCTCATTTGCTTGAAACATTTTGTTAAACCCTCCAAACTTTGTAAAAAGCTTTCTAATCCAAATTTAGAATAAATTGGAAGTCATAGAGAAAATACCCTCTTGATAGTAAATCATGATCCATTAGTTTTCAGCTTAAAACCGATAATGGAGCCGAATAGAGAAGATAAATTCATATAGCCAACTCTGTTTAAGTTGGAACTAAGTCTTGGACCAAGTGTGCCAAGACAAGACCCTGGGCCATCTTGAAAGCTCGAATTCGAGTATTTGATTATAAATTTTCCTCCAAGATCCACCTTGCATTATATAATTTAATCATTTCTCAAACCCCATATGTGCATATGGATATTAAACCACTGGTACTCTAGTCCGATTATGATGATGGGTTGCCCAAGATGATGCTTATAATGAACTCTTAAGTAATGATATGCTTTCCAAGTTTGAGTTGAGAGCTCTAAACAAGAAAAGAAAGAAAAAGTAAAATGTAACTCTTTATAGCGCCTTATGCTTTGCACCGATCCAATGCTTTCTGTGAATATGCAGGATGCTGGCTGCAGCAGGTGCACAAGCTATTGGAACAGCAGTTACACCAGCAGCAGATGTTGGAAAAAGTATATTTAGCTCTCTGAAACGGAAAATCGATTATGTGAGAAACATAAAAGACAACTTCAACACTTTTAGGACACGGGCAGAACGACTTTCTGCCAAAGAGAACGATGTAAAAGAAACCATTGACCGCAATGATGTTAGGAAGGAGCCAACATATGAGTGCAAGCTTTGGCTTTGTAGTGTGGAAAACAAGAATGAAGAAATTGAACAACTCAATGCCAGATATAAAAATTCTGGCAAGAGGTTCTGCGGATTATGTTCATTTGGCTCACTCCTAACTCTCAGCAAAGACCTCGAGAGAAGTGCTAAAGAGATAGCTGCTCTTGTGGATGATATCAAGACAATCACTATACTCAAAGATAAGAAAGATGAAGTTCAGATCAGACATGCGGAGAAAATTGATTATGTTCCATCGCTTTCAAAGCATTTAAAGCAGCTATTGGAGTTTCTCAAGGACAAAGATGTAAAGAGAATTGGGGTCTATGGAATGGAGGGCATGGGAAAGACGACAGTAATGGAGAACCTGAATGATGAGCTATTGAATACCAAGCTTTTTAAGGTTGTCATATTCATAACTATGAAACGAGATTTCTCGGTGCAAGACATCCAGAAACAAATAGTGGAGAGGTTGAGGTTAGATACGGGAGGTAGCAACTCTAGTGAAGAAATTTCATACTGCATATCTGAAAACTTGAAGGATAAGGAATACCTCTTGCTTCTTGATGAAGTCTTTTCTGAGATCGACTTGCGCAAGGTGGGTATTAATGATAAGCATAGGCATGGGAAGTTGGTGCTGGCATCAAGATATAAAGTTGTTTGTACAAAAATGCAAGTTGATGAGTACGTCAGGATTGAAAGATTGTCCAATGACGATGCAAAAAGTCTGCTAAGAAAAATAGTAGGCCACGGTGTTTTCCAAGATCCAATTGTCAGACCACAAGTTGAAAGAGTGCTTAAACGGTGTGGTGGGGTACCTCGGTTAATTAAAGCAGTGGGCAGTACCTTGAAAAATGAAAGGAATGAAATCTCTTGGTCAATTATGGCAGATAACTTATCACCTCCGACCCAGGATGTGCTTGGTGATCTAGATGACCTGCTTAATGGCATTGGAGTTATTTATGACCGGTTGGAACATAACAAAAATTGCTTTCTCTTTTGTTTGTCATTCCCAGAGGAATTTGAGATTTATCAAGATTATTTGGTGGAATGTTGGAAATCAGAAGACTTAATCCGTGATAATCAACTCAGGAAAGCACGTGACCGAGGACATGACATATTAAAGACGCTTATAGACTTCTGTTTGATGGATGCATGTAGGGATGTGAAGTGTGTGAAGATGCCCAAGATTTCAAGAGAGATGGCACTAAGAAAGAGGAGTCCTCTTCTTGATTCAAAGGAAGATTTCTCAGTCAAAGAAAGTGAAGATCGTGGAGGGCCTCTTTGGAAGGAAGACTGGAGAAATGTAAAGGTGGTTTCAATGGTTCGTTGTAATGTGCGCTCATTACCTAACAGACCTGAGTGTCAGGTGATCTCGTCCCTGTTTCTTCAGGAAAATGGTGGTTTGGATTGCATCCCTGTTTCATTTTTTGACCACATGTCCGACCTTAAAATTCTGGATTTGCAGGGTACTGGGATCATTTTGTTGCCGAGTTCCATCTGCAATTTGATAAACCTTAGAGGGCTCTATTTAAATGACTGCAAAGATTTGCGTGAACTACCATCTGCAATAAGTGATCTAAAGAAACTTGAAGTTCTTGATATGCAGGAGACTGGGATTCACAGTTTGCCGGAACAGATAGGGGAATTGACCAGTCTCAGGTGTCTAAGAGTCACCTTTACTGGTGCTGTTGGCAATCATAATCACATCAATGGCAAAGCAGAGAAGATGATTCAACCCAATGGATTTTTAAACCTCTCTTTGTTGGAAGAACTCACCATTCTTGTGGAACCCAATGACTCCCGCTGGAATGAGATTGCTCATGAAATTGCAAGAAATTTGGCTACATTAGAACACTTGAATACACTGGGCATGTTTTTCCCCCACACCAATTGCTTGGAAACTTTCATAACAAACAGCAGATCATGGAAAAACAGCTTCAGATCATTCAAAATCTTAGTTGGTTATCACGAGACATATCACCCTCATGGGTTTGACACTTCTGTGATTTCAATACAAGCACCAGAACGGCATTTAAGAATCTCCGCTGGGGAAGGCAGTCACGATGCTGTTGCGGAAGTGCTCGAACAAACACGTGTCTTTGAATTGATTGGTCGTCAGAAAATTGTAAGTCTGTCTGACTTCTGCATTGAAAAAATGGAAGGTTTGAGGATTTGTGTAATTGCAGAATGCAATGATCTGGAAAAAGTTGTGGACCCTAACAAGACAACAGATCTGGCATTTCAATGCTTGGAAAAATTACATCTATTCAAGCTCCAAAACCTGAGTAGTATCTGGGAGGACTCAGTTGCGTCAGAATGTTTTGCAAAACTAACAACTTTGACGCTCAATGATTGCCCCTGCATTACAACAATTCTTTTGTGGGAGTTTGCCAAACAACTTGGGGAATTACAGTGCCTAAGAGTTGAAAATTGTGGTCAAGCTGCTGAGATCATTGAAGGCAACGGCCAATCTGGAGGAGCAGATGAAATTTGCACTCTCCCAAAGTTGAAGATTTTGGAACTAGTCAGCCTACCGGGTTTGGTTGGCATTTGTCAGAGCCAGAAATTAAACCCATCTTTGCAGAGAATAGAGATCAGGGATTGTGAAAATTTGAAAATTCTTCCTTTAAGTGATAGCAATAAGGAAGAATTGAAAGTCATCAAGTGCAAAGAAAACTGGTGGAGATCATTGGACATTGGTGAAATCAGACAACATTTTGAAAGCCTTTGCCACTTCATTTGAGTAAGATGCTTCAATGAATATTCCTACAAGTTTCAAGGTACTTCTTGACTTGATGAACCTATTGAACCAACTTACTAAGTTCATGAAAAAACTTGCTACAAATGTGCAGTTTGTGTAACGTTGCTTTTTTCACTGGTATTTGACTCGGTTTTGCTCATCCCTTTTTCTTTCTTTCTTTTTTTTCTTTAAACAAACCTCCTGATATTATATTTATGTCAATTTCTCGACAGAAAGAAGGCTGTTTACTATTGAAATTTATAAATACAAGTGCAAAATGATCATCGAAGCCACAAAGACACCAACATGTGGGATTCAGATGAAGACCACCTTGTGAAGGGAAGAGGAATGGCTTCCAAGCTTCCCTTCAGTTTGATTGATTCGAATCCTCCACGTGGTCTTCTGTTAACAGAACGAATCATTTATAGTTCTCCATGTAGAAGTGCAATGTTTATCCAACTCGTAATGAATCAGCCTGCATATTTTGAATATGAATGATGTCTTCAATTGTTTAGTAATGGTAGGCTCAGTAGAGCACTAGATTTTGTGTATATGTCAGAAGTGTTAAAAGGTTACTTTCTGTTGATATGGCTAAACTTTATAGTTTTGTCCATGTTAAATAGCCACCAAAGAAGAGATTGAGAGTTATGTTTTGGTGTTCTGGGTTGTAAGGTCGTTGGAGCTAGTATTTTGTATTCTTATGTTTTCTCAGTGAAGTTTGAATGGACCTTGTTCAAGTCTTTTGCATTCATTCTGAGATTGATATATTGCATTTTTTTTTCTTTTTTAGTGGGGGTAATATATATATTTAATTGCGCGTTTCAAGAATATCGCCTCGAGCAAAATTTTTAATTGCCTTCCATAATGATCAAATTGGATATCAAGTTCCATTGCTTGGGGACTTTCACATTTCATCCTTAATTTTCTTTCCTCGATCCTCCAGGAATGAAAACTTTTGCCTAGACATAAGAAAGGTGAGGAAGTTTCATCCTAGAATTGAAATAATCATAGGTATCATAGGTAGATATTTCAATAAAACATTGACTTTTAGCATTTTTAAACACCACACTACTGACATTACATATATTTCATATAATAAAAAAATATGGAGCAACAAATAGTCGATATAGTGGAATGAAATGTTAAATTGCTTAATCAAGTTTTGGTTTTGAAGTTGCCCCTTAAATATGATCCACATAAATACTCAAAATTGAATTAATCGAAATATGATTTCGAATACCAATGGTCAGAACCAAAAAAATAATAAAGCACGGGGAGAGGAAATTATCGAACATCTTGTTATAAGTTGAGACCACCGTCCTTAAATGATTCAATCAATTTAGTTAATTTATATTAAATTTCATCAAATATAGGTAATTTAAATTAATTTTTGATTTTTTCCATATTAGTACAATTTTTAAATATATAGATTTTGAATATCATATATTCCTTGTAAAAAAGTACATTCCTTACCTACCTTTGTAGGCTTTGCTCAGGATGCTCCATAATAAGCAAAGAGTAGAGTCTCTTTTGATTATAGGTGTTGTCCCTTGAAAGGAATGATTACTATTAAAGGGTTTGGTGCATAGAAAAAGTAAGGAGGGAAAATACTAGGGGGAAAGATCAGAGGGAAGAAGTGTACCTCGGCAATCTTTTTTTTTTTTTTTTTCCTTTTCTGCTTTGATATTGACATTAACTAATAAAAAACATTTATCCATTATAATTTAGGAAACTTTGCAATGTTACCTTAATTTATTGCCATAAAACCTAAATTTTGAGTCCGCAATCCCTCCCTCTAGAACTCACAAACTAGCATTGAACAAGTGTTCTTGCCATACCAATGACTACCATTAGAGTCTTGTCATTTTGGATTTTTCCCCTTCCAGAATGTGTATTGCTGTTATTTTTTTTTTGGTAGCTGAGCCATATTTCCATTAATTCAGTTCGAATGTTATCAGATTCAATTTAGGAAAGAACTTTCTCATATAGTCTTTTTCATTCCCGAGTTTTGAACTCGAAATTTAATTAAAAAATCTAATATATTTACCTACTAAACCATCGATTGGTTATACATTGCTGTTATTGTCTTCCACTTACAGATGGAATTCGCTCCACTGCTTCCAACTCAAAGTTCAAATAAAACTCTGAGCGATTCATCACAAATTTTCTCCATTAATTTATTGTTGTTTCCAAATCAATCAAGCAGAATTCCTTGTTGGAATACATTGACTATAGTGTAGTTTGTACCATTGCAATTTCTGATTGGAAAAATCATATTAAGGTCACAACACAAATACATAGAAGAACTGAAGGGATTTTCTATTGAGTTATATTGAGCTCCAGAATGCAACAAAATAAATAGGGCAAATGGCAATACAATTTTACCAAGGTAAGTCTTTTATTTATTTTTTGGTGTATGCTATATTCAGATTTTTTTGGAGACTACCACCAAATCAAGCTCCTTCAAGCCAAGGAAGTCTAATAAAATTTTACATGCTCCCTTTCCTGTGCAAATCCCCTAATTTTGTTGGACCCAAGTTTCTCAAGATGATGACCTTATGTGTTTCACAATTGAAGAAAAAAACCCTACAATGTTTAGCATTCACAGGAAAGCACTAAGAACAATGAGGATCTTAGGTTATGTACTTCACAAATGATTAATTCTCATGTTCACAGGAAAGCACTAAGAACAATCCCATTGGCACATGCTTTCAAAAAGAGGCAGCATTAACCAAGTCATAACAAGTATGTGAAAATGATTTCGGATGACAATTAGACACAAATGCCATTGTTGTGGAGTTGGATATGGCTTCCAAAATTTCTGCACAGTCTCGTCCATGCAATCCTGTAGATCACGCAAAAGATGGGGTTAATACAAAAGTGAATCAAAATTCGAAAGAGTAGATTAAAACTCCGAGCCGCGTTAACATAGAAACAAACCGTGAAGACATGCAATATATCAGAACACTAATTTTTCTGGGCAAGTTCAAAAGAAAGCATGCCTTCCACAATCATTAAACGACTTTATTTATGATACCAATTATATATATATATATATATATATATATATATACCGGTCACGATTTTTTTGTAACAGGTCAAGTCAAACCACTTTAGCCGAAACTATTTTGATATTAAGTCAAAACCCAGATCAATATTATGAATTCACTGATTCCTGATTGGGGTTTGAATGACATCAAGCAGCATAATTATTGCATATTCAAGAGCTAAAATTATTGAACTTTGATAATAACCAAGTGGTGGGAGAAAGGAAAAAAGACTACAGAAGAAACATGACCTAATCCATAAATAAACCAAGTACAGAAAAGGATAAGACAACGCAAGAGTCTCCTACCAAGTAAATGAATCAGAAAAAGACTTGGTATTCTGAATGAGACTACAAACAATTGAATATTAATAAAAGAATGAGAAGAAGATTAAGCAGCAAAAAATTTAAAAAAAAAATAAAAGGAAAGATTAAAGAAAAAAAGAAATACCAGAAAAATACTTAAAACACAAAAAGATAACCCAAGAAAAAAAAATGTTCAACAAGCCAATGTCCTTGTTCTCAAGTTTTTGCTCACCATCATGAAGTTTCAAAATTGACTTGGACTTGATCTTGAAGATGTTACAATTTATTGCAACATTATTGAACTGTGAACCTCAAGAATCACCTATTCCAAGGCCATGTTTACAGGAAAAGTTGCAGATGTTTCAAGGCAGGATAAATTAGAGTCCGAAACGCACCGAAGGCAGCTTACGCAAAAGAAGTCCACAAGTTTGCAATTCAAATAGCCCAATCCCTTTAGACTGTCACCTGATCTCAAGTTCGATCACCATGAGTACCAACAAAAATTAGACCCTCCTGAAGTACCAGGTATCAGTCTGCAAATGAACTCCAGATTTCATGATTTTCTATGATTTATCTTCATCCTCGTGAACAAGAACCAAATGCTCTTTAAGTTTCAAGTATATTGTAGTATCCACCCATTCCAATTTGTCCCACCATTCCTTCTCTGCTTTAACCTCGGCTATTGTGTCCAGCATATGGTGCATTCCAAGACTCTTCAAGCTAGGACAATGATAAAAGCTCATCTGCTCTATAGGAGGCCAAGACCCCTTCCATATGCAACTCAGCTTTGGTAGATAGTGAAGTGTCAATTTTTTCAGTCTAGGGAGCCCATTTGTACTAGTACTTGTCTCAGCATTGTCGGATATAATTACTTCGATGGCAGGACAATCTTCAACTGCTAATTCTTCTAGGTTCACGAGAATGCTTAGCATGGAGATTGTTAAAATACATGTCAGCCTAGGGCATGCATGCACTACTAAAACTGTTAGCCTAGATAGACTTCCGGGTGGCACAGGACCCTCCCAGATTCTCGTCAAGTTCCACAAATAGAAACTACCCAAGTATTCTAGAGACAACAGACTACTTCTTGTGTTCTCAAAATCAATGAGAACCTGTATTTCAGGACATTCCCTTAAGATACAAAATTTCAATTGATCCAGATTATTTCCCCCAAAGTCTGATAGGCTATGAGCTTTAAGGTGATGATCCAAATAGAAAGCAGTAGTTTGGGCAAGCACTTTTCCAACTGCATCAGGTATGCTCCCATCGTTCACAAATCTCAAGCATCGAAGATGTTGAGCATGCTCCACCTCCACACTGAGAGGAACCCGAGGTAATACACGCTTCACATCATGGCCAACAACAAAATTGAATTTAGCCAAACCATTGCCTTTCCAGGCTACACTTTTCTGAATGAAGTGCTCAAGAAGCTCTAATTCTGGAAAATATAAGCTAAGAGCAGCCAATTCTGGCAAGCTACATGCACCCTCCATCACGGATCTCACACAATCTTTCCAACGCTGATCTCCTGGGTCGACAACAATGCTGAGCTCTTTCAGTTCACGAAACCTGGATACTATGCCATCCGAAACCAGTTTGACAGGTAGCATCACATACTCATTCTGGTTAATTGGGCCATAAAGCGACACTCGCAAATGCCTTAGAAATTCCAATTTGCCAATCTGATCAGGCAGGGAGCTAATCTTAGTGCCATGGAGATCAAGCAACTTAAGATGTTCAAGCCCCTCAATTTCAGGTGGAAGAGTGAACAGATGTTCACAATCCCTCAAAATCAGTACTTGAAGGTTTTTGAGGCTAAACATGGACAAAGGTAATGATTTAATTTTTGTTTTGGAGAGGTTTACAACTTGAAGAGATGGCATGCACTCGAAGAAGGATGGTGGTAGAGATCTCAGCCGATAGTTTCTCTGGAGGAACAAAGCCAAAAGGTTTTGGCAATGTGGGCTCTCAGGCAAAGTTGACAGCTCATTATCCATCAAGAAGATCATCTTGCTGAATTGCCAATCCTCATTTGATGGTGGCTTCACGAGTCCTGCACCAGCTCTCAACAGGAATTGATGACTATCTGCCTCCAACAATTTTATCCGTTCGGGGAATTCAAGTGACCTGTGAGAAGATCTGAGATCAAATCCCACCAGAAACTGACAACCTTCTTCTTCTGGCATAATGATCCACAATGCTAAGTCTCGAACGATGTTGCACATTTTGATCGAAGATTCATTATCACCATTCTCCAAGAGAGAAGCATCGACAAGAGCTCTGATTATGCGATTGCCCTTTTTTTGTGCAGCCAACAAATTTCCTTCAATTAAAGACTCCCTTATATAACCCTCTATGAGATCAGAAACATTGAACTCATAATCTTCGGGAAACAGAGCACAATACAAGAAGCAGTTCTTCATTTCATGTGTCAGTCTGTCGTAACTGAATCTCAATCTCCAGATTACAGCTTTAGCATCATTCGCAACAAGTTCATATTCACTTGGCAGTGATATTTCCCTCACAGCATGTTCCCACACATGAACACTTTTTTCATTTCTCAGAGCTCTTCCAATGATGATAATAGCTAATGGTAAACCACCACACTCATCAACTATAACTTGAGCTAAAGGCTTGATATCCGGAGCATCAATGATTCTACCCACCTGATCACGAAACAAATACCAGGCCTCTTCTCCGGACAGAATCTCCACTGCAACCTCCTCATCTACAGCCATCCCACGACAAACATCCAATGATCTAGCTGTCAATATTATCCTGCAATCACACTTTGGACCTGACTTGGGAATTCCCACAGCCTCCAAATCAATTTGATGCCAAACATCATCCAAAAGTAACAAAACTTTCAGACCCTGTAAAGCTCCAGAAGCTTTCACACCCACTCTCCCATCAATGCTCGGACCTGCCCCATGTTCCACTAATTGTCTCTCAAACTCTTTCTTTATTTTGCTAGGACTTGAATGTCTTGAAACAGTAACCCAAATGATTGAATCAAACATATGCTTTATTTCTGGATGGTTACGTAAGGCTTTGAGGACACAGGTCTTGCCAACTCCACCAGCTCCAAAGATACCAATCCTCTTGACCGAAACATCTTTAAGGCATGCTAGAACCTTCTGCACATTGCGCTCAATCGATCTCCTAGCATTAGGTTTTTGTTCTGAAAACTCCCGAATCGGAATAGCTTGACCACCAGGAATCTCAGTGTTCACATCGTGTACAGGTGAAATTTCCACTTCAGGTTGATTGCTTGGGCCTGCCACTTGCGTTGTAAGTCCAATTGACTTCAAATTCATTCTTGGCTCTGGCTTCCTCTCATCCTCTCCATCAGTATCTGAAGGTATGCTTTCAATTTCCGTCACATAAACGGAAGGTTCCCATTTGGGTTCAGCTGGATTGGCTTGCATACTTTCAGTTGTATGCACAGAAATTGGGTCCAATTCAATTTCCAGTGGGTCCCCCTCATCATCTGACAAACTAATAAGCAACTCTGCGCTCTCTTCCAACCCCATCCCTGTTGTTGCTTGAGGTGCCATCTTTCTGCTCAGCGGTATGGCTAGCGTTCCTTTCTCAAATCTTTCTTGTTGGGTCTCCGGAACATGCTCTTCAATTTCTTCATGTGAGATACCAAGCTTTTCAAGTGAGGTATTTACTTTCACATCCAATTGCATATTTTGCTTATGTATCCTCCGCTCAGTTTCCAAGGCAGGAAGTGCAGCAGAACATGGTGCAGTATGTCTGATTCTTACCTGAGCCTTCCACATTTTGGATCTCCCCAAGTCTACCCTCTTAGCCTTCCACATTCGTTTCTCCATAGCATGCTCAAATGGGGAATTGTTCAAGTGATCATCAATCTCATCTAGTATCTTCATCAAAGGTCTGTGCAAATCTTCTTGCAAGGGACCGTGGAGATGAAAAATGTTGAGTTCATTGAGCATCGCATAAGCATGAGTTTCAATTTGAGCCGCCTTGTCAAGCCAAGCACGACATTCCCTAGCCGGCATCTTGCCAAGCATTACATCTTTTAATAACTCATCCTTAATAGCATTTCGAGTGTCAATCATGTACTTGATTTTAACCTTAAGAGACTCAAATTCCTTCTCGGGGTGTTTACTATTCCCACGTTTTAGACAAGAGGAAACCAACCCATGCGCTTTCGCAAACCCCATGCCTTTTTTGCTACAAAATACAGTACGATCGCATGAAAAACTTAACTATGTAAATTCAAACATATAGAATTGCCCAAATTATGCAACGGATATTTATTAAATAGGCATACGGTACAAATGGGTCTAATTCAAGATGCAGAATTAATTCACAAATAATTTTCCAAAATGTGAATTAGGTCAAACTTTCCTTACTTCTACCGTGCTACCATAGCAAGATAGAAAACAACAAATGAGAAAGATATCAAACCATACAGAAATTGCAAGTGAAAAATAAATAAGCAGATCTTAAAATTATTTAAAAAAAAAAAAACCAAAACAAAGAGAATTGAAACTCACCAGAAGAAGAAGAAGAAGAAGAAGAACAAATTGTGGGGGAGAGAAAATTAGGGTTTTGGTCAGCGCAGAAAAGCTAAAGCTTGAATAGAAGGCCTTTGAGTATGAGAATTCATTAATTCAGATGCATCAGACGCTTGCTTTTGCACGCAACCTTGAAGTGTAGCCGAGAGAGAGAGAGAGAGAGAGAGACGTAGGCACGCCAGCCTCCGGCATGAACATCCGAACCGCCTAGCCTTTTCTATGGATCTATTGCCTTCTTGAAGTCTAAAGTTGAAGCGTCAGTTGCGTTTGGTGGTCCGTCGAGAAATTTAAAATGTAAAAAAATAAAAATAAAAATAAAAATCTAACCATTGATAATTGATATGTAATTTTGTTAATATTTTTATTTCAAATATTTATAACAAATGGGGGAGGGAAAGAAAATACATTCCCTTGTACTTTGCTCAAATTGGACTTTTTATCCCTTTCGAATTTTAAATTTTTATAAAATTATTTTTTCACATCATTTTTATCGTTATAAAAATTACAAATATTATCATATATTATAATCATTATCATATTTACGATATTTTTTTTACGTATATTTAAAAATCTGTGTAACATTTTCATATATCATAAGGTTAATAAGTTATAACTGAATTGATGTCATCGGTTTCTGTTAAAATTTTTGAGTTTGAATTAAAAATTATTATTATAAGACCATTTAATAATAAAAAAATATTTTTCATTTATCAACTCCAATTTTCATCTCCATCTCTAATTATCACTCTTCAATCGAAAATTAGAAATATGCTTATTTTCACAAAATTTAAACATATTTTTCTAAATTAAAAAATTGAGAATATGTTCAAAATATTTTGTTTTCTATTAAAAGAAAAATATGAAACTATATTAAAAACAAAAAATAAAATAAAATAATTTGTAAAATAATATATTTAGTCATCTACCTAATATTACTGGAATTTGTATGAATTTTTTCAAACAAGGCCGAAACCCCACAATTGTTAAAAATTGTAGAGAATGAATTCTTCAAAAAAGACTCAAACTTCACATTAAATTTCTCAGGTTTTTCTCCATACTCCAATCCTGTTGAATTCTAAACATCTTTTCTTTTTTTCTTTTGTGATTCAATTTTGAATATTGAAATTAGGGTTTGAATTGAATATCAAAATTGGGGTTTGAATTTTTTTTTTTTCTATATTTTCACTAACTTGTATTTGAATGATTACATTTGATTTCTTGAAACTGTTTACGTCAAATTGAATTCTTGAGAAAACTTGACAAGGGGTTTATGAGAAAGACAAAAGAGAGATCTGTGCTTGATTGTGGATTGGAATCGGGATTCAACCATCCAAATTGAAGAGACAGAGGAGAGGGAGGGGTGTGTTTGATCATGGATTTCTCATCAATCATATCTAATTCTCCCAATGTCGATTTGAGTTTCCAATGGTGTCTGAACCTCAAGATGAATTGTAGATGGTGCAGTGAAGGAAAAAGCTTACACAATTCTTGTAATGGAATTTACTGTATTAAAAACCTTACTATGAACCCTGCGAAGGATAAAAAATGCAGTACATATGCTCTCCCTCTTAATGACACTACTTGAACTCTTTGCTCTCGCTCGTATCAACATCATTGAAGATCGTTATAGCAACGCATTCCAATTTTATGAAATAATTTCTAAAAATTAGGTAATGTCTTGTGAATAAATCTGTTAGATCATCACTTTGAATGAATCTCTTCAACATTTCTATTATTGTTTTTCTAGAAATCATGAGTGAAAAAGAAGTTTGAGGAGGTTTGTTTTGTTCTATCTTATTTGATTTATCTTTCCTTCAAATTGGGATTATACAAAGTCATGCCCACTGTTTCTTCAAAGTATCTAAGCATATACTTAGCTACATTTCAATGTCTTGGTGAAAAATATATCTTGTTAATAAATTTATTGAAAATGATATATCATGTTATATATGGGTAACAAGATTTATTATTTTTTTTAGTACAAGAAAATACAATCAAACGGAATCGAATCAGAGAAGAGATAATGAAAATGGGAAGACTCTACCGCTTGAATTATCCCTGAGGGACGATTTATTATTGTTTCAATTGTACTAAGATATGATATTTCAAAATCAATAAATTCTTTATTAAGGTTAAAATGAATCCTTATCTAGTCACCTTATAACCATTGGAATACTCAAAAGATGTGATTCATGACTCTTTTATTTTAAATCTATAACATGAAACAAAAACTTTAGTTTTTTCAAAATCTTTTATTTCAAATTCATTCTTTTAACTATTCTATTACCCTAGATAACTCTTTAGGAGTTCTAATAATATAACAACAAACCCAGATCAACAGTCTTTTTTATAGAAAACACATGGATTGACATGGTCACTCATATAACCTTCTTTGATTGAGTATTCACAAAAACAATTATACCGCATGTGTCCATATAGTTTTAAATCATATAAAGATTTGTGAAATTTGGTGAAATAAAACCCTCAAGATCTTGAATTATCTACTTCCTTCATTTTTAATTCTTCCAGGATTTTTATACATCATTGTTGTTGGCAAAATATTTTTTGGTGATGAGTAAAACTAATATAATAAAAACTTAATGACATTTATTTAATTGATGATTACTAAGGAAATAAGGAGACAGTCAACCAGTGCAATAGAAGAAGAGAGCTGCTGGTCGACTCACCAGAAAAAAAAAAAAAGATTTAGCGGACTGACTGTGCTAGGCAATCGAACGCAAAGCATAATGCAATTGACCGAGCATAGGGCACAGCCGACCGACTGCACTCAAAGTGCAGCCGACCAAGAGGATTGTTTTTTACCCCACTCGCACTCTGTCTCTCTCTAACACATATACATAAATGTATATATTTTATGTTTACTATTAAAGTGGTCCCGTCATGTGTCATCTTCACCAAGTGTATTATTTCTCTCTGTCATGTCATCCCCAATAACATTGAATTTTCAACAAAATCTACTCTCACATCTGGCACCCTCTCTCTCCACATGCACTTTCTCTCTCTAATACACCTCACCCCTACAAACATTTAATTTCTCTTTCTAAATCATCTCTCTAAAACACCATCTCTCTTTTCAAACATTTACTCATTTACCATCTTTCTTAAATATTCTCTCTCCATAAAAAATCTTATGACTAAGAGCTGTCTCACAACTCAAACCAATTCTTAGACTTACTCACGGTCGACCCATAACTCACTCTCAGCCAACCTGCTAGGCTCCAACAGTCACCCTGCCAATCATAAGCAGTCAACCGCGTAAGCTTGCATGGTCTACCGTGAGCACACTATGTGCTCGCAAGCGGCCAACTCCGCAATAGCACGGTCTATCGCAAGCGCCTTGTGTGCTTTCACAGCTGATTGTGCACCCTTGTGCAGTTGAATGTGTGCACGTGTGGTCAACCGCAAGTGCATTGTCCGCTAAACTGGCTGACGCGAACACATGCGGTCTACTACTTCAGCGGTCAACAGCAAGCTACATGGTAGATTGCGAGTGCTTTGCATGCTCAAGCGGTCAACCACTTAGCCCAAGCGGCCAACCCTGTAGTGCTCAGATGGTCAACCACTGAACATAAGCGACAACCTAATATGCTCATATAGCAAATAGTAAATCTAAACGGCCAACATGTTCTGGTTATTCAGCTGACCGATGATTCAGACGGTCAACCGCCTAATTATCTAATGTTCAAATTCACCTACCACTCAACGGCATTATTCAGGATAGCTTTAGATGCCTAAGTAATGAAGAACGGAGTGATGAAGTAATCAGAGATAGAACAACTGTTGCGAGAAAAACATGATCTCATTAAACACTCTTACTTTGCCACTCGAGAACACAGTATTAAACTCATTATGTAATCTCTTTGTGTGTTCTTCATTAACTGTATATTAAATTCTTCTCATCTGATGAACAACATTTGTAATATTTCTTGTGCTCAACTTCGTTATATCTTAGGATTAGTATCACATTTTGTAACACCCTTACAACCTAAAAAAGTCTGAACATTATGTGGGATCACAATCTAGGTTCTGAGAAAGAAAGTATTTCAGGGAGAATTACTTGTAAGGTTTCGTTTGCATCTGTAAGCAAGTGGGTTGAAAGGTTTTACTTACATTTGTGAAGCAAATGGGTTGCACTATTTTGATAAATAGTAAAAATCGAGAAGGGTTGTCCGGAAGTAAATGTATACCAGATTGGTGGAACCACTATAAAATTCTTTATCTCTGATTTCTCTTTTACTTTCGGTTCTTTAATCTTGCCTTCTCAACTTTACATAGCCAAAAAATTTCAAAAATTCAGAAAACAACTATTCCCCCTCCCTCTAGTTGTTTTATAACTGTCAAATGAGTCATACTAGTAGGTTGTAACTACATCTATTAAATATATTTCAAGTTTTTCATATATTGTTACACAAATTAAGTAATAAAAAGCATTTGCATCCACAATAGGAAAATATGTCTCCTTATCATTTATGCTCAGTTTTTGTGAAAATTCTAGTGTCACAAGTTTTATTTTATATCACATAATTTCATTTTTCTCATTTTGATTTTGCACTTATACCCATTTGTATTACAATGGTTTTACACTCTCATGTGTACATAGAATGGGTCCAAAAAAACTCACACTTTGTAAGCAAATTCAATTATATTTGAATTATGTCTATTTATTTTGACCAATTATTCTACGTCTACATTTCTTTCAAACTTAATTTCAAGATCCCCATGTAATTCATAATATCGAGCGCTACATGATATGCAAAAATATTATCAATGATTATTTCATATCAATTCTACTTTTCTCGGATCATAATATAAATTGTTGAGATCTTTTCATTATTATAAACTTTAGATATTTGAATTTTTTCTAAAATGTCATTTTTTATGTTTGGAAAATCACTAGCAGTGGATTTTTTTTTTTTTTTTTTAGATGTCACCTTTTGATTTGATCATTTTCATTTCTCACTCTTTTTTTTTCAAAAAAATGGAATTGATTGGTCTACTGCTTTTCATAAGTTGGTTTAGACTCATTAGTAACAACAATGTTGTCCTAGATGGACATCAATTCTAATTGAGTGTTTGTATCTGGTACATTTATTTAGTTATTCTTCTTGGGTTAATTAATACGTTTGACAATTGATTCACTTAGTTTTGTAAATGAATTATCTTCTGAATTTCAAATTTATATTGTTTGTTTTGCCTGAGAATCAAGATAAGACATTGATAATTCATTCAAATTTATCTCATGTACTTATTTTCTCCATTTGATGTTAGGAGTAATAATTCATCAAGATAACAATCGGTAAAATCGAATATAAACAATTTATCAGTTGATGACTCTAAATATTTAATTACAGACGGTGATCCACACCTAATATATATTCACAATCTCTTTTGAGGACACATTTTCGTGCATTGTGGTGGAGCGATCATTCATATACTACACATACAAAAAATATTTAGATAAGAATTATTATGTTGTTGACCAAAAACCAATTGTAAATGAAAGAACTCATGATTGCTTGCTAGTATGATGTGAATTAGTGTTGCAATATGCAAAATAGCATCCCCCAAGTAGAAAATAAGTAATGGCCTTACAACTAAAAATAAAAAATTCTATAAATGATTTTGTCAAATTGTCCATTTTGTGTATGAATATGTGATGCATGATATTTAACAATTATCTCAAAATAGTTACAATCTTGGGAGATCAATTCACCAACATTGTTAGATAAATTGTCTTTATTGGATAATGGAAAATATATTCATAACTTAATTAATTGAGCAATTAAGTTCGTAAACATTAAATTATGAATTATGGTAAACATATATGCGATCATTATATTGATGCACCAATCATAAAATATCTGAATGGTCCATATAATGGATGTGTCACTCTGCATATATCACTCTGCATATGTTCCAAAAATGCATGGGATTCAATCCCATTTTAAATTGGTGATGGCCTAATAATTAATTTGTCTTGCGGACAAGTAGCACAAAAGCATTCATCCGGGCATAAAATATTCTGGTTTTTCGATGAATGTCTACATAAATTTGAAATAATTTTTCGCATCATTATTAATCGGAATTGTCCAACCGGTTATGTCAAATAATAAATTTTTCGTGAGCAGTAAATTTCTAATTTACAATAACACGTACTTCTATTAGAATTGTATATGTGTAATACAAAACCGAAGAAATAAGTAGATAATTTTTTCAATACAATTTTCTTATTTGACACAATATTTGTAATACACAAATATTTAATATTGTCATAATTTATTGTCTAACATAATATCCATTTTTGCAAATATCTTGAAATAGTTTTTGTTTTTTTAACTTTATTGAACACAATGTATTGTTGACATGAAATTTTGTTCCTTCACGTCACAATATGTTGGCTCGTCTAGAGTTTTGAATCAACTTTTGTACTACCAAATATTGTACTCACTTTAGTTTCTCGCATGATCAAGTAGGAAAAATATTTCTTGTCTTAAATATGGTATGCATTATTGCTTTGTCTGCGAGACACTATCTTGATCACCAATTGAAAATTTATCTATAGATTTTTTTTCCATATTCTATAGTAAAATACATAAAATTAAAAGAAAACATTGCTGAGCAAAATAAAATAAAACATTTAATTGAAAAAATATATATTTTTTTGTATCTTGATTTGACCATCACCTAGTATTCAAAGTTTCACCTTGATTAATCTGCATCGACCACTACATGACCCATTTTTGGGAGACAGGTCTTCCAATATTGTTTTTTTCGTGTCCGGGAGGAGTTAAACTCCTAATCTGGTTAAGAGATGAAGGTATCCACCCTATCTACACCAGCAAATGTTGGTATTTAATCGAGAATATAGTAACACATTATAAGAAATGAATCTATTGTCTAAATCTTTTATTTAAATAATATTATGATAAACTTGGAAAATGAATTGAAACACTCATTTTTGAACATTTCCATCGTTAATAAATGAATCAAAAGTTTCTTCTAGAATAAAGAAATCAGTAACATCTAAAAGAGTGATATTATCATGATTTTGGTCAAAATTTGCATCTTTAAAAACAAAATTTGTTTTTAACTTCTTTTCTTTTGCTTTGAGTGATGTTTGATAAACACTACTAGAAAATAGATCTTAAGTGACGGAAAAATCCGTCACTGAAAACCTAAAATCTGTCGTTGAAGGGTATCAGTGACGGATTTTTACCGTCGCTAAATTCATCGAAAAAAAGACACCTCGCTAATTATTAGCGACGGATTAATGATAAAAAAAATCTGTCGTTGATATTAGTGACGAAAAAAATCCGTCGCTAAAATTGAAAAAAAATCAACGACGGACTAGCATCCATTGCTGATTTTTGAGTTATCAAAAAAAAAATTGCACGCTCTAGTCGCCTACCCATTCACACGACACCCCTTTAATATATGCAAATTGCTGTTGGTGAGCTTTGAACCCGGCGCAAAGGTAAATGTGAGAGCACGTAACCACGGGACAAACAAGTAATCTAACTATATTTCATTTTTTTTACTTATTATCTTTATTTCTTATTTTTTAATAATATTAAAATAATATAAAATTATAATTTGTTATAAAATAATAAAATAATTTTATTTTTACTTAAAATAAAATAATAAAAATTTTGAAAAAATAAAATAATATTATTCTTTGCAAAATAAAATAAAAATAATAAGAATTATTAAATAAAATTAAAAAATTAAAAAATTAAAAAATTAAAAAACTTGACATGATTCAAATTTTTTAATTTTTTTCCCAAAATGTATAAAATCAAGTTAGGCAAAGTTTGACATGATTCAAATTAATAATAAATAATTATTAGGATAATTGTAAATAAAGAAATAAATTAAAAAAATTAGGCATATGAATTGACATAATGATCTATGACTCTACTTCGATTAAAGTCTCGTGCTAATAACGTGTTGTAAAACTCAAAAAGAAATATAACAGATTCAAAAGAGAAAATATGTAGAAAACAATATATATAAGATTTTATCTCACTACACCCATTTAGAATTTACATTCTTCTTTATTAAACTCTAATAAGAATCTTTGGAATATATGATATTTTTACTTCCATTTGAGTTACACAACCTTTTAATTATATGACATAAATAGGAGAAAGTAAATATTACATAAGGAGAAAAAAAAATATATTAATGACTTTATAATATTTTAAGTGAGTATGGGCATCCACAAGGCTTGATATTTATAACAAGTATTTTTAGAAAATTATAGTATTCCTTTGTTTTTGAAATGGCTAAAGGAGCAAAACTGTAAGGGAGAAAGTGTTAAGAGAGTGATCAAAATGACAAAAATTGATGGCACAAGATTTAGGGGTTATTTCCTTAAATACTAGATTTAGGGGTCAAAATCATAAATATATTAATTTTTTTATTCGAGTTATGAAAATAGTGAAATCGATTTTCTAAATATATTAATTTTTTTATTCGAGTTATGAAAATAGTGAAGTTGATTTTTTGAAAATCGACTTTAAATTACTACCTAAAAGTTATCCAAAAATAGTAAAAAAATGTACGTAAAGTCAATTTCTCAAAGATCGACTTCTACTAAACTGTAATTAATATACCAAAGTTAGGTTCAATTTTGACGATGAATAATAATTAAAGTGCGAGAGAAAAAGAAAGGATAAAAAATAAGTGTTTAGACTGTAAGAGAGAAATGAAAAGATCATTGAAGTTCAAGTGGGGAGAGAGACCCAAAGCTACAATTAATTGAGATATAAAGCAAAAGAGATAGTTTTAAGCAATTAATATCACCCCTCTCTCTGAAACAAAGAAAATTAAATATTCTAATTCATTACTTACCTTTGATAGTTCACACACAATACATACTTTCATTTTTCTCATTTCTATATTTTTTTCTCAACATCTTATTTCATATCTTTTCATTTCCATTACTTTTCTCGCCAAACAAATTTTAAAATTTGAGAACAAACCCATCGTCAAAAATCCAATAAGATCAATCAAAATCTTTTCCGAATTTTAGTGGGTTTTTGGTGAAATCACTTTAATTTAGGAATACTAATTTAAAAAGCCGAAAAAAATTGGTTTTTGGTGAAATTTTTTCTAGCTTTCCAAATAAATAGCCTTTTTTTCTTGACCAAGAAATCAAATTCACCAAATCAATAAATTAGAATTATTTTGATTTCAATACCCAAATGCTTGTACATTATCTTCCTCCTTTTATGATGACCTTTAGATGCATAATAACTTAAACCAAGACACTCTGTGAGCAAGAATTTGGATCGTGAAGAAAATGCAATCTAAATTGTAGGCTATTTTCATCATAGGAGTCGCAAGGTATGGGGTATGAGTGATGACCTTGCCTTGCATGGCACAGGTCAACATTTTTTGCATTCTTCCTATTTAACACCAAATAAAAAATTGGAATCATTTTGGTTTGAAATCTTTGCTTTGCATGACAAAATCTTTTCCAGCTTTCTAAATTATTTTTATCTTTTCAAGTATCAACTCTTGTGGAGAGGGTAAGGAAAAACAAATGTTAATGGATTTTTTGGCAAAATTTTTCCAACTTTCCAAATTAATATTCCCAAAATAAAGCACCAAAAACCCACTAAAATCTAGAAAACATTGATTTTGGTGGGTTTTTGATGAGGGGATTGTTCCTAAATTTTATAATTTATTTGAAAGGAAAATGATGGAAATAAAAAGATATGAATGAAGATTTTGAGAGAGAATGAGGAAATGTAAAAAAGGAAAGGGTGTGTTATGTGTAGAGTTGTCAAGATAAGTAATGAATTGAAGTATTTAAATTTCTCTGATTAAGATAAAGAGAGAGGGGTAGAGAGGGAGGATATTGATTGCTAAAAATTGTTCCTCTCGCCGATTGACCTTCAATGTTCTTCAAATTCTTTCGGATCGACTAAACACTTTTTTATCCGTTCTTTTTCTCTCACACTTCAATTGTTTTTCATCGTCAAAATCGAATCCAGATTTTATAATAGAAATTGATTTTTGAAAAAATTGACTCTATATGTTTTTTTTTGTTGCTATTTTTAGATAATTTTCTGATAGTGATTTGAAGTTGATTTTAAAAAAATCGATTTTTTTTATGATTTAAATAAAAATATTAATATTTTTATAATTTTGATGCATAAATATAATATTTAGGGAAAAAATCCCTTAGCATAAAATTATATTATAAAAAGAGGTAATGAATGGTGTATGTTTCTAAAGAGACATGATAATAACCTTTGGCCTCTAATATAGTGATTTGGATTTAAATGTCAGCGTAAAAAATAAAAAAAAAGTAATGATTGGTTCAGATGGTCTATGTGTGGCCCATTTCACAAGTACCTCCCCGGGACGGGGAATAATAAGAATGGCGTGCACCTTAAGAACACACAGGCAATCCCTGCACAGAGAGAGAGAGAGAGAGAGATAGAGAGAGAGAGAGAGATTTGGTGTGCGACAATGGCGGAAACAATCATATCTCCATTGCTTCGGGTCGTCTCCGATCGCCTTGAATCCCCACTCACTTCTCCCGACATGGACAAGCTCTTCAAAAAGCTCCACATGACAATATCCCTAACCCTAACCCTGGTTACCCAATTCGAATCTCACCAAACTCAAAACCCCAACGTGGCGCTCTCTCTCTGGCTTTCTCAGATCCAAGATGCTGCTTACAATCTCGATGGTTTCCTCGACGACTTGTTCAATCTCTCTTTCAAGTCCAATAAGGTATGCTGTTTCTTCTCCCTCTCTAGTTCTCAACAATCCAAGCTACGTAATAAGCTGAGAGAGAGTGAAGCCTGGTTTGATGAATTAGTTCAACGTGGTCAGAAACTTCTGTCTGTTGTTGCTGTTGCTCCTGTTATTAAGCAATCGAGGTTTAGAGAGAGTTCCTCTATGGTTGCTGACTCACTTGTGTTTGGCAGAGACTTGGATAGAGAAAATGTTGTTAATTTGTTGTTATCTGATCTTTCTGATCAGATTTCGTTTATTCAAATTGTGGGTATGGGTGGTATTGGGAAAACAACACTTGCTCAGTTAGTCTACAATGATGAAAAGGTGAAATTCCATTTTGAATTTTGGGTTTGGCTGTGGGTGGGTGAAGAATTTGATTTGATTGGCCTCGGTAATGGGATTCTGAGGCGTTTAAATCCGAATTGGGTGGATGTTTCCAATATGGACTCTCTTTCTGCCGCTATTACCCGTGCTTTGCAATTTAGGAGGTCTTTTATAGTACTTGATGACGTGTGGACTGAAGATGATGACAAGTGGTCTTCTATGAAGGGGTTATTGGGTTCTGTCAGTGCGGGTTCCAAAGTTCTTGTTACGACTCGTAGTGAAAGGGTTGCAGCATTGGTGAGAAGTGTCCCGCCTTACAAGGTTGGACTTTTGTCAGAATATGACTCCCAGCTTCTTCTCTGGAATTCTGTGAGGGATATAGGATTGTCCAAACTTGAGAAAAATATTGCTAAAATATGCGGAGGATTGCCTCTTGCACTCATGGTCTTTGTACGCTTGTACCGTCTTCATGGTTCTCAGTTGTTATCGGTTACAGAGAATGACATATTAAGAAAAATATTGTACCCTGTCTTAGAGTCTTTGAGATTGAGCTATGATCATCTGCCTTTAGACCTGAAGCAGTGTTTTGCATATTTTTCCATACTCCCAAAGGGTCATAGAATCAAGAAGGAGAATCTGATTCAAATGTGGATTGCAGAAGGATTCATCCGATCAACCGGAGAGGACAACAGGCTGGAGGAGATTGGTAACCAAAAGTTCATGGAGTTGTTGCAACGGTCGTTTTTTATTGTGATAACAAAAAGTGATGGTGATGAAATAGTTTCATGTCAAATGCATGATTTCATTCACGAGCTTGCTCAATCTGTTTCAAGCATTGGATGCTCGATTTTGGGGTCTAGAGCTAAAGAAAATGTATCAAAACAAGTTCGTCATGTTTCTTTAGTTTGGGATTCTGTAAATACAGTTATTCCTGAAATGAAAAATCTGAGGACATTACTTCTATTTTCTGGTAAGTTTGAGTGGATCGCCGGTCCTCTTCAGAAACTAAATTACCTGCGTGTATTGGACTTGGGCAGAAGTGGTATTAATAGTTTTCCAGATTCAATAATTAATTTAAGACATTTAAGATATCTTAATCTTTCTCACACATATGTTGATAGAATATCAGAATCCATTTTTAAGATGAATAGCTTGCAAGCTTTGGATCTATATAGCTGTCACAAGCTGCAGGAGTTACCACAAGCAATTTCTGAGTTGAGTAACTTAAGACATTTGAATGTGGGCTTCTGTTCTTCATTATCTCAGATGCCAACTGGAATCCACAAGCTGAAGTTTCTTCGAAGTTTGCCAGCATTTCTTTTGGGAAGGAGTGATGAATGTGGGAACTTAAATGAGCTGAACGGGCTAGACCTTGTTGGAAAGTTAGAGATTAAAAATCTTGAGTATGTGAAGAAGCTGGAAGAAGTTCATGAAGCAAAACTATATGAGAAATTAAATCTCCATTCCTTAAGCTTGTCGTGGGGTCGAGAGGTTGATACAGGGCCCCCATCTACTTTGACTGAAGTATTAGAAAGCCTCAAGCCTCCACAAAACCTTAAAGTTCTGGAGATAACTGCATTTAGGGGTTCCATTTTTCCATCATGGATGAAAAATTCTGCTCTTTTAAATCTGGTGAAGGTTTCTTTAACTCATTGCAGCTGTCGTGAACTACCACCTCTTGGGCAACTACCCTATCTCAAAGCTCTCCATGTCAGAGGGATGTTTGGGGTGCAAGTTATTGGTTATGAATTTTATGGGGAGGGTCCTGTTCAAGGATTTCCATCACTACAACAATTTGAGTTTTATGATATGCCCAATTTGTTGGAATGGAAGAGTTTTAAAGTGGAAGAAAATGTTAGCTTGATTGATATAGAAGAATCCTCAGGTTCAAAACAAGCATTTCCTTGCCTTGAAATGTTGTCAGTTAAAGGATTCAGTATGTTGAGTGAGCTACCTTTTTTCCCAAATCTTAAGAGCCTGGCTATATGCAACAGCAACAACATGTTATTTTACTCTCTAGTCAATTTAACCTCACTCACCTCTTTAATTCTTAATGAGTTTGAAGAGCCAAATATCTTGCCAAATGATTTAGGAAACTTACCATCTATTGGCAAACTGACTATATATGACTGTGATGATTTGATCTCCCTGTTGGAGGAAGGAGTGCGAGGATTTCCTGCCCTTGAACAGTTGAGTATTTTACACTGCGACAAGCTGACGTCCCTGCCTACTGGGCTCACTTACCTTACTTCCTTGCACAAGCTGATTATCTTAGAGTGTCAGAATTTGGCCCATATCCCAGAATCAATTAACTACGTTTCTTCTCTCAAAGAGTTGGTTATTGAGGGTTGCCCAAAACTGTCATCCTTGCCAGAGAGCATGTATGACCTCACCGGTCTTAAGAGCTTGGTGATTGGAGGATGTCCTATGCTGGAGAAGCAACTGGACATGGAGATAAGTAAGGGTAGCACGTATACCCAACATAGAGATAGCAGGAGTCTTATCGGCTGCCAACCCTTAAATGATCTGGTTCTAACAGAATCATTTTCGAGCAAGTCTTGAGCATCCATATCTTTCAGGTCTGCTCTTCCAGCCTTTTTCATTATGACACTTGCAATTGCTATGTTTGAGGTCTATTTCCTATCCATCTCGTGCATATGATATCATATGATCACCAGCAACAATTACTTTTAGGAGGATTGTGTGCATGTATCTGTGTGTGTGCCTGTAAACTTTGTGCTATGTGGCTTAAATTTTCAGCATTTTGGTTGGTGCAATTAAGTGGCTGGAAAGTTCCAAGCCTCATATTTTGAGAAATATTCTTTTCTTATCTTTTTTTCTTCCTCCTTTCCCTTCTTTGGCTTCTTATTGAGATCATAGTATTTTTGAATATGAGCCAGTAATTTATAAATATGATCCAGCCTTAGTTGATCTTAACTAAATTATTGTGGATATTATTTTCTCTTGGAATTGTGACAGTGCAAAACTCAACTGTGGTGCAATTACCCTTTGTTCCTCCAAAAGATCATTATTTTCTCAATTTGAAAATCCCCACCGTTTCCTTGTTTTTGACTTGTACATTTGGTACTCTTTTCGGGTGAAATGTGGTTAGTTAATTTTTTTTTGGTGGTTTTGTATGTGTTTCGTATATTCATCTCTCATTTTGGTTTTGACGTGAGTTTTACACTGGTTATCAACCCATCACAATTCTTCTCCATTACCTAGGTTTGGGACCGGCCATGATGGGGTTAATAACATTAAAACCAAGATGAGAGACAAATACAGGAAACACATACAGTTAGGAGGAGCGAGATCTTAAATATAGGAGATTTAGTGAAATGTTAGGATAAACCATTGAAAACCCGGATGCAAATTATCCGTGAAGATTCGAGTGTCAAGAATTTAGTTGACGATATGAATTTACATAGGAATGAGTGGTGTAGGAGAATCTAAAAATAGTTAACTTATTATTATTATTATTATTATTATTATTTTAAGTTTTTACAGATAGTTTATTTTTACCTTTCTTCTTTCATTATTTTTATTGTTTAATTTTTTAGTATTATCTTTTTTATTTTTGCTTTCAAATTTTAATTTTATGTTTTTTATTTTTTATTTATCTATTTATTTTTTTCTCTCCTATATTGGTCTCTCAAACGGTTTACTCTAAAATTTGGGATTAAGACTCAGTTTTTTGTTGTTGCTGGTTGTGTGTTCCTTTGGGGGGGTTGGATTGGTAATGGTGTTTTGATGTAATATGGATAAATACATTTGGAATATGGATAGTTGTGGTTTCTCATTTCAGTTGGTTCAGTAACTGTAGTACCATGTTTATACTCTTTCCTGTGCTACACGTAGAAGATAATATGACGAAATTTACTCTGCAATATCCTTGTATAACTTATTGGATCATTTTTGTTGATTGTGGCTCATGGCTGAGGTTAATTGCACCTACATTTTATGTGCTTTGTGGTGTGTTCATAGCTTGATGTGATTGTCTGCTTGGTACAAATAGGAAGGTTGCTACTAGATGTCTTGGGTTTAAACCACTGGGATAACTAGTCTGCTTGCTGAGCTAAGATTGTATACATTTTAATTATCTAGAGATATGATTATTAAACTAGATGTGGAATTTCAAAATCAACTAGTCAAGGGATTGGGTTGGGCACTGGCTTGGAGATTTTGTACCTTTTACAACTTTTGAGTGGGCTCTTGATTCAAACATGAAATGCAGATCAGCTTATAATGAACAAAGCAACAGCAAGGTAATGAAAACGATACACATGGTGAACAAGAAATCGGCTGTTTGTCTATTAAAAGTCAAAATTGAATAAAAGAAAGAGCAAATAAACATACATGGATCATATTTCCAAGGAATGCCTTCCTATGTAGAATTTGATAATGATGACTTGGCTGAGTATAGTCCTTTTTTAATTTTATTTTTTAATGTTGTGAGAAGAGCAACAAATACAAAAAGGATGAAAATTCCATCTTCTTTTATGAAGGATTTGTTATTTCCTTTTAATATAAATTCCTTTCTCTATTATCTATTAATATATCTTCCCCCCTTGATAGGAAGAAAAGGTGGACAATATATCCTCCAGTGAACATAAGAAAACTGAAAAAACAAAAACAAATTACTGTTATGTTTTGACCTTGTTTTTTTTAAAAGCTCTAGCATTTGGATACCACAAAGAAGGAAGATTATCTTAACCTAGAGGATCATTTCAAAAAATTCTTGTGTTTCCCAAAGCTTATGCACAAAAAAACTGATGACATTGCATCCACCAACACTTGGTCTCCTTTTGACCAATATCTCTAAAGTTGGTCATGGGAAAATCTCGAACATCATCAGAAACTAGCCAAGTATATATGAAATGAATTTGTTCCATAAAGATGAGAAAAAGCGGCATTGTAAGAATGATGTCACTGGTCTGGACTCATGGGCAGACATATCATGCATTGTTGTTCAAAATGATATGAATCTTCGGTTACAGACTTGGTTCCTTCTATTTAATGAGCCATAAGGTGTCAGAAAGAAAGATTAAAATGACCAAGAATGATTGGAGTATTCATAGCCTAGAGAAGATGAAGTTAAGGAATCCAACTAATATGTGTGCCGTAAAGAAGAAATGATCGCTGAACTTGCCATGGTTTGTTTGACTGATATTGACATGAAATGCGGTTGTGTTACATTTTCTGCTCTAGTATCATGTATGTTTAGTTTTGAGCCACCCTCATTGAAAGTGCTTCTTGGCAATGGGTTATATTTGAGGACCGAAAAATGTTAATAAATCCTGTTGTAAATGACATCATAAATTTAATATAAATAAGAATTTGGGAGAAAATTTTCATTTTCAAAGTCTTAAGATTTATAGGATTTGGAGATTCTAACATTATTTTATTTTATTTTTTAAAAAAAGCTAATGGGTCAAATTGCTGTACTAGCTATAGCAATCTAAGAGTATTAACTGAGTTGATGGGGGAGATCAGATATTCTCATAAAGCCTGAAAATCCTCAATTTGCATGGGATTTTGGTCTCAATGTTTTCCCAATACCTAATTTAGTTTAGTGCCGGGATAAGATATGCATAACTGTTGGGGAAACTTAGGGCTAGTTGTTTGGAGGATGTTAAAGTGGACACATGTTTTCTAAAAGAGGTAAATCAAATCAATATGCATATTGCAGCAACTATAGGTAGCTCAATATAAGGATGAAATGGATATGCAAGATGAATAGTAATGAATATGTCTGACATGACTACTTTTTAAAATCCAACTGCACCAAAACCATAGTTTCCAGGATTGCTCTAACCCTTAGAAATTTGTTATTTGGAATTTTTATTATTATTATTATTACAATGAACTATTGTGATATTCAACACTCGTTTTTCTTTACTTTATTTATTTTACTTTTAGTTAAATTCTATTACCTATTGTTATGAGTCCAACAAATAAAAAGCATATAAAGCGCTTTAGTGAAAGCATACCACCACCAGAAATGGTTGTCTAGATATCTAAGTAAGCCTACCCCCGTGTACCAAGTACTATGGAAGGGCCACATTTCCTTACCATTTCATAATGAACCATGATTTATGTAACATTGTCCAAAACCTTAAGATTGTAGAGAATTGGTTATTAACATACTGTATGTGCCTTAAACCTTAGGTTTTCCTTTTTATGATATATATATATATATATACACACTCTGCTAATGCCACAACATTGAATTTTTCTTCAAGCTTTTTTGCTGTTCTCGACATTGGCAATTTTCTTTGATAATCTGGCCTATCTTTAGATTTGTTTTATCCACACCATTGAGATGTTAGCCAATTTTATGGTTTCTTAAAAAGAATGTGAGGGCCTCAGGGTCTGGCCTCAACTTGCTTTATTTTCATTTCAGTCTGTACAATGAACAATTGGATTAGTCATTTGTTTAATCTCTTCGGGAGTTTTATCTCTTCTTTAGTCCACATGTTTGAAACACATTTTGAGCCCTGTTATTAATTCTTATGTAGGTTCGCATTCAATGGGGATTTTTGTTATGTTCTCGTGCTCTTTCAACTTAAGCCTATGAATACTTGGTATTTTTGCAATTGATGTCATGTTGCAGAGGCTTTGGACCATTTTTCTAAACTTCAAGCTCAAGTTGATCTTAATATCATCTTGAGTTTCAAGATGATGTGAGGTTAGTATTACTTTATAATTAGTTGATTATGAGTCTAAAATGTTCCTATGTTTAGATTATTCCAGTCCTTGATATTTTAGTCTTTGCATCCTTGCTCAATACACGAGCTTTACATATGGATTTGACTGTTTCATTGATATGAGCCATAGTATAGAATCTAGTTAATGGATATCGTGCAGGGAATTCCTCTATTCCCTTGGTTGAGTTTTTCCCTTTCTTAAACCCTATTTTTGACAGTTGGAAACTTGTTCCCTAACAAGCTTCCCACTACGTTTCTTTAGGAGAATTTAGACTTGTCTATTTGTTGATCATATTCTCTTTAAATAGAGGAAATTAGGGTTTACAATAAAATAGAATTTTTCTACAAACAAATCTTTAAAATCATTCCTAATATGAAGAATTCTTAAAATTTAGATAATTTCTAATTTTTAAAAGATTGTTATAAACTAAAATAAGAAAATTACTATTTTATTGAGATCATTCCTTTTTTCTAATTTTTAAATGTTTTTGTAGAATATTTATTTCCAGTGAATGCATCATGCATATCATTACTCCTCTCCTGGACAAAAAGTTTGTCTTCAAGCTTGATCTCAGGGTAGTTCCTTTTGAAGTCTTCCCGAGATTCCCAAGAAGTCTCTTCCTTAGGTAGTCCCTGCCATTGCACCAATAACTCCGATTTTCCCCTGTTGAGCCGGCGCGTGCAATTGCTTCAGGCTTGGGTCCTGATTTACCCTCCAACAATGGAGGAATAGGGACTAGAGTTGCCGGAGGCATGGTAGTTAAAAGTAAAAAGCGCAAAAAAACAACAGACCATCCTAGGGTTTAAGCGCAAAGCGCGAACTTTTTCATATAAAATGTAGTTAAGGTACAAAATCAAAATATATATTTATAGATACAATAATTTCACATGTAATATGTTATAACATTAAAACATATATAAGAACCAAAACTTTTAATGACAACAAAATGCAAATGCACCAAATAAGTTCATGTAAGTGTTATAGAACATGTATAAGATAAAATAAAATGAAAGAAAGAAAGAAAGAAAGAAAAGGTAGTAAAAGATGATGAAACTCCTAATAATTATTAATTATCTTCTCCTTCCTCTAGAACAACACAAACAAAAATTACTTACATTTTCAGCAGCACAGCAACACATTCAGTCAGATAGGAAGTGGACGTGCAGGTTGGCAGAAGAAAATTAAAAAAATAGGTAAAAAAGATAGACAAGAAGGGTACAGAGAGTATGATGACGGAGCAGAAGAAGAAAAGAAAGAGAAGAACAGAGAAAGAGGAAGAGGAGAGAGAGATTGAAGATGAAGACAAGAAGAGGAAGAGGAGAAAGATGTGCAGAAAAAAAAGAGCAAAAAAGGGAAGAACTGAGGAAGAGGAAGTGAACAGAAGGAGCAGAAGGGGACTGAAGATAAAGCGTCACTTTTTCTCGCTTTGTGCTTTATGCGCTTTTTACCACTTCAGCATGCTTCAATTGCGTTTTTTTATATGCATTGCGCTTCACTCGAAAAAAACCCAACACTTGCGCTTTGCGCTTTAAGCACACTTTTAACTACAATGGCTAGAGGCTGTCCTTTGTACTCCTTTAATTGTGACACATGCACCACATCATGAATCTTAGTACTGGTGGTAAGGCTAAATGATAAGCCACCTTGCCTATTTGCTTGACTACCTGAAAAGACCTGAAATACTTAGGTGCCAGTTTGGTAGAGTCCCTACGGACCACTGACAGCAGCATTTAGGGCTGTAATTTCAACCATAACCATGCCCCTTCCGAAAATGAGTTCTCACGATGGTGAAAGTCGTGTGCTTGCTTCATTCTTCCCTGTGCCTGAGCTAACCGAACCCTCAACTCAGCCAATACTTCATCCCTTTACGGAAGGGCTTGATCTAACACATCGAGCTTTGTGGTTCCATGATCATAAGTCAACAAACGTGGAGGATCAAGACCATACACCATGCTGAATGGTTTAGCTTGTAATAAGGAATGGAATAATGTATTATAAAAAAATTCTACCCAAGGAATCCATTCCACCCAACTTCGCAGTTGATCCCCCACAAAGCATCTTAAGTACATCTGAATTGTTCTATTTACCACCTCCGTCTACCCATCTGATTGAGGATGGTATGTGGATGAGTAACCCCATTTTGTCACACATAATTTAAATAACTCCCTCCAAAAAGTACTCGGAACTTTGTCCCTACCACTCACAATCGACTCTGGGAGGCCATGCAGTCTGAATATTCTGTCAAAGAACACGTGAGCCACAAAGACTGCAGTATACGGATGTGCAATGGGAGTAAGTGGGCCATTTTGGAAAACCTGTTGACTACCACAAATTGGATAGATTCCCCCCCAACCTTAGGTAATCCATTGAAATGTCAGCCTAGATTTGTGTGGGAATAGCCAAGGGCCGCATCAACCGTGCTGGGTGCAGATTCCCATTTATTTCGCTGACAAATCCTGCATTGTTCCTCTTCATTCCTTTCTGGTAAAAATCAGCCTTGACTCGGTGCAATGATTTCTGAATGCCCCCTCATGGGCAGAGTTATGAATTCCAGATAGGACTGTCTGAATCAGGGCTGAATCCAGGGGTAAACAAACCGTGCCCTTATACAAGATGAGTCCCTCTTGGACTGTCCAATCAGCCCCTGCCTCCCCTACTTTCATTTGTCATCATAGCTCCTGGAGTTCTATCTTGCTGCAATTTCCTCCCTTATTGCATCAAATGGTGCCAGCCATGGTTGAGAAATTGCACATAGGAGCACTGCAGTCAGCACTTCTCGTCAGGATAAAGCATCTGCATCTCGGTTTAGAGAGCCTGCCTGACACTTTACCCTGAAATCGAATTCCATCAATTTACTCACACAATGTTGCTGCGGGGAAGTAGATTGATTCTGTTCCAACAGATATTTCAAGCTGAAATGGGCTGTCTGAATGGTGAATGACCTTCCCCATAAGTATGGCCGCCAATGCTGCACTGCCTTTGCCCGCCCAATCAATTCTCTCTCGTAGGTTGGCAATTTGCTGTGCCTCTCCGCGATTCTCCTACTAAAGTATGCAATGGGGTGTCCTTGTTTGTGTTGAACAGCCCCAATCCCTTCCCAGAGGCATCACACTTTACCACAAATTCTTCATTGAAATTGGGTAGTTGCAGCATTGGGGATTCAGTCTGTGCCCTTTTTAGTGAGTCAATGGCCTTAGCGGCCCTTTCATTCCACTAAAAAGAGTTCTTTTTAAGTACATCTATCAATGGTGCAACTAACTCCCCACAGCCTTTGATAAATCTTTTGTAATTCCCTGCCAAACCTAGCAATCCACGAAGGTTCGTAGGTTGGCTAGTCAGTGATTGCTTGGACCTTTAAGGGATCAATCGAGACACATGCACCACGAACAATGTGTCCCAAGTATGCCACCTGAGTCTTCCCAGAGGTGCACTTGGAAATCTTTACAAACAAGTGGTGAGCATGCAATATATCCAAAACAGTATGTAGGTGGTGAAGATGTTCAGCCCATGCCTTACTATAAATCAATATGTCATAAAAAAAAACCCAGAACAAACTTACGTGGGGCTGCAAAATCTCATTCATCAAGGCTTGAATGGTTGATGGAGCATTAGTTAGGCTGAATGGTATCATTAAAAATTCAAAATGACCATGATGGGTTTAGAATGTACTCTTCTC
The DNA here is from genome assembly GCA_033439265.1 of Dillenia suffruticosa. NCBI lineage: Eukaryota > Viridiplantae > Streptophyta > Magnoliopsida > Dilleniales > Dilleniaceae > Dillenia > Dillenia suffruticosa. The sequence continues at coordinate 1,528,353 of JAVTVX010000001.1, forward strand.
CTTCACTGCATCATTCATCCGGACCTGGTGATAGCTGGAATTCAAATCTAGCTTGGAGAAATACTTTGCTCCATGCAGCTCATCTAACAACTCCTCTTCCACTGGAATAGGGAACTTGTGCTTCACAGTCTTGTCATTTAACTCCCTATAATCTACACAGAATCTCCAGGATCCATCTTGTTTGGGAACAAGCAGCACAAGGGAGGAGAAGGGCGATTGGCTTGGCCTGATGATGCCTCAATACATCATCTCCTCACATTGCTGCTCTTATCTCATTCTTTTGTGGATGGGGATATCTATATGGTCTGGTCTAACCGCCACTGGTGTTGTCCGATGAAGAAGTGTGATACTGTGATTACATTCACTGGCAAGATGTTGCTCGGTTGGTTCTCCAAATAAGTCTGAGAATTCCACCAGTAAATTTTCGAGCTCAACCGAGGTAGAAAAGGCCCCTTGAAGGTGATGAACTCTTACCTCTTTATCCCGCCTTTGTCCCTGCCACTTAACTTGTTTTGCTCGAAGTTGAAACTCATAGTTAAATCAGAAAAATTCCATACAATTGGCCCTTATGTTTACGGCCCTTTAACCCCAAAACAACATCAAATCCTTTTAAAGGAATAACATATAAATCAATAGAAAAGTTTTCGGCAGCAACTTGGAATGAAACAATCTCACACCTGCCACAGTTGGGAACCTTCTCGCCATTGGCCATTGATACTTGCAGTCCTGGCTTGTGTCTGATTGTGAGACCAAGTTGTTTCGCAGCAGCAGCACTTATGAAATTGTGGATGCTTCCTGAATCTATCAGTACCCACATAGGACTACCTTCCACCAACATTTTAAGTTGCATAGTTGGTGAATACCTTACCCTGTTATAACATACAAGGATATCTCAAGTTCTCTTGGCTCCCCCTCATCCTCCTCTTCAAACTCCACCAATTCCACCCAAAACAGTTTCTTGCATCTATGTCCCCTGGAAAATGCTTCATCGCAGTTGAAGCAGGGCCCTTTTGTTCTTCTTTCCTCCATCTCTGCTTTGGTGAGCTTCTTAAAGAAGGGGGTGGTGGTACTCCTGCTACTCATTATCGCCCTAACAGTTCCTTTCTCTGCAGCGGTCCTGCCGAGTGTTATTTTTGGGCTGTTCCACACCAGTGTTGTCTTGCGGTTCCCTCCTAACACAACCTGGTTCCCCCCCTCCCCCCAAGTATGTGCGGGCCAAATTCATAGCAACCCCCAAGCTATGAGGTTGCTATAATTCCACCTCCAACTACAGCCCCTCCAGGAGTCCCGTTGTGAATAGGCTGACTTCTTTCTTTTTGGAGAGTTCTGTAGTGCGAGCTAGCAAGGATCGAAACTCCCTTTGATACTCCTCCACTGTCTGTGCCTGTTTTAAATTGGCCAACTTGCCTCGGGGGTTGAGGCTCAATGGAGGGCCAAATCTGAAGTCGCATTGTTTGGTAAATGTCTCCAAGTCCATGCCCCCTCCTTGCTTAACCTTGAAAAACCATAGCTCAGGTTCCCTTTTAAAGTGGAATGCTGCCAGCCCCACCTTTTCCCTTACGAGCGTTCCTTGATTTTCAAAGAACTGCTCACATCGATAGATCCAAATCAAGGGATTCTTAGTCTTATCATATGACAGGAATTCCAATTTATAGAAACTGGGAATGGCAGTCCCTCCTTCCTGCCGGATTCCTTGCTTCTCCCCGTGGTCTGTAAGGGTGTGGCTGCTGCTCCCCCCTGGACCTTGCTAAGCCCCCGTAGTTCTTGCAAAAGCCCTTCCATCTGTGAGCTCAGTGCAGTCTGCTGTTGCTGCAGCAACGTCTCATGGGGCTGCTGGAGTTCCTCCACCCTAGGCAGCTGTTGCTCCATTTTGCTGCTCCATTCATTGCTCCATTTGTTACTCAAATGCCCTCATGAATCTCTCCATTGGGTTAAACCATTCTGCTGAGTTTTCCATGATGGCCGGCTCTGATACCAAATTGATGTTAGTGCTATTATAGGATCTGGTCAATGGATACCCTATAGGGAATTCTTCTCTTCCCTTACTCGAGTTTTTCCTTTTCTTAAACCTTATTTTTGATGGCCAGAAACTTGTTCCTTAACAAGTTTTCCACCACACCTATTTAGGAGAATTTAGACTTGTTTTTTTATTGTTCATACCCTCTTTAAATAGAGGAGACTAGGTTTACACTAAAATAGAATTATTCTTAAAAAAAATCCCTAAAATCATTCATAATATTAAGAATTTTAAAAATTTAGGTAATTACTAATTTTAAAATGATTGCTGTCGACTAAAATGAAAAACTATTATTTTTCCTAAAATCTTTCCTTTTACTAATTTCTAAATGTTTTTTTAGAATATTTGTTTCCAATAAATGCATCATGCATATCATTAACATGGTGCAATAGGCCCTCAGTTCAAACTTCTGTGAAGCCTGTTTTGCCTTATTTTATCCCAGTTGTTTAGGAGGACTGTCCTATAAGTCATCACGGGCCTCGTAGGGGAGTTTTTTTATACAAAAGAGTTAGCATACCATTTTGTTATATTCTAACACTTCCTCTCACAGGATGGGAGGGGGAATAATAATATAACTGCATTACTCTGATTTGCGTTTGACAAAATTTAGATGTTTAGGAGGGTGAAAAGATGCTTCTTTGGGTTTAGTGATGTGTTCTTGCACCTATCAATTATTTGGTTTGTTTAAAGGTAGCGGAATGCTAGGATTTTTAGAAATTAAAGTATTTGTCTTTAGCCCCTTTTGACAAGATTGGTTTTTAAACTTCTCTTTGAACTTATGCCTTTGGAGCCTTTAGAGATTAGAGTTTAGAGGAGTTGAAGAGGTGGAAAGTAGTCCATTTCTGGTTCCCGTCCTTGCTGTTTGTTTCTCTCTTTTGAGGACTCTCATGCTTAAAGCCTTGTGTATTTTTCTAATACATCAAATACATATCCTCTTTCTTTTTCATTAAAAAAAAATAATAATAACTGCATTACTCTGCTCATGAATTTTGGAGAATCATACGTTTTCTTTTATATTCTAACACTTCCTCCCACTTTTGGATTGTGATGACTTCCCAAACATGTGGAATATGAAACAGGGTAAGAAATGTTGTTACATTTTGAGCTTAAGATCTTTTGCCTTGAAACTATGTCAAGAAACTGACACAATCAAAGGCTAAGCTGATGGAAAACTGTGAATTAGCTCTTTACACCGTAAGCTATATGTATCAGAGGCCAAGTCTATTGACTAGAAAGATTTCTCCTTTCCAATATAAACATAGACATCAATTTGATGTTGTACTTTTATCTTTTAAATACTGTGTATTAAATCCTTCCCCAAGTGTGTCTGCAACCCTTCTTATCTTTCTTTCTTCACGTGTTCTACTCTGCACTTAAATTGATGTTGGCAACTCTGATTCCTAGCATTGTGTGCCTGCATTAGTATATTATGACACTGTTTAGGTTTTTGCTACTTCGATGGTTCCATTTTTTGCATGGTGGGTGAGCATCCATCAAATAATCTTTAACCAGCCCAAGTACTTGTTTGTGCAATTCCTTTTATGATAAACATAGACATCAATTTTCTTTGTCGGGTTTGGTGTTGATGAGGTTGATAATGGCAGAATTGTCCTGCCATTTGATTTGTGTAGGCAGAAGATTGTTACTGGAGAGCATCTAGTTGCATCAAAATTCTCTCATCATTGGTTCCACTAATGAGTCTGCTGTAATTAGCGTCATTCTTCTGGTATGATCTTTCTTGGCCTGGTCGAAATAGCAAGGATCTGTACATAGCTGTCGGCCATGAAACTGACGTTGAAACACTGCAAACCTGAAATTTACTTGAGCATTGGAGCGGCTGAGATACTGAAAATGCCTCCACTCATCTCTACATTAAGCTGTCAATATGGTTTGTGACTTACGTGCCCAATTTTCTACCCTTAAAAGATGAGAAGAAAATCCATCTTTTGTTCTCTTGTGATAGCAGTCACTTGGTCGTGAGGGGTGTACTCTGGAAAATCAAGCATTAATAGGAAAATTCAAATTATCTGTCCAGGATTCATAATATCTACCTGGACCTGCTAAATTTGGTCAATGTTTTCTTCTAATTGATCTATACAAATTTTGCCAGTGTCAAGGTTGTACATGGGAACATATAACGTAATTAAGAAAAAGGAAAATAAATAAAAGAGAATAAATAATAGTAAAGACTGGCTTCCTTGTGGTCCTTGTATTAATGCAAGCAAAGTTCATAGACGAACTAATGCCCAAATATATATATTCATATGTATATATATAAAGTTATGATTGCAGGTTATATTCAGCTTTTGAATAAATGTTAGTATGAAAGTTGGGTGTAATATTTCTAATGAACAATTCTACAATTCAATTTTTCTTTCAAATGACAAAAGGATGGATGAACAGTAAGAAGAATTGATACTGCAAAGGAAGAAAGCAGTCAATGCATTTAAAAATGAAAGGGAGAAAGGATGTGCACTAGATGCCAGCAGAGCTAGTGCTTGGTGTCGGTTTCTGACTTTTCCAGTTCCATTGTGGCATTAAAGCCAAAGTCATTTCAGGACAAAACATGGATTTGAGTTCTTCGGCTGTCTGAGTTGTATTAATCTTCATGCCCTTCTCCTTGAGACCTTCCTGTTTTGCACAATTAACGGCTGGGTTTCATAAAGGAGTATTATAAACAGATTAGCTCTCTCTCTCTCTCTCATAAAAAGCCAATGTTGAGCTAATGATTTCTTGAATGACAAACTTTGTGACACGGTCTTCACCTAGCATTGGTAAGAGAAGGCTCTTCGGAACCTGCAAAAATATTTGAAGGCTCCAATTTTATTCCTCGTAGCTGTTTTTGCATGAACTGTGGAGAATGTGTACCCAGCAAGCCTTTGCATTGAAAAAACCGATGAATTTTAATGAACTACCAGGTTACGTACCGAATTAAGTTCAATGTAATCAGAACAACAATCGCAAAGTTCGGATTATTTATAAAAATATTGTTTTTTAATTAAAATTATTTAAATATCTTTTTTTTTTTTTGTTTTTCAAACTATTGACTTTACGGTTTCAAATGCGAAATTATTTTTTAGTTTAAATTTATTTTTTTATTTAAAAAAAGAAAGAGAATTCGTACTCTCAAATGTAAAATCAATTTGGCACTTTCGAGTGAGAATTTAATTTGTGTCCTGAAATGAAAGTGTTTGTTTATAAAAAAACAGTTTAATGGTATAAATTCATTCTATCAATACGATGATTTTAAATTTAAATTTTTATATAATAAAAAATAAAATAAAATGAAAGTGTTTGGACGGAGTACATGGCCCCCGGTTCACATCCCCTGTACCTACATTGTGCACCTGCCACTACACACCGCATGAAGTAAAATAAAAGCAACTTTTTGCATAGCTTTTGAATAGTAGAGAGAGAGAGAGAGTATAAAGTAGGGGAAGGTGTCGGTCAGAAATGTGCAGCGGAAGGTTTTTAGCTTTTTAAAGTAACTTTTTCCCGAGCAATTTCTGAGTGTGCAATGGCAGGTGCACGGTGCAGGTGTTGGTGCAGGGGCGTGTCCTCTGTCCAAACACCTGCGGCATCCTTTTTTCATGCGGCACAAGTGTTGCTAAATTCGCACTCCAAGGTGCAAACTTGATTTCGCATTTAAAAATAAATTTAAATTAAAGAATGATTTTATATTTTGAAAGTTAATTAAAAAAATAATATTTTATAAATAACCCACAAGGTTCAGCATTCAGAGATTGTTCAAAAAGGTGAAAGTAACATCTAGCTTGTACACAGAGAGAGAGAGAGAGAGAGAGAGAGAGAGAGAGAGAGATCTTAAGGCCATATCCTTCAATGTCTGTCCTCAAGGATGTAAAAAAAACATTTCCGCTGCTCTCAACTCCTCCCAAAAACTCACATTCAAAGTGTTTTTCTGTTTTCTTTTCTTTTTTTTTTTCTTCCTGAGAAATTAAGTATGATGGATGAACAATGGCACAAACCAAAACCATTTAACTTTGCACATATTTTCATAATTTGTTGGCAAATTCTTGGATGAATAGAATGCACCCATTCTCAGTTGACTTTTGCAGAATTTTTTTTTTATTTATTTTTTTTTTTATTTTTTTTGGTGATAAGCGAATAACAACAAAAACAAACAGAGCCAAACAAGGGGAAGGACACACGGTTGAACTGCTGCGAACACGTCTCTTAATCCCGAAGTGCCTGAACTGTCTTGCTCCAGCAGAGAAGACAGACCATTGGGCAGAGAGGAGACTTCATGAACCCCAGCCGGGGCATGACTTTTGCAGATAATGCATCATAAAGTCAACTTGGCAGTCTGAAACAACAATTAATAAAAAGAAAAAGAGTGTATTTTAATTAGTCGTGCCTTGCCATTTGATTTTGGGGTCAAAAGTGTCAAGTGAGCAGTATTTACGGATTGAACAAATGAAGAAAACATGCTATGTTACCCTTTACCGAGGATTTCCTTACGAAGAATGAACAGTTCTTCAAATTGAATAATTCAGGATGCCCACGAAACTGTAGCATTGGGTAGGCACGCACGAAAATGATTTATAGGGGAGATTGGATTAATCCGCATAATGGTGGAGTCCGAGCTCTACTTCACTACCATAATACTGGTGCCAATTAGGTCCAACAACTTAAGTCCTGGAAAGCCTGGCTGAAGGCGGCCTAGGCTCGCTATGGTTAGGCCTGTGCACCTTGCACGGTAGTAAGTTTAGGAGAGAGTTCTTCTAATTTAGTCTTTTCTATATTTAATTTTTGAATTTGAAACTTGATTAAGAGATTTAACACCCTTACCCATTAAATCGACTCGATTGATAGAATAGAAAATAAGTCATGTATACGATATAATGCATCAACCTCATTACTATCAAAAGATCAAAGGATGTGATAAATCTGTTTCAATGCAACTCAAGTCAATTAAACTTTATATTACCAACTAATTGGGGACATTAACACTGTTTATAATCTCAAGTTGAAAGAACAAAAATCAAGAGTTTAAGAGGGAGGGGGTAATTCAACACCCTTCTGTTGTCTTCTTGAGCTTAGGATTAAAATTCGATGGTTATAAGTTAATTTTCTGGACAGCATCATTAGGGGGACCAAGTTAGATCTTAAGAATTTGAATTTGGAGAATCCATTTCAAAGTACTACAAGGATTACTCAGACAAGTCTGATGAAGGCTGACAAACAGTTGACAAATGGTGCAACAAGCAAAAATTGGAAAGTAAAATAATTAAAAGAAGAACCTCAAGGAAGAAATTTTACAGAATACTAGATATTTATAGCCACTTTCAATTGATGTTTTTCCTGCATCAACCCCCATGCACAAGGAAAATTCAGTCTTGCAGAACTTTCATTTTCCTGAAGTTGGAATTATTAGCAGACAGGGTCACATAGCAAAGGAAAGAATCCCAAACAAAATTGGAAAAAAAAAGGAAAAAGATAGCTTTAGATGCTATCTTCAGAACCCAGTTTGAAGATAATAACTAATATCCTTGTACAACGAGCAACTGTAAATTGATTAAAGGGCGGAACTACCTTAAGCCTCCAAAAATTCAACTCCATTGAATAATCTGTTGTGTGTAAATAAATACTAAATTCTCAAAGTTTGCATGGTGACTGCATTGCGCAAGAATAAAAGGAATTTAAATTTCTATGTCATCTTTTGGTAGCTGTCATGGATGCAAGTAAAGAGTATGAATATGAATCACTGTAAGATCAAAGACTCTATAATCTCATATGACAAAAGTACTTAATAGCTGATTGTGTTTAGTAAACTGGAATGAACGTTCTAAAATCAAAGGGAACCAACAAAAATTGGCAGGTACTTGTTTTGAGGAAGGAGAGAACAATAAACAACCATTACGAAATTACCTCCTTTTTGTCTGCAAAACCCGGGAATTGGTGGTGCTGAACGAGCCAAATTTGTCAAAACCTTATCAAATACCTTCTGTGTCTCTCCTCCCCTCCTGCCAAGCCCACTCTTACCTACAAAAGAAACAGGCATGACTAAAAGACAAACAGTGGGAATATTCAATTTTTCTTGTGTTCCCTCTATTTGTCTTTCAACCTGTGAACAATTCGTATAGAGAGCTTTCGGCTGAACAACAAAAAGTACAGGGGTACTAATTCTAGAGGATTTGTCACTTTCTTCACGTGGCGCTTGGTTCAGCCAGTTCTCATAAGATAGTAAGAGAATGGTGTCGACAAGAAAACGGAAGCTAATTAATTTTCTGACCAGCAAGGTTCCAACATACCAATTCTCTATCTTCAGGAAGAGAGAGAGAGAGAGAGAGAGAGAGAGACCAAGCAGATACTAAGCAGTTATAAGGACCAGAAAAAATAATGAAATTAGTTCGCATTACAATTTTCAAACATCAGATAGCATGCCGGAATACAGGAATTTTGACTCATAAGATGATTAGAGTCATAATATTGATCATTTAGAGTCAAGGAAGCACAAGATTGGAGTAGACTCAAACAGGAGACATGGAGGAGCTTGTCCTTTAAGGAGCAAAGACAAGATCAACTACTAATATTTCTCTCTCTCTCTCTCTCTCTCTCTCTTCCCTCTAAAAACTAACAAAATTATCAAGAATTTGGGAGTTATTCACAGAAGTGCAGTAACATAAACCAAGGAAAATTTGTTTGGTCCGCCGAATGAATAACCATAGATGGGTCCTATTTACTTGCCAAAGTAAATAGAACTCCTTCGAAAGGCAATCCATTAAGTTGGAACTTGAAGTTAGAGCTGGCATGATGGCTCTGGAAAACGATTTCAATCAAAACTCCCACTTGGAAATTCAACCATTTAGTACCCCCGCCCTCAAAAAATACCACTCCCATGATCTATTAATGTGAAGCACAACCCAGGTCATAACAGAAACCTGTCACTGTTAGGAGCTTAAATATACCAAAATTCCATTCAAAAGACAACCTCAACGTCTGAAGTATATGGGCAACCGAGAACTTATGGTGGCAATACCCTTATTCTCAAGAGCACTCTTATACAAACAAAAGGATCTTAGACAACATTCTCAAATCAAGTTAACTGCAGGAAGTTTTGAACTAGGAAAACAATGAGTGGCCACTGGTTGGAGCAATTTAACACATCAATATGGAATCAAGATCCAAGTTAATCATGAAATGCCACTTTCATGGCAAGTGATTTCCAACACATGAAAAACCTCGTAAGATGCCAGATACCCATTTTAATCTTAAATCAATGCAGAAGGAAACTGACCTTCCATATAAATCTTGTTTCTGAATAAAATTGAGGCTTGTTGGACCTCCACCGAGGTGAATAATACTGCAGGTAGTCCTCCTAATAGAAAAATGCTGTAAAAGAGAAATGGGTGCATGAAAATATGCCAAAATTTCCAAGAAGAGCTTTCAATTATGAACTACATTTAAATGCTTTATACATACACGTAAAATACCCTCACTTTCAAATCATCCATGTTACTTTTTTTTTTGATTTCTTTTTAAATTTTCGGTTTTGAGGGGAGAAAAAACATAAATATTATTAGTAAATAATCATGTAAATTTTCTTCTCTTCGCATGAGATATATTGCCAGAGAATTCCTCAAAAGGTTGTTTTACTATTAATATTCACTTTCACCACACTTTAGGAATAAGTAAATCCATGTCTTCTCAAAAGATCCCTCTTTTCTTTGGGATAAGATTGTCTTCTATATTTACTCGTGGGTCCATGCATTTGAAGTCTCTAATTAGTATAGCTTAGAAAATTTGAAGAGGAATCTGAGAGCAGTGTTGCATTAGTTTTTTGGTTTTTCTTTTGTAATTTTTGCCTATAAGGATTTCCCATCCTTTGGGGTTATCGCATGTTCAAATCTACATCTATTGGTCAAGAAAAATATTTCTATTCTAATATTCGGAGATTCTAATATCTCTCTCTCATCTTTGTGTAATCTACGCCCCTCCTTTTAATTTTGAAGTTCTATATTAGCATGTTTGGACCATCACATGGGGCAATGAAGTGGAGAATTTAGCAGCTTTTTTGTAGGATGTCATGCAGTATGCCATTACACTGTTGGAGAAGAAAAAAATTGAAAGTGAAGAGCAAGATGTCAAAACTGGGAAATGTTTTCTTCATTGCACACATAATAAAGATAACAAGGTCTATTATATAGGTTTACACTCAGCAGAGTAACACTAAATTTAACAACTAAACAGAGAGAGTGGAAACATGGTCTATTAACTCATAACCGCTGCTAAAATTGAAAACTGCTACTGACTAAAAATTAGTTCCATCAATTTTGGAGCACTACTTAACATATACTCCCAGAAAAGTTATCTTAAAGAACCTTAATTTTCACTAGTCCCATTCATGCAGTATGTCATTATGCCACTGTTTTATATTGGTAGTTTTTCTGTATTGATGTAAGTACATGCTTTGTCACGCCCCGAACCGGGATCGTGAGCAGCCGCCCGTTACCCTGGATGCCGGCTGTACTTTTACAGAAAATCGGACAGAATCTCCCCATATATCAGAGGTCTCCCATATTGAAATAAACCTGTTACCTGTCCAAAATGGTCATCCCGGCCTCAAAATGCATAAATTATCCTCAACAACAAACCAGATCATCCATATTGCACAATCTAGGGCAACGCAAGGCTAACAAACAATTCTCCACAGTCCTAACCACAGATCTCTACTGCCATGCCCCTGTCAAAGGCATGGACAGCCGCCAGTCGCCCCTCCTGTGATTTAGAGGAGGCACCGAGCGATCCTAAAGGACAATTCTAAGACATGACACATTCCCAAATACAGACGCAACAAAAAAAAAATGCCTCAATGCAATGTCATGCAGTGACATGAGAGTTCCACAATTTAAATGTCCATATTTATACAGTCATCCCAGAATTATAAAAATGGTCATCTATAGATCTCAAAATACATATACATCACCAATACAAATTTTATAGCGGAAATACACAATGACTCCTCAAGTCCAGACCTGATCTCCCAAAGATACTGAGCATCCTAAAAGCGACACTCCTTGTCAAATACTATCTCTGAAACAAAAGGGAAATGAGGGGTGAGTACTCGGGAAAGAATACTCAGTGAGTGAGTGGGTCAATGCAATCGTCAAATATAGAGTGTGAAACTGGAGTGTCAAAACATAAGCATATAAATCATATTTCAAATCATCATGCTCTTCATTTCAACAATATATCATTTCACGTATTTTCAAGTCAAATATGCATTCAAAGTACCATCATTTAAAATCATAGAGCTGCCAGCCGAAAATGTCCCGGCAGAGGTCTACCGCGACCTATGACAGGCGCACCGGGGGTATTATATGCAAATTTCTTTAAAGTGCTCTCTACCCCGGCGTTGGCGACGAATCTCGTCCAGGTGCTAGACTCGGAGAGGATATCCAATCCAAATCCAAATCCTCCCCCTTTCGGGTTCAACTTGGCTAGTACCGTGTCGATAATCAAATCACGACAACTCGTGGGATACCCCAGGCCTAGGCATATCCGGACGCCACCAAAACGTCTCTCACGGTGTCCTTCGTAGCTACGGAACAATACAATCCAAAGCCCTCAAGGCCAAAATCAATGTCATATCAAAATGTGCCAAAGTCAGGTTCATAAACCAATACAACATAGAGTATAAAATGGCACATTATACATTTCAACCACATGAATGCATAATTTCATAATTCAACACAGTTTTTGGACACTCCAACGGTTCACAAAAGTCAATTTTAAAACCAGTCAAAACATTTCCAACATACGACAAATCATGTTCATTATCAAAATGTTGTAAAACAGGATTTACATATTAAACAAAAATATTGAAATAAATCCCACTCACATTTTGGGGAAGGTAGCGCACTCCCCAATAATACCAAAATACGCAAAACAAGGTGCCCCTCAATCGAGTCACCAAGAAAGCCAACCTAATTAAGTCATCACGATTTTCATCAATTTCCAACTATTTCAGGATTTATCGTTTTTCTTAATTTCGTATGAACCCTAAATTCCTCAATTTATAAACAAATCAACTAATGCTACCTAATTTGACAAAGTTTATTCAAGGGTTGAAGAGATTTCATTTCTCTCACCTAGGATTTTTCGGATCTCAGATTTAGCTTTCGTTCGCCCATCGGTTTGGTCTAAAACCTGATATTTCCAAATTTGAAACAATTGTGAACAATTTAAGTCCAATTACTAAAGAGATTCGAAACCCAAGTGCGAAAAATCGAAACTTAGAGTCATTTACCTTCGTAGAGGCTCACAGACTGTCACGGGCCGTGGGCCGCGGGCTGATGGGCTGGCGGGCCTGGTGGGCCTGCGGGCCTGATGGGTCTGCGGCCTGGTGGGCCTGGCAAGCCGGATCGCGCGCTGGAGCGCGCTCGCGCTCGTGCTGGTGCTGGCGCTGGCTCGCGCGCTGAAGAGCACTCGCAAGCTGGATCGTGCGCTGCTCGCGCTGTGGGTCGCACGCTGGAGCGCTCGCGCTCGTGCTGGGGCGTGCTGGAGCAGTGGATCACGCGCTGGAGTGCACGCTGGCTCGTGCTAGGGCGTGCTGAGGCGTGCTAGGGTCGCGCGCTGGGGATCGCGCGCTGATCGCGCACTGCTCGCTCACTGCTCGAGCGCTGCTCGCGCGCTGCTCGAGCGCTGCTCGCGCGCTGCTCGAGCGCTGCTCGCGCGCTGCTCGAGCGCTGCTCGCGCTGCTCGCGCGCTGCTCGAGCGCTGCTCGCGCTGGTTCGCGCGAAGAAGAGCGTAGTGGCGCTCGTGCAGGGAGTAGCTGCAGCGGCTCGCTCGCGGGAGGGAGGAGCTGCAGCGGCTATGGGTGGCGCTGGTGGTGACCGGCGGTGCTGGCGGCGGCAGCGGGAGGTGAAGAGACACGGCGGCGGGGAGAAGGGAAAAGAGAGAAGAAAGAGGGAGAGAAGAAGATGGAGAGAGAAGAGAGGGGGAAAGAGAGAGAGGGAGAGAGGGGAGAAAATAAGGGCTTTAAGCCCTAATTTTTTTTTTTTTATTTTTCCCTTTTTTTTATTATTATTATTATTTTTTATTTTTTATTTTTTAATTGGGTATTACATACTTGGGACGAAATCCTTGATATATCCAAGGCATTGCCTGAATTTGATTCATTAGTATAACATTTTGGCTTGTTTAAAGAATTTGCATACCCAGATTGAGGCTTGTGAATTTTCCTTTTGGTTTCAGATCTACCTTTTTACATTACATGATGGACTATGGTATTTATTCTGTTGTTTGTGCAGTATCATCAGGTGCAAAACTATCTAGGTTTCCCGGGTTGTTTTTCTCTTTCTGAAACGCTGCAATTTAATCCTTCCTTTCTCATTAGGGATAAAGGAAGTGTCTCTTCCCACTTTTGAAGATTTCAGGGTTACAGCTACTTCTACTGCTAATGAGGGTAAAGAACTAAAGGTATTGTGTAGTCTCATGGAGGCATACATTTTCATGCCGAATGAGATTACATGTAAAAAACAATCTACTATGAATGACCAGCAATAATGACATGGGAACTTCACAAGACATACCCTTTAATGAAAATTTCTTTTGATTAAAAGACATAGCCCCTCACCCCCTCCAAAAAAACAAAAAAAAAGGAGAAGAAAAGGCAGTGGTGTTTTCATGATTATTCAGATGGTATCCACATTTTTAATTTCTACCTCTGTAACCAGATAAAAGTAGACGTCTCTGGTGCAAAAACTCAGTTAATTTTTTACGATGTTTTCTGGTTGCTGATGCCCAACCGATTCCTGGATTTCGAAGAGTAAAATGAGGTAGGCCTTTGAAATGATACCTCATGACTTATCAAGGATAACAACTCCATTGCACCCTCTGCAGCTAAAGACAATAATTCTAAAAGATTTTCAATGCCTTATTTCCATGTCCATATTTTACTTCCTTTTCTTATGCAAGAAACTGATTTATGTTGACGATTCTCTTATTCTCGTGTACAATATGCGGATCTATCAGGAAAGACCCCTAACGTAAGTTGTTATTCCCTATTTTATCACTTCACTTTCCAGCTATTTCTTATTGATGCATCGCTGAACAATTTGAGGTATAATGTCAAAGGTAGCTATTGCAAAAGGAAAATATAAGCAATGAATCCATCCTACTATCCCTTCCATAAACTGTCAAATATGCACCATAAAAATTTCTGATAAAGTTTAAAGCAAAGCCAAGCCCCTCTTGAACAAATGCCTTGGAAACTATGAGGCATGAAGCCACAAGACAACCAGTGTTATTTTCCTCTCTCACTTCCTTCGGTACAACCATTTTCGATCAACAGTGGGAGAAGCCAGATGACAAAGTAATCACTTGAATTTACTAGCACTCTGTGTCATCATCAACAAATAATGAGAATCTGTTGTACTTTTCATTTACTTTTCAGGGGTTTCAGCTATCAAATTCAGTTGCTAATCTGTATTCTCAGGGCATGGAGATCACATCGAATTACCAACGAGGCTTTAATTACTAGCTTTTCCCATGGAGAACTTTTCATTTTGCTAGTGTCTGGGAACTCATTTTTGTGTGTTACTAAGTTGATACAGATGATCCATAAGATACAAACGTGCCCACTAAATTACTTGCATACCTTGGGTGCAAAAGCTTTCTTTTAGACTTGCATTTGTTTTTCTGCAGATACCTAAAGACATCCTCCTGGAGGTCCTTGGGCCTTCGAAAGTTTACAAGCAAGTCATCAAAAAGATAATCAAATGAGCAGTCGCTGATTATGTTGATAAGGTAATATCCTCCATGTTACACCTTTCTAGTCTTAACAGAACTGTTCTTTTAAGCCATTGTCATCGTTATCACGTGCTCAATTGCAAAGCAGGTTCGAAACTTTGAAATTGATCCACTTAATGGTTAAAAGAGCAGGGAAACTTTCGAAATTATAAAACATATATAAGAAACTGAAACAATGTTGATTCTTAATTCCACAAAACATTGCAATCTGGAAAATCCTTCGTATGTTATAAGAGTCACGACATATGCAAATCACCCAAAAACTTGATCACTAGTAGTTGAGAGGAGACGTCAGGTACAATATTCAGAGCTTGACCCAGTTGTTGATTGTTAACTCATGTAGCGTTGATATGCCCCCTTTCAAACCATAAACCATATGAGGATGATTGTCAGTGTCCCGCGGAAGATAAGCGAGTTGGAAACTATTTTTTTGTTGAACACCATTGACCGTTGGTCCTCGTAATTGGGTTAACATCAATCAGTGTGTTAGTGATATTTTTGGACAAATTGCATATGGATTGTTCCTTCACTTCACATGCTTTCTCATCTTCCAGCAACAATCAATAGCACATGTTTCAAATCGCGTGTTTTGCTGTGGATTGTCGAAAACTGTGAGCTGTGATGTGTCTATAGTAAAAACTGCCCTCTTGTTTTTAGAGGGTGACAAAGGTAATAATGCTGATATCTGGTTGTACTTTAAAGCTATCTCTAAATTCCTCCCAACCCCCGATATTTTTGAATACAAGGTTTCAGCTTTCTTTTCTTGTACTAATCTTTCTTCTGAGATTATACACCTTCCTATATAAGTAAATATTTTCCTATTTCTCGCTGACTAGATCTTATGGACAATGTTAAATGCTCTATTTTTTAAACTAAAATGGGTTAAAATGTTGCAGGCAGTATTGAAAGTCACAAAAGAGTTGACAGTTGAGGAGAGCTTTGAGGAGCTTATGGGCAATTTTGATCCTGGGGAGAAATTCAGCTTTGATGCAATACTTCAGCTTCGAGAGGGTAACTAAATTAGACTTAACAGTCTGATTATTGTATAAAATTTTGAGATTTAGAATACAAGAGATTTGTAAGCAGTTTTATCATTTTCTTCCAATTAGTTCAGCGAATGTTGCCTAATCAATTTTCTGGTTTATAAATTAAGAATGGCACAAACGAGCAACAACTTACTGCTTATCCACAAACACAACCCTACCTGCAAGGCTTGAGACTGAGGGCAAGTGTTTTAGACCTTTCTCATTTTGTAACCAAGAAGGCTAATCAGCCAACAAGACCTTTCTCATTTAGTAGCCAAGGATTGAACAAGAGAGCAATACAAAAACCACAAGTCTGTGAATGAAGTTTGTTTACTGTGGTAGAATTGCAGGGAAACGAAGGAAAGTAGTACCAGCAGAAGCAGAAAACAGTTGGGCAACACTGGTGATTGCATTAGTAGTCATCATAAGACTCCGATTCCTCATTGGGGTATGAAACATAAGATTCATAATATGATTCCGACTGCTTATTAAGTTGTGAAGCATAAGATTGTGCAGCAACATGATTTTGGAGCATTCGCCTGTATTTCTCTGGGCTGTCCCAGCAGGTGCTAGTGTTGATAATGGCTTGTTCCAACCAATTCTCTGGCACATGCGTCTTCCTGTTAAAACTCTTCAAGAACCTTCCCCACATGTACATGGCACGTCTCAATCGAACGCTCTTCCTTCCTCCGAAAAGAAACTTGATATAGTCCTTTGCTAGTCGAACCATCTCCTCACCATTGATTATGTAAATGTACTGCAACACAAACAATTATCACGTACATTAGTGAATAGGGCACTCCTGTCTAACTCCAGCAAGAATGTTATATAGGCTTCTCACTTGTGTTATATAATCTGTATAACCAAGAAATAACAATCATAAGTAGGAGGAAGGGGAAGACAAAAGAAAAAAATGAATAAATACATAAAACCCACTAACTCTGCTTGCAGGTCCAAATATTTTGAAATGTAATATAACAAAAATGAATTGCTTGCAATTCATTACATGGATAAAGAGATGAAACAACTTCACTTACCAAAAATACAAAGCCAAGAGTTGCAAATATAACTTGCACTAGTTCATCAAGGATTCCGACCATGCCTTCATCCTCAGTCCCACCATTATCACTGCCACCACCACCGCCGCTGCCGCCACCCCTACCGCTGCCCCCACCACTACCTTCATCATCATAATATTCCCGTTTTTCAATCTGCTGCCGTAGTACATCTTCAATTGATGGTTCCTTCCTTAAGTTTCCCATAGCGTTCTCAAAAGGCTTCCAAGGAGAACTCTGATTATGCACAAGGGCAGACAAACATAATCCAATCAGCCAGTGGAGGCAATTGCAGCTAGCAAGTTTGCTTCATTTATTTTGGGATAGGAAAGCTTGCTTGCTTTGTAACTCCTTCAAGTACATAGTAATTGTAGAGAAGCTAGGAAGAAAATAAACGTGCCAAACAGCGCCCTCATAAAACACCTTCTGCACACTCTTCTATGCAGAAGCTATATATATATTGATATAAAAGCTATCTATATAAGAACAACTTAACAGAACATCCCATCCAACTGGATCTGTGAAATGAGCACAGAACTATTTAGCAGAGAATACAATGTCAAGATGACTAGATGCCCAGATATTACTGTTCTTTCTTGCTATTCAATGTCTAGATGTGACTTGAAACAAGAGGAGCAATTAAACACCTTCACTGCAGCAAGGAAGATCTAAGGCTAATTGAAATATAACATTTTTTTTCCTTCCATCATTAAACCAATATATTTTAGATATTTATCTATTGATTTATTTATTATTTTTCTTTTTCTTTTTCTTTTTATTTTTATTTTCATTTTCTTTATATATATATATATATATTTTTTTTTTTTCTATATTTCATTTTTCTTTACTCTACCTGTTTCACATTTATCTCTCAAATGGTCGATCCCAAATATTGGGATTAAGGTTCAGTTTGTTGTTGTTGTTGTTTCAGGTTTGGATGGAAAGAGATGGGAAAGAAGAATTGTGTTTGTATCATTTGCCTCTCCAATCTTTATGCAAAATGCTTCCACCACATGTTGCAACAAAATTGCAAGAGAGACCTTGGATGCATTGCAAGATAAGGACAAACAATTTGTGATCCAAGGAGAAAAATAAGTGCAAAGAATAAATTACAAAATAAAAGTGGTTACATTTATGGTATCCCAATGACTAATGCTAGTTTTGACCTTGCTTCTTGGCCACAAAATGCTAGTCATCCCCCCTACCCCCCAAATACAGACACAATCATAGTGATAATAATAACGATAATAATAAGAACAAACTTGTTCTATTAAGATTTTTTTTTTTTTTTTTTTTTTTTTGTTGATGTTTACAAATCTCAGTTTGTGTCTCACTACTGTAACTTATCCAAATAAACCACCTGTTAAGGATGAGTGCTTCAGCATCATGGGAACGCAGACAAGTAAAAACATATACGAATTGGGTACTGAAATGAACTTAAAAGTGAAAGAAAGCAAATGGATTTTCATTCACAAAAAGATATAGCTTCGATTGCCAGCCAAATTGTGGAAGGTACAAGCACAGTGTCGCTTAGTGACGTTCACAGCAAGTATTCTTTGAATTTTCATCCAAACCAAAGGGTTCGTAATGATTAAATGGACACATGACTACTTTCGAACAATCCTTAAATGTCTAAAAACCATTTGCATGCAGCTAACATTTCATGGGAACACATATGCATGTCTTTTTCTTGGTGCTATTTACAGACTGAATTAGGAATCAATCACATATATAGAGTATCAAGGATATCACCAATAAAAATCCTTACCTCTTTGTCATTCTTTGAGATCCCTTTGTCACCAAACAAGCAACGTGGCCTGAAACACTGGTTTATTGTTGCAACAGTTTTAGTGGTCAGAATCAAGGATGTTTTATGGAGCTGGTGTGCATTCTTCATGAACACAGGTTGTGCAGTACTTTGGCCATGTGGGTGGTAAATACTTGCTACATTGGCCCAGCACGTAGATACCTGAATGCCACTCATATTATCTCAGAGAGCCAAGGAAACCTTGTACATTACACTTAACCTTGAAGTCCCTGAGATCCAACCATTTAAATGTCATTACTCATTAATTATGAAACTCTTGGAGTTCCTTCCCATTTTAGAGTTTCATCCCGAAACAGCAAGGAAAATCCTATCAAATATATATATTTTGCATAAGAAGCTAATGGTTTCACATTCAAGAGTTAAAGGAGGTAAAATGACAAAAGTTGAGTTCTGGGGAACAGGAAGCTCTCAGGTAATATGACAGTTTGGATTACAAGCAGCAGAATCTCTTGTCAAGTATCTTCCAGGTCAGATCTCACCTTCTTAATCTCATAATGTGAAAGGACTCTGCAACTATTACATCCAACCACCGGATCTTATCTCCCAGCTTTCAAGATTTCCTTTTCCAATGGAAATAACCATTGCAAAAAACATGTGGTGTGTCAATAAAAGTCTCTAAGATGGGTAGCAAAGATTTGGGATTGGATTACATTGGCAGCGTATTTCTTTTGACTTTTTCTCTCTTCTTTTTGGGGGGGGTCTGTGTACTTCAATAAGAAGTTATTATATGCACATGAGATGAATGGACTGAAGAAATTAAGGGTTTTGTAAGAATTCAAGCTAGATTGAGCAAACAACTTCTTCATTCACTGTGTATTTGTCAAGTTCATAAGAGATGCATACGTAAAAGACAAATTGTCATCAAGAACTCAATTGAAGTCATAATTGAAGAATCTCATCTCTTATGATCCATTTCATAATGCTTCTGCATTAGGAGACTAATACACTAGTATTCTTATTTACTTAGAATAATCTATCTCACCGGCTATTTTTACAAGTCTTCTGCACAACTATTTTGATCTGGCAAAAGATCAACCAGGTGGACTCCTTAGTGAGAGCACTGCGGTCCACCAAATGCTCTCAGAAATCTCATGCCTGTCCATTGTCATCCAACACTCCAGTAGATCCCCCGTTTGACATTCAATTATACCCCATAATGTACTGATATTATACCCAAACACAGAAAGGGTGATACAAAATTTCACTATCTGTAATATTTTAGCACATTTATCTCTTCAAAATAAATAAATAAAAAAACCTACCCCAGGGGGGCAAAAAAAAGAAACCAGCAAAATCTCTTCGAAATGGACTTTTGCTCAAAAAACACCATAGCAGTGGGTTAAATTCACGGTTATAGGGTAGTAGATGAGAACAAAGAATTGACAAAGTCTCCACTGTTACTAACACAAGGTAAGGTTTTGGTTGTTCCGCAATAAAACTAATTAGTTATGCAGAACTATTGGTATAGACATTTTGTCAAACATAAAGCATGCATTCTGTATACACATATCCCAAACATAGAACAAATTGAAAAAACGAACAGAATTAGGATTTCAATAGCTTACCCTAATACTGCAATTATGGCCAGAGATTGAACTTTGAGACGAAAAATACCCGAAAGTAAAATGCGAGCACTTGAGTGTGAGCTGAGTGAGAGAGAGAGAGAGAGCGCCAGGGAGAGGAGAGAGAAACAATAGCAGGATTGCACTGCGACTGGCTGTCTAGCGGAGAGATCAATAACAATAATGGTTCGTAATTAAGCAAATTAAACAAAATAATTAAAATATAAATACAATTTTATTAATTTTTAATGTAAATTCAGTCCTAATTATGTGAAACACTCATTTTGAATTCAATTTAATTTATTTAACTAATTAAATAAATTAATTTGAAAATATTCTGAAAATACATTTATAATAAAATATTGACTTGACTCGAATCATTTAAAAAATAAATATAATTTTAAATATCTTTTTACGTAAAATACAGACATAAATATATAATATTTTTGTGAATTTTATAATAAAAAAAATACAATTACAAAATATTTTCATGCGATTAAAATTGTTGTATAAATTTAATTTAAGACTCCAAATTAGTTGCACGAAACTTTGAAGTGCTCAATTTTTTTTACCTAAAATTAATTGAGTTCAACCTTAACATAGCTTTGGGGGAACAAACTCAAGCTTATTAAAAAATTTTGGAACTTTACCTTAAAAAGTAATTGATTGTAAATATTGGTGTATTTCACTTATATTAAATCCCTTGCCCTTGTTTAGCTCTTACAAAAAGAGTTAGACGTGTGTGTGTATATATATATATATATATATATATATATATAATTTTCTAAGAGGTTTTGGAGTTTAGATTATAAAATTAAAATAATCGCTTTGTATAATTATTAAATAAAATAGAATTACTAAAATTTATGTTTGTTTTTAAAAATGAAAATAATTAAATTTATAATTTTTATGGTTCATGTGTGAGGAGATTTTACAAATTGATATGTGGTATTATTCGACTAATATTTTGATTTTGAATTTTATGTATAACAAAATAGGTGTCAGGAAAGTTTTATCCTTTAAAAGTTCAATTTTACTTGAATCGAATTTAATAAATTTTAACATGATTACCTGATATACATGATTTATATATATATATATATATAAATTACCCTATTAAATTTTGTAGGCTGGATTTCCAATCTATTGACATAGTGGTTGGACACTAAACTTTTTTAATTAAAATCTTGAATTTGAGTATTGAGAATATAAAAATAGATTTTGAGAAAGTCAACTTTTAAAATGAATCATAAAATATTCGGATCGAAATAGTCGGATGATTTGTTTATACGTAGGTAATAAATACACCTTAAAAAAAAAACATCGGACGTGACAAAATGTTGGGCCTGATATGGCCCAATAGAAAACCCAAACGGTTTTTAAAACCCTACAGTGACCCAATAATGCCATTCATAAACCTAGGGTTAGCGCCAGGGTTTCTGCCTCACACAATATAACGGTGTTCGTTCTGTAATCTCTCTCTCTCTCTCGACCGTGTTGCAGACATGGAGGTAGAAGAAGCTGTTGCAGTGCCAGAGAAGATTATATCCCATGGTGAAGTGTTGCTTTTCAATCGCTGGAGCTTCGAAAATGTTGAGGTCTTGTTTTTATTTTTCTCTCAATTTTTACTATGCTTCTCTGCAATTTAATCCTTCTTTCTGTTTTTCGAAAATCAAATCTTTTATGGTTTGAAGCCGAATTCAGGAATAGAGAAATGCGTCCAAAGTTTTTGTCTGTGTTTGGTCTCATACGAAAGGTTGATTAATGAGAAATCTGATTTGCAATAGGGTTTAGGGTTTTATGTACAAAAGATAATGTCTAGGGTTTCTCCATATCGAACAGTGGACTCAGTTTACTAGCCGTTTATGAATTAGCGCTTCATTTGGGTTGGGTATCAACTGAATAATATAAAAAGGAAATTTCATGTTGAACTGTACAATAAAAGTATTCATTTTTCAGTTTTCATTGTGTATGTGTCTGAAACTGATTTATATTTGAGAAGCAGTGGATTTAGATTCGGAATTTATTAGGATTTTTTGATGCTATTGTTATGCAACATGAGAAGGGGTTGCATTCTCAACTGATAAGGTTATATGTACCATAAGAGAAAGATTCAAAAACTCCAAATATCAGACGACAGAATTTTATTGGTACAACGGTTTGCTCTCACCACATTCGATTTAATAGTTTTAATTACTCTTTCTCAAGGATCTGTTTTTTTTTCTTTTTTTTGGTGATTTTTGGAGGTTTAGACGGATGAAACCCTGTTGCAATAAGGTGCATAGAGGTTTATCATGACTTTGCAATATTGTCATTGTTGTGTGGTACACAGGTTCATGACATATCTTTGGTAGATTATATTGGCGTTAATCAAGTGAAACACGCTACATATCTCCCTCACACAGCTGGGAGGTACTCCGTGAAGCGCTTCAGAAAAGCCCAATGCCCGATTGTGGAGAGACTGACAAATTCACTCATGATGCATGGGAGAAATAATGGGAAGAAGTTGATGGCTGTCCGCATAGTTAAACATGCTATGGAGATCATTCATCTGTTGACTGACCAAAATCCAATCCAAGTCATTGTTGATGCTATTGTCAATAGGTAAGCAACCCCTGCATTCCACTTATTTACTGGTATAAAGTAGACATACCAATTCCACATTGCTTGAATTTTTCCTATGGAAGAAAGGAGTGTTGTCTCAAGTCTTGACCTACTTTGTCTTGTGTTTCCTTTGGGGGTTGTTGGAGCAAAAACCAATATGGGTGGAATCCAAGTGTATTAGAGTTGTAGTTTCTGACAGATGGCTCTATTTTCTTGAAGTAAACAGTATGTGTTATATCATACTTAGATTGTTTAGCCTGTTGGTCTTAACAGTGGACCAAGAGAAGATGCAACCCGAATTGGTTCAGCAGGTGTTGTCAGGCGTCAGGCAGTTGATATTTCTCCTTTGCGACGTGTGAACCAGGCTATTTATCTCCTCACTACCGGTGCGCGTGAAAGTGCTTTCAGGAACATCAAGACCATTGCTGAGTGTCTTGCTGATGAACTCATTAATGCAGCTAAAGGATCTTCAAACAGGTAATGGGAGCCATTAGTATTTTTTATTTTTATTTTTATTTTTATTATGGTAATGCTGTTTTTCTGCAATGGCTGTACATATGTTTGTGTTCATGCAGCTATGCCATCAAGAAGAAGGATGAGATTGAGCGAGTAGCCAAGGCCAACCGTTGAGAGTACCGGTGTTGGTGGTATTACAATTTTGGTACACCTCTTTTATTTTATGCTTTTGTCATGTCAAAAGAGTGGAGCATTGTTATAATTTGGAGTCCTAGTTGATAATTTATCACTTTCCATTGTATTTGGTTTCCTTTTTTGAATGAAGCAACATGCTATGTTGGATTTTGAATTAGTTTTTCAAACCCTTATGTTTATCTTTATCTAGTTTTTATTTACTGCCTTATTGCAACTAGTTCTATGTTCTTGAAATTGAACAAGTTTCTGCTTTCTAATGCAACTGATGATATTCTTTTTGGAAAAGTTGCAAGTTTAAAATTTATAAATGCAGCAACATCCATTTTATTACTGAAAAGTGTATCTGTCAGTAGTTCATGTTATTTGTCATGTGGGTGATCATATTCAGTTATTTATCACCTATCTCAGCTGATATTCCTCTTTGAAAGGAGGTATTGGTGGGAGGTGGAATTTGAGTTGGTGTTTGGAAGGTGTTTCAGTACCTCGCCTCTTTTGGTTGAACGAATAAACAATGGAGGATATTCTTGGCTTCTAGTTTCCTGTACTCTTCTGCTTTGCCTTTAAAAACATTTTATTTCTCCCCATGAAACTCCAAATATTTCATAAAAATGGATTAGGTTTTCAATGATTGTCTTGGGAAGGAACCTGGTTTTCTTCACAGTCAATTTTCTGTCATCTCGTTATGGGAGCCATGTTTGTGAGAGCTTCTTCAAAATGCAGTTGGACCATTATATACGGGCAGTCAAAAGATAAATTTACCGTAAGAGTTCACCACAATTTCTGGGGGTCGGTGTTTCTTTTTCTTGCATTGCGAAGGACTTTAGGTTGATCCTGGATAGCTTTTGCTAGGTCTGCTGGTCTTCCTTTGTTCATCATCTTTCAAAGAAAAAGGATGTGTTAAAGTGCTAGGATATGGTTCAAGTAATGGTTAGGTTGGAAATCTAAACCACTATGTACATTGGTTATCTTCTTCTTAAGATGGATTTTGGAAAAATGATCACGGATATAACAAAAGAAAAAAAGATACCAATGAAAAATTGGTTTAGTGGGAAGAACGTTAGATTCTTTAATCAAAACTCGGGTTTGAATCTGGAAAATAGAAAGAATTACGTTGGGAGAGCTCCTCTTAAAGGGGATTTGACAGCGGCTCGAGCCGGATTTGTTGGGGTATGGTTTTGGATATTGGTTGTTTAAGCCTGAAAAAAAATACAAAAGAAAAAAAAGGTTACAATTATTTTATCTAATCATGTTGGTTATATTAGAAAATCCAAGTGCCAAGAAATGAATTCTTGACAAAGACGAGAGTAGGACGCCAAAGTTGCTATGGAAGCACTAAGCTAGCAAGATATCTCTATTGGACCTTGCTCTCCTTGCAATAATAATCCAGTTTCTGTAAAATTGGTTGTATTTGGACTTCGGATGACTGCATAGGATGAGAGAGAGAGAGGTGTACATATTATTGTATGGAATTTAATCAAATGTTCTAAATTACTCCAAGTACATGGTAGGGTAACCTTTCCTTTATCAGAAAAATCAATGATTAGAATTTAATTTCCTATTAGAGTTCCACAATTTTATTGGTATATTGTACTGAAAAATTCTTTAGCAAAATTTTTAATTATTTGCTATGTAAGATCTCTCGGCTGAATTCTTTCAGCAAATAGCAGCACTTAGTTCATGATTCAATGGAAAACTTGTTATAACGTGCAAAAGGCAATGAGGTAAGTCTCACAAATGGATGATGTGGAGATGAGATTTACGTGGTTCAATAAAAAAATATATAAATGTTACGAATCTTATATCGGATTTTTAAAAAATCATAAAATACTACTTAAGTTTAATAGGTTCTCTCACTCAACAGGTTGATCTTTTAGGTTGAGTTCTCCTATTAGACTTGAGTTCATTAATCAGGTCCGTGACAAATTGGTATCAGAGTTTTCGGTCAAATATGGAAGAGGGTTACTTGGGAAAATGTTACTTGATGTCAGAGTGTGAGCTGTCGAAAGAGAAAAATGGCTACCAGTCAGAGTGAGAGCCGTCGAGGGGAGGTAATATTTTTGGATTGAGATCTCCTATAGTACTTAGTCAATTACTTGGATCTGTGACAATAACATGGAGAGAGGAGCAAACGATCTGTGACAATAACATGGAGAGAGGAGCAAACCCACATATGTGAAAAATATACGCGAAGCATGGAGAGTACAAGGGAGCGTTGCCCAATGTTCCCAATACACCCAAAACTGAAAAGTACCAAAAAACTAAAAATTCCGCGACTCTTTACGATTTGATAAATTTTTAGAGTCAAGCGAGTTATTTTTTAAATCATAAGAAAAATATTATATAAAATGTTTTAACAATAAAAATTAAGAGACAAAATTAAATAAAAACATTGAAATTTTGATATTTATTTTTCAATCATATAAAATTACATGCACCCCAAAATTAAATTAGAGTTATTTTGACCATAAAAATAACAGCTCCTTTTTCCTCACTTTCAACTATTTGACTTCTTCCAAAATTTACATGAGTTTTAGTACAAATTTTAAAGAAAAACTCCGAGTATCATTGCTTAATGAATCACGCATATATCTTTTTTTTTGGTATCATGTCGTGGATACTACCGGGTATCCGAGATTTCGCCCCGATTAATCCGAACTGATCGTTGTAATGACTTCTTTTGGAGGGCAGGTCTCTCAACGGGGAATATTCCAAACACATGAGGGCTCGATATTTTCAGCGGGAGTCGAATTTCGGTCATACTTTAGGGTACTCAATCCGACATCCAATTGAACCAACTCATAGTAGTAGTTTGACATCGGTACTCATTAAACAAAGTTTCAAATTTGATTTTATATATAATAAAAATAGATAACAGGAGAGTTTTACTCTTTAAGAGTCCAATCTGAGTCAAACTAGATTTAATTAAAACCAACATGATTATCATCTACCAACATGTTTTTTTTTTTTTTTTTTTAAGAAGTTGAAGTAGAATTTAGCACCTTGACCTTTAATGTGTTTATCCTAGAGAAAGCTCACAGGAAAATCAGAGGGGTCCATTTTAGTTTTTCAGTTGACTAATAATATTTGGTTGTCACCTATATTTGAAATAAAATTTTGAAAACCAGTGCATATTGATCTTGAAAATAATAACAATTTAATGATATAAACAAATATAGCCTGACTGTTGTGTATTCAGATAGAATCCATAGATAACTTCTATAATGCAGTCAATTTTTTTAGTTGACTAATAATATTTGCCCATCACATATATTTAAATTAGTATTTTGAAAACAAATGTATCTTAATCTTGAAAATAATAACTCAACGATATAAACAAATATGGTTTGACAATTTTGAATTTTATATATGCATAAATAATAAAAAATTTATTTATCGATTCAAATAATTAAATTAATATTATCATAATACAAAAAATACAATACATAGCATTTTAAACAATATAAAATAATAAAATTAGTTGAAAATTAGGATCTAATCCTAACATCATTTAGCCGAGTCAACTTCTATGTCCAATAGTTTTGTTCGCCGGCTGATTATAAGTTACTTACTGGGTAATGATTATAAGTTAAATATTTTAATAGTTTGAAGGTTCTTCATCCTTTTTAAACAGCTGCCCTTTTTGAATGTTGTTTTATTCTGCTTTATTTTGACAAGTAGAAATTTTAAAATTCAAAATGAGAGAGAGAGAGAGAGAGAGAGAGAGAGAGAGAGAGAGGAACGTGAACTGGGGATGCTTGTTTTTGAGGTAGGCAACTTGAATTTGTCAACTTTGAAAGGAATGAAGAATTGTCTAAAATCCATCCGTCATCTATGCGAATCAGGGTATTTAGAGCTGGTATATGCGATTTAGTCACTACTATTAAATGGTAAATGTATCAGACTTATGCTTTGCTATTCTTTGAAAATAAATTATTTTTTGAATATTTAGTTAGCTCACATTTGTGTGCGGATCAAAATAATTTAACGATGTTGTTACCGATGAACATATTTATTTTTTGGTGCTGGAATCTATATCTCTTGATGTCGATGGAAGCACCAATCAACGGAGACCAAGTATGTTAAGTCCCAGTTCAGCTGGCCCCGGCCATCAGATATGTATGAGAACTTTTCACTTTTAGAAAATAACGTATCAGCGACGAAAATATCCATAATTGATAATCACAATTTGATCACTAAAGAGTATTAGCGACAGATTTTTTCCATCATTAAATCTATCGTTGAAAATTACTCAGCTAAAAATTTCTGATGGAATATCATCTATCGCTAAATATCAACGATAGAAAAAATTCATCGCTAAAATATCAATCGCTGATAGAAAAAAATATGTAAAAGTATTAGTGACATGGATTTTTTTCGTTACTGATTCTTGGAGCCCTTATGTGTGTGCACGCTCCTTCACGCGCCCCTATAAGGGCGCACCTTCTGGCTCTTGCGCGCTAGCCCCCCCCCCCACCCGTGCTCTGACTTCCTTTAATTTGAGAAATATGCCTCCAACTTGCCTCCATCTAGGTTTGATCCTGCGCACACGTAAAATGTTAGGAACACCACAACTACCGGACCACAATGAGATTACTAACATTATTCTTTTTTTTTATTTGTTTTCTTTATCTAATAAATTTTTAATAATAATAAAATAATATAAATAATAATTTATTATAAAATAACAAAATAATAAAATGTTAGCCTAAAATAAAATAATAAAAATTAAAAAAATAAAATAATATTATTCTTCTACAAAATGAAATAAAAATAAAAAATTTTATCTTACTCTCATATTTTTTTCTTATCTCACTCTCATTTCTTTTTATTTTTAAAATCTTTACCTTGGGGAAATTTTTTTATTGAATATTCTCATGGAATTTTTTTAACTGTTTAAATTCGACATTGATTAAATTTACGCTAAATAAAGAAATAAAATATTTTTTGATTAATTAAAATAGAATAGCAAAATTAATTTTTTATCTTACCCATTAAATTGAATAATAAAATAATAGAATAAAATAAAAAAATAAATAAAATAAAAAAATAAAAAAATAAAAAAATAAAAAATAAAAAAATAAAAAAATAAAAAAATAAAAAAATAAAAAAATAAAAAAAATAAAAAAAATAAAAAAAAGAAAAAAGAAAAATATCTGTCTTTAAAATTTTCTTCGGTAATTCGTTGTTAAAATTTCCGTCATTAAAAATTTCTACCACTAATCCGTCACTAATAGTTATATGAATTTAATCAAAAGTTCTGAAATTACTCCACGAACATAGTAGTGCAACCTTTCCTTTATCAGAAAAAAACAATGATTAGAATTTAATTTTCTATTAAAGTTGCTCAATTTTATTGGTATATTGTACTGAAAAATCTTTTTAACATTTAAGTAAACCACACAAATTGATGATATCGACATAAGATTTACATGGTTCAACGAAAAAGTATACAACAATGAGAGAGAAGAGTAAAGCCACATATGTAATAAAAAAAAAAATTGCGCGAAGCATGGAAAGTATAAGAGAGCAGTTGCCCAATATTCACCGTACACTCAAAACTTGATACAGGTACAGGTCGAATTTATACTGCTGATAAACTTTTAGAGTCAAGCAAGTAATTTTATTGAATCCTAAGAAAAATATTACATAAAATGTTTTAACAATAAAAATTAAGAGACAAAATTAAATAAAAAACATTGAAATTTGATATTTATTTTTCTATTATATAAACTTACATTCACTCTAAAATCAAATTAGAGTTCTTTTTTTTCAATTATTTTTCAATTATAGTTTGATAGTTGTATATCTTATATATGCATAAATAAAGTAAAAATAACTAAATCAATTATTAATTTAATAAGAAAATAAAATGATTCATTGTCTTTTAGATAATACAAAATAATAAAATTAGTGGAAAATTAGAATCTTATCTTAACATGATTTGGTCTGACATAGATAATCTAACCCTAATGTTTCTGGAAAATTAGAAAATTAATTTAGAAATTGATTTTGAGCGCATATATATATTAGTATCAAATCAAAAAAATTATTTTTGTTGAACCATAGCCTGTAATTTTAAAGAACCTAGAAATTTTAATTTGAAAAAAATATTTTGAAAATGAATAGTTTTGAAAATACGAAACGATACTGTTTGTGTAAAAAATTTGTGTTTCGATTCTAATCATTCATGTAATCCAAGACTTGGGTTTGAATCTTAAAAGTGAAAAAAATTATGTTAGGAGAGCTCCTTCTAAAGGAAAAACTATCAGCAACGGATTAGAGACGAAAATTTTTCATTGCTAAATAATCCATCGCTAATAGTTGACCACGGTAAAGAAAATAAAATAAAAAAAAAACTATTAGCGACGGATTTTTAAGCAACTAAAAATTTCTATCGCTAATCCGTTGTTAATAGTATTCAAAGGTAAAAAAATTTAAAAAAAAGGAACTATCAGTGACGGAAAATATCCATCGTTGATAGTTCCTTTTTTATTTTATTTTATTATTTTATGATTATTTTATTTATTTTTATTTATTTTTATTTATTTTTATTTATTTTTATTTTATAATTTTTTCTTCTCTATTATTATTTAATAATTCTTTTTAAATTTTCTTTTATTTATTTTATTTTTTATTTTATTCTATTATTTTATCATTTAATTTATTGGGTAAATAAAAAAATAATTTGCTATTCTATCTTAATTAATCAAAAAATATTTTATTTCTTTATTTAACTCAAATTTAATCAATATCAAATTTAAACAGTTAGAAAAATTTAATCAATATCAAGGTAAAGAAAAAAAAAAGAGATGTGAGTGAGATAAAAAAAATTGTGAGATTAATATATTTTTTTTTTTAAAAGTGAGGATGAGATTAATATTAAAAAACAAAGTGAGAGTTAGATAATAAATAATAAAAAAAGAATATATTAGAGAATGAATTGTTGCATGATGGTTCACTACAAAAAAACACGATTTTAGCGACGAAAATTTTAGAAAAATTCGTCACTAAAAACATTAGTGACGGATTTAGCGACGAAAAATTTTTCGTCACTAATAACGCGTCGCAAAAATTTAGCGACAAAAAACATAAATCCGTCGCTAAAATAGCGACAAATTTAGCGACGAAAAATTTTCATCACTAAATTTAGCGACGGATACAAAAAATCCGTCACTAATTTTAGCTACGGAAAATCCGTCGCTAAATTTAGCGACGGATCTGAGAAATCTGTCGCTAAATTATATGATATATAATAATTTTTTTATTTATTATATATATTTTATTTAATTATTATATTAATATTATATTTTATTTAATTAGCGACGGATCCATGAATCCGTCGCTAAATTATATTATATACAATTATATATTTTATACATTTTATTTAATTATTATATTAATATTTTATTTTTATTTAATTAGCGACGAATGCTTATCCGTCGCTAACTTGCACCCGATGACACGCCTGCTCGCCCCAGCTGCCTTGCAAAAAATCCTTGAAAAAACCCTCAAAATGCCTATAGCCCGGTTCGAACACCTGCGCAAGAGTGAAATGTTAGAGTACCCAACCACCAGACCACATCTTACCTTTAGTTATATTTCTATTTTAAATTTACTTATTATCTAATTCTAAATATTAATTAAAGAAATAAAAGTTTATATCAAATAATAAAATGCTAATTAAAATAAACTAATAAATTAATTAAAAAATAAAAAATATTATTCTTTAAAAATATTTAAAAAATAAAATAAGAAACTATTTAAAAAATAAAAAATATTATTTTGTAAAAAATAAAAAGAAAAAAGAAAAAAAATAAAATGCTAATTTAAAATATTAAAAAATAATAAATATGATTATTTAATATAAATTAATAAAATAACAAAATAACAAAATAACAAAATAAAATAAAATATTAAATGTTAAAAAAAATTCGTTGCTAAATTCGTCGCTAAATAATAAAATATTTAAAAAATAAAAAATATTATTATTTAAAAATAAAAAAAAAATTTAAAAATAAAATGATAGTTTAAAATATTAAAAAATAATAAATACGATTATTTAATATAAATTAATAAAATAACAAAAGAAAATAAAATATTAAATGTTAATTTTAAAAAAATTAAGCTTAGTGACGAATTGTTGAATCCGTCGCTAAATCTGCGACGAATTTTTAGATCCGTCGCTAACTTAGCGACGGATTTCAGTATCCGTCGCTAAATTTAGCGACAGATTTCGGAATTTGTCGCTAAATTTAGTGACAGATTATAATTCGTCGCTAAATCCGTCGCTAAATAGTAAAATATTTAAAAAATTATAAAATATTATTATTTAAAAATTAAAAATATTAAAAAAATAAAATGATAATTTAAAATATTATAAAATAATAAATATGATTATTTAATATAAATTAATAAAATAACAAAAGAATAAAAAATATTAAATGTTAATTTTAAAAAAATTAAGTTTAGCGACGGATCATTGAATCCGTCGCTAAATCAGCGACGAATGTTTAGATCCGTCGCTAAATCAGCGACGGATTCCTTAATTCGTCGCTAAATTTAGCGACGGATTTCTAATTTGTCGCTAAATCCGTCGCTAAATAATAAAATATTAAAAAAAAAAAAATTTTAGTTTTTAAAAAATGAAAATATAAAATAATAAAATTAAATGCTTATTTAAGATATTATAAAATATTAAATATGATTAGTTAATATAAATTAATAAAATAAAAGAATAATAAAATAAAATAAATGGATTACCGTTTATCAGTTGTTATCCGTCTCACTGTCGCCATCCTCCGAAAAATACTGTTTGATCTACTTGCCAGACGAGATAGATCTACTTGCCAGACGAGATAGATCGTCGGAAGTGAATGTATTATATATTGTATTTCTTACTGATGACAATAACGAATGAATATGATCAACTGAACTTTCACAAACAATTGAACTATATAAGAGAATCGAATTGATGTAGAAGACAAAAACACGATGGTGAAATCGACAGCTGCGACTAATTGAAAATTATTTGTTATAGATTGGTTGAATTATTTATTATTAAAATTATCAAATTGATGAGGATTGTAATATTTAATATATATTTAATTCGATTTCGTTATTTAGAATATGTTAAAAAGAGAGATACGGTTAAAAATATTTCATAATAGAGTATAGAAGAAATTTTGTTCGGAAATTATTCATGAATTTTGATATTCCGATAATAAATTAGCTACGATTTTAGCCACGAATATTTTATTTGTGGCTAATTAGCGACGAATTTTGTCACGAATATTTTTTTCTGGCTAATTAGTAACGAAATTAGCCACGAATTTTGGAGTTTGTTGCTAAATTTTGTGACAAATATTTTTACCGTGACTAATTAGCGACGAATTTAGCGACGAAAAATTTTTGTAGCTAATTAGTGATGAAATTTGTGACGAAATATTTTCGTCGCTAAATTTAGCGACGGATAAGAGTATTCGTGGCAAAATTTAGCCACGAAAATATTATTCGTCACAATTAGCGACGAATTTTGCAACGAAAAATTTTTCGTTACTAATTAGCGATGGAATTAGTGACAAAAATTTTTTCGTCCCCAATTAGCAACAAATTTAGTCACGAATAATCTATCCGTCGGAAATTTAGCTACGAATAATTTTTCGTCGCTAATTTCATAGCAAATTAGCGACAAAAAAAATTTTCGTCGCTAAATCTGTGGCAAAATAGTAACGAAATTTTTTCGTCGCTAAATTCCGTCGCTAAAACCGTGTTTTTTTGTAGTGGTTGGATGACTCATATTCTATCTCGGAGGCATGGGTTTGATTCTGCGTGAAGATATATTTTTTGCAACAAAATGCAGGGTGCGCGGGGCGGGCAGGCGGGCAGGCGAACATGTGGAGTGTGAGGGTGCAGGATAAGGTGGCGTGTGTGAAGGCTCGGGTGAGGCAGGTATTTGGTCGCGTGCGCGCACTTGACGGTTCTAGAATTAGTGATGGAAAATATCCGTCGTTGATAGTGAATTGCGCGGAGCGGGAGGGCGGGCGACTGTGTGGAACGTGCGGGCATGTTCGCAGGATAGGGTGGCGCACGTGAAGGGGTGGGCGGGGTGGGTATTTGGGCGCGTGCTCATACTTGATGGTTCTAGAATTAGCGACAAAAAATATTCGTTGTTGATAATGAATTATAAGTGACGGAATTTTTAGCGACAAAAAAATTCCGTCGCTAATCTATCGTTGATATTTTTACATATTTTTTCTATCAACGATGGATTACCAACGGATTTTTTAGCGACGGATAATATTTCGTTGGTAATATTTAGTGGGTAATTTTCAGCGACGGATTTAGAGACAGAAAAAATCTATTGCTAAGACCCTTTAGCCAACGGATTTTTAGGTTTCAACGACAGATATTTTCGTCACTGATACCTAAATTTTTAGTAGTGTTGGTTATATTTCAAAATCCAAGTGCCAAGAAATGAATTCTTGACAAAGATGAGAGTAGGACCCAAAGGTGCTATGGAAGCACTAAGCTGGTAAGATACCCCTTTTGGACCTTGCTGTCCTTACCGTCCTTGCAATAATAAGCCAGTTTCTGTAAAATTGGTTGTCATTGGACTTTGGATGACTGCATAGGATGAGAGAGAGAGAGAAGTGTACATGTTATTGTATGGAATTTAATCAAATATTCTAAATTGGGTAACCTGTCCTTTATCAGAAAAATCAGTGATTAGAATTTAATTTCCTATTAGAGTTCCACAATTTTATTGGTATATTGTACTGAAAAATTCTTTAGTAAAATTTTTAATTATTTGCTAAGTACAATCTCTCGGTTGGCTTCTTTCAGCAAATTGCAGCACTTAGTTCATGATTCAATGGAAAAGTTGTTATAACATGTAGAGAGGAGCAAAGCCACATATGTGAAAAATATACGCGAAGCATGGAGAGTACAAGAGAGCGTTGCCCATTGTTCCCAATGCACCCAAAACTCAAAAGCACCAAAAACCTAAAAATTTGTACAGATCAAATTCGTACTACAACGCAATTTGATAAATTTTTTGAATCATAAGAAAAATATTATAAAAAATGTTGTAAAAATAAAAATTAAGAGATAAAATTAAATAAAATCATTGAAATTTTGATATTTATTTTTCAATTATATAAAATTAAATTAGAGTTATTTTGGCCATAAAAATAACAGCTCCTTTTCCCTCGCTTTCAACTATTTTACTTCTTCCGAAATTTACACGAGTTTTAATACAATTTTTAAAGAAAAACTCTGGGTACCATTGCTTAATGAATTACACATATATCCTAATGGTTTGACATCAGTACTCATTAAGCAAAGTTTCGAATTTGAGTTTGTGTATAATGAAAACAGATAGCGGGAGAGATTTGCTTTTTAATGGATCAATCTGGGTCGAACTAGATTTATTCAAACTCAACATGATTATCAGATATCGATAGTTTATTAAAAAAAAACAGAAGAAGTTAAGGTAGAATATAGCACCTTGACCTTTAATGTGTTTATTACAGGAAAAACAGATCATGAGGGGTCCATTTTAGTTTTTTTTAGTTGACTAATAATATTTGGTTGTCACATATATTTAAAGTAAGATTTTGAAAACAAGTGCATATTGGTCTTGAAAATAACAATAATTTAATGATATAAACAAATATAATCTGACTAAGATAGATTCCACATACAACTTTCATCATGGAGTAAATCTTTTTAGCTGACTAATAATATTTACGCGTCACATATATTTAAATTAGTATTTTGAAAACAAATACATCTAGTATTGAAAATAATAACTCAACGATATAAACAAATATATTTTGACAATTTTGTATTTTATATATGAATAAATAATAAAAATTTTATTTATCTATTCAAATAATTAAATCAAATATTATCATAATATGAAAAAATAAATAAATAGCATTTTAAACAATATAAAATAATAAAATTAGTTGAAAATTAGGATCCGATCCTAACATGATTTAGCTTGACTCAAATTGTATGATAACCAAACCCTAATGTTTATGAAGAATTAGAAAATTAATTCAGAGATTTACCAAATTTTGAAACTTTTGAAACCACATAATATATTAGTATCAATTTTAAAAATTATTTTTTATCAAACCCTAGAGTGTAATTTTGAAGAATCTAGAAATTTTAATTTAGAAAAAATATTTTAAAAATGAATAATTTTGAAAATACGAATGATATTGAGTGTTGGTTTAATATAAAAATTCGTATCTCCGTTGTGGCCGCATCGAAACAAACTTGATTTAAAATCTACAAGAGTTACAATCTTAAATAATGGTGTGATATCATCTCTTACATCTCATTTGCTTTAAGCAAGTTAACGAAACCCGATAGTTGTCAAAACCCTTCCACCTTTTGGTTTGCTCTGCAACATCAATTTCCACCTCACATGCAAGATCAAACCTATATGTAGAGGTAGGCTCTAAGCATTCAAGGCACACCATTCTCGTTTGGAGTAGGAGAGACCATTGTAACAAAAAAAAAAAGAAGCAAGAGAGAAAGAGATGATATGAGTGTGGAAACCAAATTCTTTTGGATTTAGTGGTCGGACACTCTACCCTTTTAATTAGAGATCTTGAGTTCAAATCATGGGAATAGTGAAAAAGGATTTGGAAGAGTCAACTTTTAAAATGGGTCCCATAATACTCGAATCGGATTAGTCGGATAACATTCGGATACCCGTGGTGAAAACCGAAAAAAAAAAAAATAAGTGAGGAAGTGCGGAGAGGAAGAAAGAAGTTTATAAAAAGAGGGAAGATTATGTTCTTACAGGGTAAAAGAAAGAAACAGAAAAAATGGGAAGAAGAGAGCAGGGAAGGTTCTGCCAGAAGGGGAAAACAAAATAGGAAAATTCAAGTTTTCTTTAAGGTTTGGTCACAATATCCTTTTTTAAAATTTTTTTTGTAAAACTTTCTCTTTTGAAAGATAATTTTAAAAACCATCATTTTCCATAAGTTTTTCATAAAAAAAAATAAAAATTTTATAATATTCATTTTCTTCAGGAAGTTTGGGACAAAAATGTAATTTTTGAAACTTTGTGGGGCCAAGCTGTAATTTTGAAAGAAATTATTTTATTTAAGAAATACTATCCGTAACTTTATATATTTTGAAAAACGATGCCAATATTAGGCTAAAAATATAAACTGACTTGAAAAATAAAAATTTCAAGAAAAATGTGTAACTCTTTGGACAGTGAGTATTAAGTGGCCCTTTTTTGTTTGACTTTGTAGTTAAGTATTAAACAACTCTCTTTTTGATAGTTTTTGTTAGCGTATCTATTAATCAACTCTTTTTTATTTGAATTTGTTTTTTTTTTTTAATATTATATCAATTGATATCTTGAGTCATATTTTGACAAATTCGGTTCAGAATTTACAGTGATCCATTTAAACGGATTACCCTCTCAACGTAGTTTACTTCATATCCAAATCGCGAGTTGAACTCATGATCTTGATTAAAAATTTAATATCATATCTCATTAGATCAATTGATTGTTGGTTTTTTATTTGAATTTGTGAGTAGGTATTAAACTACTTTTTTTTTTTTTGTTTTTATTTGAGTAAGAATTAAACAATATCATTTTATTGGTCTTAGTGTGTAAGTGTTAAACATCATCTCTTTATTTATCTTTAGTTGGCCATTGCCTATTGAAAACCTAATCTCTAGGTTAGCTATTGGTTATTATTGCTATTTCAGGTAAATTATTGTCTATTGTTACCAAACCTCTGTGTTGACCGGTGGTTCTGATAATTTTGATATCTATGATAACTCGAATCCATTGTAATTTATTTTTTGTCTTTTGATTGATATTTCTTTAATTATTTATTTTCTATATTGTTTTAATATTAACGAATTCCTATAACTCAACCTTTTTTTTCGCGTTTCTTTTCATGCAAACGCTTGCTAGTAAGCCTAGAGTTTAAAATGAAATGTTTTATTATTATTATTTTTTTAAAATTATGGATATATTTTTTTTTGTACTATGGTTAGACCACCAACTCAGTATCCAGGACTTCGTCCCTACTAATCTAGGTTGATCACTTGCAAGGCCTAATTAAGGGGACAGGTCTCCCAACACTGATTTTTTCATTCTCATGAGAGTTCAAACTCCCGACCATGATTAAGGTGTGTCAGTTTTCAAACTAACTGAACTATCAGACATTAATTACATGAGTAAATTCTGCCGGGCTATAAGTATGACAATAGATAGCGATCGATATATTATCTATAAGAAGCTTGTTTAACTATTGATAGCTATAATATCTATACCGCGGAGGTATCTATTAATTGTACAGCTATGAAAACAAAACCTCCCTACTTTTATTCGAAAGTCCCACACCAACACCCAAACATGAGGGCTAGTGATAAAAACTACGGTGAGAAGCTTGTTCAACTTTTAGTTCAAATACTTCCTGTTCTTGTTTGTTAATCATCTTTCAAAATAAAAAGAAGGATGTGTAGAGATTGGTAGGCGAATGTTTTAGAAAACAAAAAGGCAGAGCCGGAGAAATGATGACAGACAACAAGGTTCTTTGCCTTCTTGAAAAAACGATGAGACTACAATTCTCATATTTCTTCATGTTGGCTTTATTTAAAGGACCTATAAGAGCCAAGAAAGCAAATTCTTCACAAAGGCAAGAGCGTAGTATGCCGAAGGTACTAAGCTAGTTAGATTAGCTCTATTCTATCTTCATCTCATTACAATCAATTGGCATATACAAAACTTCATTAATGGCAGTCACCATTTCAGTTGGGGACGAAAATCCATCAACCTTGGAGTAGAACAAGTGAAGCACTTGGCTCATGTCCCAGAATAGATCCTTGCATGCCCTAGGAACAACACTATCTTTGGTCTCCAAAATCATCCTCAACAATTTCTTCCTATTTTCGCCAATGATTTCCCTCAATTCTTTTATAGAATCTTCTTCTGTAATAATGCCTCCGCGGTGTATTCTATGGAGTGGCACGGCATTTAGCTTCCCTTGCTTGGCTTCCCTCTGCAACATAGTCATAATTCCATTAGCACATTGCTAAGAATACAAGAACATGGACGCAATTCTTGGAGCGTTTTTACCTCATAGGTTTGAAAGTCATTTAGCAGACGACCACAAGTGGCCATAAGTTTATACAAACCATGGTATTCAGGACTCGCAACAACCTCTTCTGAAAGCTTAGGCCCCACAAGGTAGAGAGTTGGAAGGACAATAGGTCCCAAAGCGAAAGAATCAAAACCATTTTCGATATACTCATCCATTGTTGGCACAACCTTGTCTCTTCCCCACTGTGCTTCTCTCCCCATAGTCTTGAGCACATCCATCCACTAAACACCATCCGCAAACAAAGAAGTAAGCATTTGTAAATAAATAAATTGTTTGTTAGATAACCTTGTGCTTGGAACAAAATAAATTTCACAAAATTTATGTAGTTTAATTATAATACTCACTTTTGTTGCTTCGATTTGGAACTTGTCAAAAGGTTTGTATTCAATTCAAAGCAATAAAATTCAATTAAATTTCATTTTTTTTACCTCCAACAAAAAAATGAGTATTTCAAAATTGAATCGAAGCACTACTAAATAGATGATCCCACCATAAAAGTTAAATATCAGAGGAAGATTCCAGGTTTATATACCACAACTAGAAGGCAAAGACCAACTTGGGACTAACTAAATAATTAATGGAAGTTTACAAAGTATGTAGCCTAAAGAAGTTCCTTACAATCTGAATGAGGTGAGCTTTTACACAACGTCCTTGCCGTTTCGATGCCATGTCTGCAGATTCGTAGATGGTGTCCCGAAGTGCTAAAAATATGATTTCAACTGCCTCAGAGCAAAATTCAGTTTCTTCATCTATATCCCACCTGCAGTTTTAGTTTAGTTCTCTTAACTATCATCATAAGAGTGGTGGGCATGATATTGAAGTTGAACAAACATACTTGTCAAGCAAATGAGTAAGGTTTTCTTGTTCTTGTTGTGAACTTCCGACGTCAAAAAAGTCATCAACCACATAAGTAAGCACTGCATGCTTGATCCATGATATACGAGCATCAGATAGCTCAGGAGCGAACAGCATTGCTGCAGCAGAAAGGGCACAAGCGACCAACTTTCGTCGGGTAAAATTTAGTCTGTCTAGTCTGAATTCTCTTTCCCACCTGTTATACTTCAAAGTAAGTATCTCCAATCATGAAAGAAACTACAACAATTCTTGAGCCAAACTGAGTTAAGCATACACCTCTCAAGCAGCCTGATCTCTTCTTGGTGTAGTGTCTGGCACATATTGAAATCAATCACTCCGAGGTTTTTAAAAACTTTATTGGAAATATTTGGACAGCTGACCACCAATATGAGTTCAGAGGATTAAGTCAATTATAATGTTAAATGGAGATGAGAGATCACTAATTTATGATGAAAGAGAGAGGGAGAAAGAGAGAAAGGATCATACCTGTATGAAGTTTTCGCAACCTTATCATCATCTTCTTTATACTCCCTTAAATACGCCTTGTTCACCATTCTATCCAAACTTGCATGGTAGGGAAAGATGAGGGCATTAATCACCTGGATCAATAAAGGGAACAATGCCAATTAACTTGAGCAAGGTATTGACATGGTATGTGTCCAAGAAAAATTATATCAGGTTCATTTGTTCTTGTGAGGCAGAGCTTACCAATAATAGAGGGGATACTAAGTTTTACATGGACTAATTCTATAAATAAAAGCATGACATAGAGATCTCAAACTTTTTACTTTACAAACTACCTCTTTAAGTTAAAATTCAAGTGACTTTAAGAAAAAATGACAAGATAAAACATTAGGAGTTTACTCGTCTACTAAGATTGCCATCTTTAATTGAACCATTGCATAGTTTTTGTTGTAGGAACTGCCTTGACCAAGTGTTTTGCTCGTCCAGAGCTGACTCATTTGGATATATGACCAGCTGTGAAGCCTTAAATAGTTCGAGCACAGCAGTTGTGTCATCCTTATATTGTCCTTTAAGTGAATCAAGGTACCCGTCCTTTTCAACAAATTGAGTCAAGAGGTCTGCATGGCACAACAAAATACACTTACCATCTCATTAGGGAAGCACGTCTAAAAATTTATTGCACTCTAGAAGTCTTGATTAAATTTGATACCTGATGAGACATCATACCCTCTAGTTCGCAGAAGTCGAAATGCCAAGGCACAAGTAGTGAGGTCTAAAATGATCTCTTCATCTCCCTGCAACCACTGCCTGCTTGTGGATATGCATGATAGTCAGACAATAATCATCGTGTGAAGAACTCTAATTGGTGTGGAGTTATTATTCAAAAGATATGTTATTGGCAAGGATTATTTCAGCCCAACCATATTCATTACTGCTATATGTGGCATAACTCCACTAGTTATTGTACACGGATGATTATATTATTTTGACTCTGATTAGTTTTTTTCAAGTAACATGGACAATGCTCTATACGTAGAATATTACCTGTATGTTTCATCTAATACTCTCTCAATTTCCTTGTCGAAATACCGATCAATTCCCATCCTTTGAAGATTTTCAACCATTTGAAGACGAGTATATACATCCAAAGGATAAATGGTTGGAACTGAAGAGAGGATTAATGTCTTAGAGATTCTTAAACACTGGTGAGTATATTGCTAAAGTAACATGCGTTGGGAAGGATACCTCCATCTCCATACTTCATTAAAAGCATCTGAAGGTAATTAAGACAATTAATATCTTGAAAATGAATCAAAGCAGCCGCAGTGGTGGATGGTGAGTTGAAAAGTGAACCATTTTTCCTTTGATAATTCATGATGGTTTTCCAATCACTTAGGCCTTCCATCGCTTCCGATAAAGATGCTAGGTATTCTTTGCTTCCATTTGTGTTACTTTGATAGCATCTAAATTGGACACCAACTAAAAAAAATGAACAACTTATAGGAACTGATGTGTGACATGAATACACAATGCAAGGACAAATGAGGGAATGTAAATCAATTCAGACCTCTCGAGTTCCAAGTCTCTACACCGGAATATTGTGTCTAAATCTCTTGATGTCAAGGGAAGTACCACATCTATATCCCTAGCATATTCAACCATGCCAGGAAATATGATGTCAAAGCCAATTGGGGAACGCTGCTTCTCATCATAGATTGATCCAAAATTTGACTCGATGAAATGGAGACCTGAAGGATGTAAGTATGGTAAGTTTAAATGTGGAAACCTTCCACTTCAATAATTCTCACAAAGAGCATATCGAATGGAATAAAGGCAACACATACACATGTACCTCTTTTAACCTGCCCCTCACCTACACCCCATCTCTTTAATGCTAAAATGGATGCTAAAGTCGATGAAAGAGCATCTTTGGTTAGTGAAGGATCGCGATGCAGAAGACCCCAGGAACCATCATCAAGTTGATTGGCCAACAACCACTTGAGGCACCCAGGAAACAATGGTGCATGTGGTGAGTCCGGAGAAGGAACCATAGCAACCCATGCAGTATCATATGAGGACACAGAAAGTTCAATTTTATCAAACATTTTCTTGATCCTTTCTTTAGATCTCTCAACACTCTGCACGGGAATGGATGTATTTCCGTAATTTTGCCAGGAATTTCATGTACAGAGACAATGAGAGAGAGAGAGTGTGTGTACCAGCACGGAAGTCTTTGTTTCTGTTGTCACTCGGACAGGATTGGCTAAAGTGGCTGTTTAGGAGGGAAAAATATGCATCTTATCATAAGAAATTTATTCAAATGTTCTAAATTACGACATAATAATATTCAAAATCAATAGAGTAAACTCCTTTTACGAATAATTCTAACAAAAATTAAAAACATTTCAAAATTTGAGCATCCGTTAAAATATTTTTTGAATTGAGCAAAAAAAAAAAATCTGAAACATATTAAAATAAATTAACCATTTAAAATTCGGCTCACTTAACTTTTGATTCATTCAACAAAAACAATGGCTAGAATTTGGTCGAATTTAACATAACATAGTTTTACTATTACTTTGTACTTAAAAGCATAGTTATTAATGCCAAACTAACCCGGCGGTAAAACCAGATCGATTCTTGATTCATGCATTCTATGGGTCGGTTCATAAATTTGACCATTGATGTAGTCAACTTGTACAAACCCACGGGTCAATAATAGATTGGCTCGCAACTGATGTGACGGGGGGTTTTTACAAAACCCATGGATAGTTATTATAACCCTTCTTTGATTCTTGTATTGACTTTTGTTATATTCAAAAAACTCAAACCAAAAAGAAAAAAAAAAAATCACCTTTCCAACGAGAGTCATGATCGTCCCCTCTTCCCCGTTCAAAAAGTAGAAAGTCTCCGGAGAGTGAAAAAAACTTGTATTGTATTTCAAAAACAAATAAAGAAAAGAATTTGATTAATCTCTCAATAATGATGCTACTACCATATTTCTCTTAAAAAAAGTAGAGACAGTTTAAAGAAAATTATGTATAAAATATCTTTTATAAATAATATTTAGAAAATTATGTATAAAATATCTTTTATAAATAATATTTAGAAAAATATTTCTTTCATCAATAAATATAAATTTGGAGTAATGGAGGAATTTTTATTTTACAATATTTATAAAATATTATTCATGATTTAAATTTAAAATATATATTATCTTTTTTAAATATTGTGATTAATATTTTATATTTTAAAAAATATAATTATACATATTTTTATATTTTAAAATAATAAAAAATAGCTATTGAATCAGTGACCTAATGATTTAACCGGTTGAATCATAACTTTCAAGACACGCAGGTCAATGTACTGATCGGGTTTAATAGCTATGCTTAAAAGTTCTTGGGCAATAGATTTTTATAACTTGTTATATAAAATGTGTTAATTGATTTCTTTCACCAAAATAATATACCATTTGATAATTTCAAATTATGAAGTCTTGTATATTACATATATGTTCGATTAGTTTTGAATTACGTGGGAGGTGATTTTGTGCTAAATTTTAAGGAAATAAAATAAAATATACAAATTAATATTTTGATCAATTATTGTACATCAGGTCAACTCCAAAATAAAATCAGGGACCATATAAATAAAAGTTCTTTCTGCAAAATTACAAATTGTAAATAAATATATAAGAGTTAAGGTTTTTATCTTTTTATTTTTTAAAAAAAAGAAAAATTCTATGAATATTAGGCTTTATGAATTACACACAAATTGTTCTTTAACCTTTAATTCAATGAATATCTGAGAGAAAGCTTGACTAGAAACCCAGTGGGGCCTTTTTTTTTTTAGTTGGCTAATTATATTTGGCATTACATATAATTTAAATAAAGTTTTGGGGACCAGGAGAATAAGTTAGACCCACCCCTTGACTTGGAAATATGTATTTATTAACACTATATATGTTGGACAATCTTGTTTTAGAGAGAGAGAGAGAGAGAGAGAGAGAGAGAGAGACCTGAAATCCTTGGAGAGTTTCCTTGGAGAAGACCATGTCTTTTAGAGAAGGCCAAGGCTTTAGACTCCATGACCTCTATGGCAGTCAAATGGCAAGAAAAACCAAGTGTCATGTCAGGTTTGGTTCACTAGCCAATGTGCTCATAGGCCAATATTCTCGTCCAAAAATAAATGTAGAGCCTACTATCATCAAAATAGTTATTTAATTATATCTTAAAATCAGTTAACTGAAATATCGAATTTTATTTCAATAATAATATTGATTTTTAAAATAAATCCATTTCTTTACGTATAGGTTGTTTGTTGTAAAAGAAATAATATAATTTGCATATCTATACATATATATAGTTTCAAATTATTAGTATATATCGAAGTATATAAAAAGATATGTATAAGAAAAAA
The DNA here is from genome assembly GCA_033439265.1 of Dillenia suffruticosa. NCBI lineage: Eukaryota > Viridiplantae > Streptophyta > Magnoliopsida > Dilleniales > Dilleniaceae > Dillenia > Dillenia suffruticosa. The sequence continues at coordinate 1,572,757 of JAVTVX010000001.1, forward strand.
TTAAGTAATTTCTTTTTTAAAATACAAATTTAAATATATAGAGTAAAAGACGATACATATAAAAGTAATGTGAGAGAGAGAGAGAGAGAGAGAGAGAGAGAGAGAGAGAGAGAGAGAGAGAGAGAGAGAGGGAGACCTGAATTGCTTGAATGGAATGCCCAGATTGGCTATTGCGGTTGGAGTGGAGGATGACTATGCCTCTTGATAGAGGAACAAAGCTTCGGACTCCATAGCCCTTTTATAGTATCCACGAGATCATCAATGATGCAAAAATGCACTGCCTGTTTAAATAATAATTCTGCTTTCACCGATCACACAGCCGAGTCAGCACACTCGACTTGTCTTAAAGTTCACCACATCCACATCAAATTTTAACAGCTGCCCAATTTTCCATCTATGTTGCCTCCTTTTTGGACCGGAAATCCCTAGTTTTCTATATCACGTGTACATAATAATATTTTAAATATGAGAGAGAGAGAGAGAGAGAGAGAGGGGAACGTGGGCTGGGGTTGGTTGTTTTCGAGGTAGGCAACTTGAATTTGGAAGCAACGAAAGAATTGTTTAAAATCCATACGTCATTTTCTTTATTGTCACTACAAAAAAATGTCCTTCACCGGTGGCCCAAAACCACCGGTTAAGATTTCAAAAACCACTCGCAAAGGATATGGGTCTTCTCCAACGGTCAATATCTGCGCTGACTACACTCACACCCATGATGGCTATGCAGCTAGCATAGGTCGGGTCTATGCCGGCGGTCACCCTGGTTGTTGACATTTATGTCCAATCCAAAGAGAAATCTACAATTGCAGTTTTGTGGTAGCATCCTTCATTTCCCTCGATGACTCCTCAAAGCACTTGGCAAGAAATTCTGGATCTGGGATTATGTCCTTTGCTACCATAATTTGCAAGTCTGCTCTTCCTGCATAACTGTTACGCTTAAAATGGGGATCGTGAACAGCCGTCCGTTACCCTAAGATGTCGATTGTATTTTTACAGAAAATCGGGCAAAACTTCCCCATGAATCGGAGGTTTCCCGTGTACAATTAAACCAGTATAATCAAAATCAATCTATAATTTAAATGTATGGCCATCCCGACCTCTCCAAAATCAACAAACACCACCGCCAGCATCCAGAACAACGCAAGGCTACAAGTTTCTAACAGTTCTAACCACAAACCTCTACTATACTGCCCAATTAGAGTATGAACAGCCGCCACACCGAGCGAACCTAAATTTTATGAAAGATACAATAATATTCCCAAGTACACTCAAGTACGTACAATCGCCTCAACGCAAAGGAAATATGAGAGTTAAATTATACAGTCATCCCAAAATAAGTACATGGCCAACTATGGATCTCTATGTCAAGACCTCGCAGGGTCGAAACTAAATTAAAAGTAAATCTTACCGTCGGAAATACCAACTCCGCTCTAGAGCCTGTAACGTCGCTCTATCACAATAAATCTGTCTGATGAGAGAAAATAGAGGGGTGAGTATCATGGGAAGATACTCAGTGAGTGAATGGGATAATATCCAGCATAAATAGCATAGGTGAACAATTGGAGTGTCAAATAATATCATTTGAAACAAAAATTTACATTTCGTGACAAAACATGATATGTTTAACAATTTGAAATCATTTAACCAATCACACGATAATAAGTATATATGCATCCATTTAAAATCAAGTAATGTCAGAGCGAGCCAAAAATAGTCCCGGCAAAGGTCAACCGTGACCAAGGACAGGCGCGTCAGGGGTTTTTATTACGCATAGACTTTAAAACGCTCTCTACCCCGACATTGACCATGAGCTCACTGGGGCCAACTATCAACGTGTATAGGACCCCGCCCGGTGCAAGACGGTGGCGTCACACACGTCCTCCCCCTACGTGGGTTCAACCGGCCGTGCCTATAGTCTTTAGAATAAATGACGTTTGCGGATACCTCCTGCAGAAGCGTATCCGGGCAATCCGTACCTCTACGAACGCCCTTCGTAGCTACGGAATCATCATAGTATCACAAGGGCACAACGTCCCATAGTATCACAAGGGCACAATGTCCCGGGGCACAACGTCCCACGAGTAACATCACATCATCACATAACTAGTGGGCATCCAACCCACATAGTTCATCAAAACATTTCAAATCTGCGTGCCAATACGTTTCATCGAATCATTTCAAACAGCATACCAATGCGACGGTAGAAAAGGAAATTTTAAAATTTCAAGTAATGGTACAATTATTATTTCATTTCAAACCATGGATGCATAGTTATTGTAAATATAATTCAAGACACTCCAAAAATCACAAAACAGATTTCCAAATTTAATATCACACGTCAACGAATGCATATCAAAGCATGTTTTATCGAAAATGCGACAGAAAATACGTTTTACTATTTTATGCAAGAGATTAGAGTCCCACTCACATATCTAGGGAGGGTGGTCACTCCCTATTTTTCAACGACTCTCCAAAAGACAAATCTAATCAAATCGTCAAATTTATAGCGATTAAAACCCTAATAAGAGATTCTATCAATAAAATTTATTCATCTCTCACCTAGGATTCCTCGGGTTTCAGACCTAGTTGTCGTTCGCCCGTCGGGTTGGTTTAAAACCTGTAATATTTCCCAAACTTCAGATGTATTAGAAACCACTAAATTTCTAACAGCAAACCATAGAACTTCAATCAATACAGTCGTTACCTGCAGTACAGAAGATGCAGGTGAGCTCTCGAAGGGGAAAACCGGTCGCGGGCTCGCGGGCCGTCACGGGCTCGCGGGCCGGTGGGCTGGCTGCTAGCGGGCTGGCCCGTTGGTGGCTCACGGGCTCTCAGCCCGGCTTGCTGGCCGCAGCGGGCTTCGCGGGATGCAGTGGGCCGCGGCTGGACTGGGCCTTGGGCCGCTGGTGGGCTGGCCGCTCACGGGCTAGGGCTCGCTCTGGTCACGAGCTGGGTCGCGCGCTGGCTCGCGCTGGGTCGCGAGCTGGGTCGCGCGCTGGCTCGCGCGCTAGCTTGCTGGGACGCGAGCTGGGTCGCTCGCTGGCTCGCGCTGGGTCGCGCGCTGGGTCGCGCTGGGTCGCGAGCTGGGTCTCGCGCTGGCTCGCGCGCTAGCTCGCGCTGGGTCGCGAGCTGGGTCGCGCGCTGGCTCGCGCGCTAGCTCGCACTGGGTCGCGAGCTGGGTCGCACGCTGGCTCGTGCTGGCTCGCGGAAGATCGCGTGAGGCTCGCGATGGCTCGAGGCGGCAGCGCTGGCGGGAGATCACGCGAATGCGCGCTGTGCAGAGGTGAGGCGCTGCTCACTAGCTGACCGCGTGCTCGCTTGAGGAGGGAGGAGGAGCTGCAGCGGCGGCGATCGCGGAGGGGAAAAAGTGGAGGAGCCGCGGTGGTTAGCGAAAGGGAGAGGAGAAAGAGAGAGAGAGAGAGAGAGAGAGAGAGAGAGAGAGAGAGAGAGAGAGAGAGAGAAAGAAGAGTGTGAGAAAGAAAAGGAAAATTAGGGCTTTAAGCCCCAATTTTTTTTTTTTTTTTTTTGTGCAGTGTTACATTTTCTAACCCCCTAAAATCAAGTTTCGTCCTCGAAACTAAAAGAGAACTACACTGTAAATAAATGAGGGTATTGACTCCTTATAGCTTCCTCGGGCTCCCAGGTCTCCTCTTTGACCTGATCACTTCTCAACAGAACTTTGACTAATGAAATTTCCTTACTCCGCAGCTTTCTAACCTGTCGATCTAGAATAGTCACAGGCTGAATTCGAATGCTAATGTCCTCTCGCAACTCAAGAGGTGGAGGCTCAAGTACATGAGAAGGATCAGTCAAGTATTTCCTGAGTACTGAGACATGGAATACGTCGTAAATACGGGATAGTTCATCTGGCAGCTCCAATCTATATGCCACACTCACGACCCTCTCAAGGATATGGAGGGGCCCTATATATCTAGGGCTCAACTTGCCCCGCTGCCTGAACCGTATAACTCCCTTCCAGGGAGATATTCTCAAGAAAACCATATCTCCCGTAGCAAACTCAAGGGATCGCCGCCTACGTTCAGCATACGTCTTCTGTCTGTCCTGGGCGGCTTTCATCCGCTCACGGATAACCTTAACTTTATCCTTTGTTTGTTCAATCAACTCAACGCTGCTGAGACGTCGCTCTCCGACCTCATCCCAGCATATCGGGGTGCGGCACTTCCTGCCATATAGTGCCTCATACGGGGGCATCCCTATACTGGCTTGATAACTGTTATTATATGCGAACTCGACTAGTGGAAGGTGCCGATCCCAACTACCCCGGAAATCCATCACACATGCTCTCAGCATGTCCTCAAGGGTCTGAATGGTTCTCTCAGACTGGCCGTCCGTCTGAGGGTGATATGCCGTACTGAAATTCAATCTAGTACCCAATGCCTCCTGCAATTTGGGCCAAAACCTAGATGTGAACCTGGGGTCCCTATCTGAAACAATCGACACAGGTACCCCGTGAAGCCGAACTATGGTATCAATGTAGAGGCGTGACAACGCCTCTAAAGAATAGTCACTGCGAATAGGGATAAAATGTGCAGATTTGGTGAATCGATCGACAATCACCCAAATCGCATTATGCCTTGTAGAAGTCCGCGGTAACCCCATCACGAAATCCATAGTAATATGCTCCCATTTCCACTCAGGAATAGGAAGAGGCTGTAGTGTACCCGCTGGACGCTGATGTTCGGCCTTCACCTGCTGGCACACCAAACATCGTGCCACAAACTCTGCTATATCTCTCTTCATGCCTGACCACCAATAGCTATCTCTGATTGTCCGATACATCTTCGTACCTCCGGGATGCATAGCATATGCAGAAGAATGTGCTTCCTCAAGGATAGCACGCCGAAGATCACTATCGGCCGGAATACACACTCTGTCTCTGAATACCATGAGTCCATCATCACGGACTCTGAAGTCTCCGCCCTCGGCTCTGCGGACTCTATCTGCAATACCCTGGATCTCCTCATCCGTACTCTGGAGCTCCCTGATACGGTCGAACAAAGTCGGCCTGACCTCAAATCTGACTAATAACCCTCCCTAATCATCGTTAGTCAAACTGACTCCTAAGGCTCGGAGTCCCACTAAACAAGAAATGTAGGCTTTTTCTGTCGACTGTGAGGATGATGCTGACTTCCGACTCAAAGCATCTGCTCAACGTTTGCCTTGCCCGGATGATAGTCAATAATGAGATCATAGTTTTTCAGTAACTCCAACCATCTTCTCTGTCTTAAATTCAGCTTTTTTTGGGTAAACAGATATTTCAAACTCCTGTGGTCGATAAATACCCTGTAGGTTACCCCATAAAGATAATGCCACCATATCTTCAACGCGAAGACTATGGCTGCCAACTCTAAATCATGTGTCGGGTAGTTAACCTCGTGTTTCTTCAGCTGTCGCGAGGCATACGCAATAACCCGACCCTCCTGCATCAGAACACAACCCAATCCCTGTCGGCTAGCATCACTGTACACTGTATACTCCGGACTACTAGTGGGAAGGGCTAAAATAGGAGCGGATGTTAACCGTTGTTTGAGCTCCTGAAAGCTCGACTCACAACGATCATCCCAAACAAGTTTGACCCCCTTCTGGGTCAATCTCGACAACGGAGCAGCTATCCGGGAGAATCCCTCTACAAATCTGCGATAATACCCGGCCAAACCGAGAAAACTACGAATCTCGGTAACTGTTTGTGGCTGCTCCCACTTCACTATAGTCTCAACCTTCCGCGGATCAACATAAATACCTTCCGCGGAGACAATGTGCCCCAAGAATCCAATTTGTCTTAGCCAAAACTCACATTTTGAGAATTTGGCATATAGCTGTTTCTCACGTAGTATCTGTAATACCACCCGAAGGTGCTGAACATGATCTTCATCACTCCGTGAAAATATCAAGATGTCATCGATGAATACGATGACGAACCGATCCAAATAGTCGTGAAAAATTCGGTTCATCAGATCCATAAAAGCAGCTGGGGCATTAGTCAGCCCAAACGGCATGACTAGAAACTCGTAATGACCGTATCGGGTGCGAAAAGCTGTCTTGGGCACATCTTCGGCCTGAATCCTCAACTGATGATAACCCGAACGGAGATCAATCTTAGAGAAAACCTTAGCTCCCTGCAGCTGATCAAACAAGTCATCGATACGAGACAGGGGATATCGGTTCTTGATGGTGGCTTTGTTCAATTGCCTGTAATTCACACAAAGCCAAAATGTACCATCCTTCTTCTTTGCAAACAGTACCGGAGCGCCCCAAGGTGAGGTGCTCGGACGAATAAACCCCTTGTCCAGAAGTTCTTGTAACTGAGTTTTAAGCTCTCTCAGTTCAGCAGGCGCCATTCTGTATGGCGGAATAGAAATAGGATTGGTCCCCGGTACTAAATCAATCTCGAAATCGAACTCCCGAACTGGTGGTAATCCGGGAAGCTCCTCAGGGAACACATCTAAAAATTCTTGCACCACAAGGACATCTTCAAGCCTCGGTCCCTCAACGGTGGTGTCGACAACATAATCCAGATAAGCCGCACAACCATGGCGTACCAAACGTCTGGCCTTCATAACAGAGATCATACTGCGGGGCAACACTCGTCTCTCACCCCGGAATACTAACGGTGGCTGCTCGGACCTCCTAAACTCAACCTCCTTCGTGAAACAATCCACGGAAGCCCGGTGTAAACTCAGCCAATCCATCCCTAGGATGACATCGAAATCCGTGATAGGGAGCGGAATCAGATCTGCCTCTAATACTGTCTCCCCAATTCCGACCTCACAGCCCCTATAGACTGTATCTCGAACAATATGCTTTTCAAGAGGAGTGACTACCAAAATCTCCGCATCCAGTGGCGAGAGAGCTCTATCAGAATGACAAGCGAACGTATCGCTTACATAGGAAAAATTTGACCCAGTATCTATGAGAATACGGGTATCGATACCGAATATTCGCATGGTACCTAAAAGTAAGAAAGAAGATCAACGACATTTAAAATGCGAAGAAAAAGTGAACGAATATATATATATATATCAAACTAGTTAAACTTCTAAAGCTTTAACTAGTCAAAACTGTACATCGACATCATGATATACAATAAGCTCATACAGAAAGTACACAAAAGTACTACACTGAGGGGTCTGCGGGAGGATTACCCATAATAACATCAGGGTTTGCCTGTGCGTCCTCCTGTGTCATCGCAAACACACGAGCCTGGGCCCTAGGCTGCTGTCGCGATGATCCTGGCACTGTATTACTCCCGGCTGCAGTCCGGGGAGCGGTAAGAGCTGAGTGCGCAGGTGCCCCCTGCTGGCCTGTGCCAGACGTACCAATACGACTTTGTAAAGTCAATCCTCCCCAACCTAAATCGGGACAGACACTCTTAACGTGCCCTTGCTTCCCACACTGGAAGCAAGTAACTGGTGCTCTACATGCCCCAAAGGCATGGTGACAGTTGCATCTACGGCAGAAGGGCGGTCTCTGTGTAGTAGACTGTGTAGAGACACTAGGGGCTGGTGCCCCAAAGCCCTGTGGTCGAGGTCCCTGTCCCGGTGCTGCTGGTCTGAAGCTAGAAAAACCTTCGGGATATCCAGAACCTCTACCCCTCTTCGAAAACTGTCCACCCTGTGACCCAGTCTTCCTCTTCTGGTGACTCTCCCTCTGTCTCGCCTCCGCTCGGACGATCTCCTCCGCCCAATACGCTGAATCAATCACCTCCGATAGTGTAAAAGAGGGAGTCACCGTCATATATTTCCTGATACTCAGTTGGAGGCCATCTTCAAACTTGAACCTCAACTGAGCCGGTGTAGCCATATCGGGGACAAAGGCCGCTAGTCGTCTAAGCTCAGCCTCGTACTCTGATACTGACCTCGTCCCCTGACGTAAGTGTAGGAACTCCGTCCTCATCCGGTCCTGCTGGAACGGGGTAAAGTACCTGCGATCGAACTCTCGTAAAAAGTCCTCCCACCGCAGGGTCTGTGTAGCACTGTCACGGATAGCCTCCCACCACGAGAGGGCATCTCCGTCGAGGAGTCTCTCAGTAACTCTCAATCTGAGCTCCTCTGACAACCCCAAATCTGTAAGGATCCTACGAATCCTGTTGATCCAGTGTTTCGCCGCTACTGCATCACTGGATCCCGAAAAGTCTGTGCATCCGAGCTGCCGAGACTCTTTCACCAACTGAGTGAGCTCGTGGATGCGCCTCAAAGTAGCCGACGTCTCGTCGGTCGGAGTAGACACGGAAGGGCCGGCCACCGAAGGAGGAATCGGTGCCGAAGGAGCAGGTACGGCCGCAGGTGCGGTCGCTGGATTCTGTAGTGAAGGTGGTGGCATCTTTGCCCCATATCTACTGCACCACTCCTGCCACTGTCTCAAGGCGTTGAGTGGTGGTGGAGGGATCTCGGCTGTAACGGCCGGTGGAGGTGCTGGGGGTGGCGCCGGTGAGCGTGCTCGAGTAGAGGAAGCAACCTCTGGTACTCGTGGAGCCTCAGGTGCCCTAGGTGTATCAGGCACTGTAAGACCCTCAAGTGAGGCGAATCTAGCACCTCTGCTACCACGTTTAGGTGACATAATTCTGCGAAAAAAATATATTGTCAACGGATAGAAATTAAGAGTTAGGGTTAGTTACTCCGTAACTAACCCCCTAAAAATAAATGAACTATGATTTAAAACATCCGAATGCGAAGTAATGAGTTAGATGCGTTATGTATCTAACTCCATAAAATAGGCGAACTTATATGCCTAAGGCCAAGTACGGGACTTTAAATAACCGTATGAAACTCTCTAATGCATTGAGAACTTTGCGTATACTTGGGAAAACTTTTATCTTTTCTCAGACCTAGACGCTCTGATACCAATATAACTGTCACGCCCCAAACCGGGATCGTGAACAGCCGCCCGTTGCCCTAAGATGCCGGCTATATTTTTACAGAAAATCGGGCAGAATCTCCCCATAAATCGGAGATTTCCCGTGTACAATTAAACCTGTATAATCAAAATCAATCTATAATTTAAATGTATGGCCATCCCGGCCTCTCCAAAATCAACAAACACCATCGCCAGCATCCAGAACAACGCAAGGCTACAAGTTTCTAACAGTTCTAACCACAAACCTCTACTATCCTGCCCAATTAGAGCATGAACAGCCGCCACACCGAGCGGAGCTAAATTTTATCAAAGATACAATAATATTCCCAAGTACACTCAAGTACGTACAATCGCCTCAACGCAAAGGAAATATGAGAGTTAAATTATACAGTCATCCCAAAATAAGTACATAGCCAACTACGGATCTCTATGTCAAGATCTCGCAGGGTCGAAACTAAATTAAAAGTAAATCTTACCGTCGGAAATACCAACTCCGCTCTAGAGCCTGTAACGTCGCTCTATCATAATAAACCTGTCTGAGGAGAGAAAATAGAGGGGTGAGTATCATGAGAAGATACTCAGTGAGTGAGGGGGATAATATCCAGCATAAATAGCATAGGTGAACAATTGGAGTGTCAAATAACATCATTTGAAACAAAAATTTACATTTCGTGACAAAACATGATATGTTTAACAATTTGAAATCATTTAACCAATCACAGGATAATAAGCATATATGCATCCATTTAAAATCAAGTAATGTCAGAGCGAGCCAAAAATAGTCCTGGCAAAGGTCAACCGTGACCAAGGACAGGCGCGTCGGGGGTTTTTATTATGCATAGACTTTAAAACGCTCTCTACCCCGACGTTGGCCATGAGCTCGCTGGGGCCAACTCATCAACGTGTATAGGACCCCGCCCGGTGCTAGACGGTGGCGTCACACACGTTCTCCCCCTACGTGGGTTCAACCGGCCGCGCCTATAGCCTTTAGAATAAATGACGTTTGCGGATACCTCCTGCAGAAGCGTATCCGGGCAACCCGTGCCTCTACAAACGCCCTTCGTAGCTACGGAATCATCATAGTATCACAAGGACACAACGTCCCATAGTATCACAAGGGCACAACGTCCCAGGGCACAACGTCCCACAAGTAACATCATATCATCACATAACTAGTGGGCATTCAACCCACATAGTTCATCAAAACATTTCAAATCTGCGTGCCAATACGTTTCATTGAATCATTTCAAATAGCATACCAATGCGACGGTAGAAAAGGAAATTTTAAAATTTCAAATAATGGCACAATTATTGTTTCATTTCAAACCATGGATACATAGTCATTGTAAATATAATTCAAGACACTCCAAAAATCACAAAACAGATTTCCAAATTTAATATCACACGTCAACGAATGCATATCAAAGCATGTTTTATCGAAAATGCGACAGAAAATACGTTTTACTATTTTATACAAGAGATTAGAGTCCCACTCACATATGTAGGGAGGGTGGTCACTCCCTATTTTTCAACGACTCTCCAAAAGACAAACCTAATCAAATCGTCAAATTTATAGCGATTAAAACCCTAATAAGGGATTCTATCAATAAAATTTATTCATCTCTCACCTAGGGTTCCTCGGGTTTTAGACCTAGTTGTCGTTCGCCCGTCGGGTTGGTTTAAAACCTGTAATATTTCCCAAACTTCAGATGTATTAGAAACCACTAAATTTCTAACAGCAAACCATAGAACTTCAATCAATACAGTCGTTACCTGCAGTACAGAAGATGCAGGTGAGCTCTCGAAGGGGAAAGCCGGTCGCGGGCTCGCGGGTCGTCACGGGCTCGCGGGCCGGTGGGCTGGCTGCTAGCGGGCTGGCCCGCTGGTGGCTCACGGGCTCTCAGCCCGGCTTGCTGGCCGCAGCGGGCTTCGCGGGATGCAGTGGGCCTCGGCTGGACTGGGCCTTGGGCCGCTGGTGGGCTGGCCCGCTCACGGGCTAGGGCTCGCTCTGGGTCACGAGCTGGGTCGCGCGCTGGGTCGCGAGCTGGGTCACGAGCTGGGTCGCGCACTGGGTCGCGCGCTAGCTCGCGCTGGGTCGCGAGCTGGGTCGCGCGCTGGCTCTTGCTGGGACGCGAGCTGGGTCGCGCGCTGGCTCGCGCTGGGTCGCGAGCTAGGTCGCGCGCTGGCTCGCGCGCTAGCTCACGCTGGGTCGCGCGTTGGCTCGCGCATTGGGTCGCGAGCTGGGTCGCGCGCTGGCTCGTGCTGGCTCGCGGAAGATCGCGTGAGGCTCGCGATGGCTCGAGGCGGCAGCGCTGGCGGGAGATCACGCGAATGCGCGCTGTGCAGAGGTGAGGCGCTGCTCACTAGCTGACCGCGCGCTCGCTTGAGGAGGGAGGAGGAGCTGCAGCAGCGGCGATCACGGGGGGAAAAAAGTGAAGGAGCCGCGGTGGTTAGCAGAAGGGAGAGGAGAAAGAGAGAGAGAGAGAGAGAGAGAGAGAGAGAGAGAGAGAGAGAGAGAAAGAAGAGTGTGAGAAAGAAAAGGGAAATTAGGGCTTTAAGCCCCAAATTTTTTCTTTTTTCTTTTGTTTTTTTTTTTTTTTTTGTGCAGTGTTACAATAACTCATCATATTAACCTGGAGTGCTCGCATGCACCATTCACCAACAAACAATTCATTAGCCTTTCAGATCATTTCAAGGGTTAGTTGTGTATGTGAGTTAGTTGACTCATTTAATATAAATAGATTGAAACAGCATTGTAAGTTCTCATGCAAAACACATTTCAAATATTTTGAGATACCGGAATGACTGCAGATGTGTGTGGATGAATTTAATGAAAAATATTGGTCACATCCCAAATACTATTTTGTGGTGGTATGTGGATGGTATGTCCATTGTTTGAGCCCCCACACTCCTCGTCCAAAATTTACCAAGCCTAAAGAAAAAGCGTCAAACTAGGACAACACTGCATAACACTGCATGTGATGAGTGTTTCTAAGAGTAGGTGCTTTGTGCAAAAATGTTCAATGATAGGACTACATATGCAATCCAGCCTTTCTAACACCGTGTCTAGAAACCTATACTTTATTGTTGCACTTACTAGACCAAGGAAAAGATTGGCACTTTAAGAAAATAATTGGAGTAGCCATGGTAAGATTATTATTATTATTATTTTATTTATTATAGAAATGATTTTTTAAAGGTGATCAATCATTTCTTACTTCAGTAGCCACCGGATAAAGAATAAAAGTTGCAGCAAAATATGGCCTTATATTTGTGCATGAATTCAAAATTGTGAGAACTATTTTGTCTGCGGTTTGGACCCTACTTTTGTGACCAAATTATTGTTGTCGACCTCAAAAGCCTAACCCAGTTATGAAACTCCTCTGCTTTTTTTTTTTTTTTTTCAATTACCAATAGCATTCTACTAATAATAACAGGAAAATGAAAAGAAACATATATTTAGCAGTCTGCTGTAAGCTGCTATATTCTGACAAAAAAAAAAAAAAAAACTCTAAACAGATTTCATGCTATCAATGGGTATTAGTTATCACTTCATGCTATTAATGGAATTTACCTCGTAAGCACTTATGGCCGAGAAAAGGACCTGCAATAAAAGCAATTTAAGACACGTAAAAGATACCCCCATTTAATGTCCGAGAAAAAAATAGGAAAAGAACATTGTCATGACGTAACACTTAGATTATCAATTTCTTAATTAAAAATGTCACGCTCTTATCTTTAGAGACAAGATACTTCCTATGTCCTTCTTTATATGATGGATAATTTTAAAATCTGAAACCACTGGTTCTCTCTCTCTCTCTCTCTAGAAATTGACTTTATCTCTCTAAAGTTTTCAAAATCTGACTAAAATTGATAAAAAAGAGAAGGGTCTCATTAAACTGAAATCGAAGGAAGGGAGAAGGGAGAAAAGTAACCGATGGGGAGGAAGAGGGAGGCAGAGTAGAGTAGAGGGGACGTTGCTTGTGCGTGATGCGTGAGTCCATGATGGGATGGTTTCAATTTGTTTCGAGGGAAATAAATTTATTAAATCTTAATTTTATTTTATTAAAAAAAATATATTTTAAGTGTCGGGATAGGGTTGGGTTGGATTTTTCATAATTAAATCTATCACTACAAAAAAACACGGTATTTGCGACGGACGTTTGCGACAAATTATTTTTGTTGCTATTTTGCCACGAATTTGGCAGCGAATAAACATTTTATCACCATTTTCCAACGATATTAGCAACGAAAAAAATTTCGTAGCTAAATTCGCGACGAAATCATTGCTCATCGCTAAATTTCCGACAAAAACAATTTGTCGCAGATTTGAGCGACAACAAATAAATTGGTTGCGCATATCAGCAACGTTTCAGCGACGAACATCTAGTTCGTCGCAGATTTCAGCGACGAACGCCCCTGTTCGTCGCTAATTCCAGCGACGAACGCGCTGTTCGTCGCGGATCTCAGCGACGAACGCGCTGTTCGTCGCTGACTCCAGCGACGAACGCGATGTTCGTCGCGGATCCCAGCGACGAACGCGCTGTTCGTCGCGGATCCCAGCGACGAACGCGCTGTTCGTCGCGGATCCCAGCGACGAACGCGCTGTTCTTCGCGGATCCCAGCGACGAACGCGCTGTTCGTCGCGGATCCCTGCGACGAACGAGCAGTTCGTCGCTGATCCCAGCGACGAACGCGCTGTTCGTCGCGGATCCCAGCGCGTTCACGAACGCGCTGTTCGTCGCGGATCCCAGCGACGAACGCGCTGTTCGTCGCTGACTTCAGCGACGAACGCCCTGTTCGTCGCTGATCCCTGCGACGAACGCGCTGTTCGTCGCTGATCCCTCCGACGAACGCCTAGTTCGTCGCTGATCCCAGCGACGAACGGCGTGTTCGTCGCTGAATCGGTTGCAAAATATTTTTAATGCTCATTTCCTCTACCTCTCTTTCCTCACTTTCCTCTCCCTCTCATCCTCCTCTCCCTCTCTTCCCCGTGGTGGTCTCCCTCCAACGAGGTACTCTCTCTCTCCCCCCCTCTCTCTCTCTCTCTCTCTCTCTCTCTGTCTCTAGTTCCGGCGGCATTGCCGCCGGATTGTGGGGGGGGAAGGGCAGCGCCCCTCCCCCGGCCTGCTTGCAACGGCGGGGGAGGCGCCGACCAGGGGAGGGGCAGCGCCCCTCCCCGGCCTGTTTCAACGGCGGGGGAGGCGCCGCAGCGCCTCCCCCGCGGAGATCCGGCCACAGAGGCCGGATCTCGTACGGGAATGGCCCCGCCCGCATCTACTTGGGCAGGGCCGACCGGGGGAGGGGCAGCGCCCCTCCCCCGAGCTGCTTTCCACCGCGGGGGAGGCGCCGCAGCGCCTCCCCCGCTGAGATCCGGCCGACGGGATGGCCCCGCCCGCATCTACGCGGGCGGGGCCCACCGGGGGAGGGGCAGCGCCCCTCCCCTGGGCTGATCTTGTTACTCCATTTGCTTAGCTAATCAATAGCCCATAAAAATTCTATACATCTTGTTTCAACTGTCATTGCCTTTTCATCTTCTCTTTCACCGGAGCATTTGGTCCATTTTTCATCTGTAAATTAACCATGAAATGACAATTTTAAGTTTACCCTATCTTCATATACTATATACATATAAGCACCTTTAATCTTTTTCATCATTTTTATAATTTTTGGAGAGATTTTACTTGGATATTTTGCTCGGTTAAAATGCCTATATCACGTTATAATGGACCTTCAAGTTGCAAACTAAGCTCGTGTTTGGAAAATTTAAAGTTCGGTTTTAGCACTGTATGCACGTTTCATGGTTGAGATGAATTTTACGGTAAGTATTTATGTATTTATAGTTTTCTTAGATAAAAAAATTAATAAGTAAAAATATTATTAAATTTCGAATAATCACAAGTTACGGTAAGTATTTATGTATTTATAGTTTTCTCAATTTGTATGTTATATTTAGTGCCTCATGTTTCAATTTCCAAATATTATTTGCTAATATATTTTCTTTTTTTATAGATCATTTCTGACGACAATTTAAATATGGTATGTTTCTTCATATACTCTATTATATTTTTTATAATCATTCAATATTCATTGCTTGCGAGAAAAAACTCTTGTTACAGTTTCAACGTGGAGGACATAGACGATCTTCTAATGCAAGACCAAACTCTTCGGCGTCACCGTCCGTTTCAGCTGCACCTTCCCATGCCCCTTCGCCTTGTACTGATATACCTTTACCGTTTCCATCCGTTGCACCTTCAATTGTACCTTCAATGCAAGATTCACACGTTGAAGGGGAAGATACGCGAGAGGTGATATCCCCTTGCGGAGATTCGTAAGTATTACATTTTCAAATATTATCACAATTTATTAGTTTATTTAAAAATTTTTTTTACTAACCATTTTTTTTATTTCTAATTTTATGATAGATTCACAAATTCTGTGTATGTTATTCATGAGCTGAATAGAATCATTAACAACCATTGGGGAGGAGCATCGATGTCATACACAAGTACTCCAGATGATATCAAAGAGCTATGGTGGAGAGAATTCAAGGTAAATGAGGTCTCTAAGTTTAAATATACAATTCAGTGTATAAATTAAATATAATAACTTGTTTTTTTTTTAGCGAAAGTTCAATTGGGATGAGACCGAGGAGCTTGAAATAAGAAGAATATTTAAAAAAAAATGCGGTCAT
Organism: Dillenia suffruticosa; assembly: GCA_033439265.1. Classification (NCBI taxonomy): domain Eukaryota; kingdom Viridiplantae; phylum Streptophyta; class Magnoliopsida; order Dilleniales; family Dilleniaceae; genus Dillenia; species Dillenia suffruticosa. The sequence continues at coordinate 1,588,325 of JAVTVX010000001.1, forward strand.
CACATCCGAGGTGTACTGAATCATGCCAAAAAGAGCCGAAAGAAGCCACATTGCATCACCGAAGAAAATTGGCTCAACATTTTAAATTTCTGGGATTCCGATGAGAGCCAACGAAGGAGTGAGCAAAATAAAATAAATCGAGCTTATAATTCTGGGGAATCATCTGCTACTTATGCGGGAGGCTCAATCAATATTGATGAGCATAGAATTAGAATGGTAATTTGGTTCAATTACCATTCTTTTGTATTTAATTCATTTATTTTTTCATTAATTCATCTAACGGTGTTTTGTTTTTAGACCAAGGAAATGGGATCACCGCCATCATTTAGAGAGACTTTCGCACGGACTTTTCAGAAAAAAGACAAGAGCTGGAGTGGGGAGAGAGCTAGAACGGTTATGGTATGTAATTTTAAAATTTTAAATTGTTTTAAAAAAACTTTTATTTGAACATATTATGCTCAATTTATCATCACAACATTATAATAAGAATTTAATAGATTTGTCAATTCAACTAATTTCTCAAATACTTAAATTGAACTTTTCATTTCAAATTCATATATATATATATATTTTTCATTATAAAATAAAATTTGAAAATACATAATATCAAATTTGTTACGTCCATTCCAAATGGTTGGTTCATTATGTCACGTATAGTATAATTTTTTCCTTTATTCAATCTGTTATATTTTCAAACTCGTAATAGTAGTCGAATTTTAATTTCAATTACAACACTCCTCATTATCTAAATATCACCACCATGGATTAAGCAACAAAATATATAATTATAAGTATGTGTAATTTTAATTCCATAAGTGTATTAAATTTATAATATTTGATTGAGAAAGATAATTTTTGTGTCTTATTGCTTACTGTCAATCGCTTAATGAAAAATACAATTTTGTATTCTTACTTTATTTGTTAGATTTTTTAGAAATTTGTTTAACTGTTATTTGACACTTCTCAATTTCGTTGGATATTTTAGTATATTGTTATTTCATTTTTCTTCTAATTTCTTATACGATAATGCAGGAGAAATATGACCAACTTCTACTTAGAAATTCTAGTGGTAGTGATGATGCTGCAACGTCTGAGCCATCTGTTAATGATATGACTTTATGGCTCGAGGCAACTGATGGAGCAAAGAAGGGAAGAGTACTTGGGATGGGCTCGTTGAGCAGAACTTGTAGACTCAGTGGTCTAAGTTCTTCTGGTCATACACCAGTAAGAGCAGAATTAATGCAAATGAACCAAGAGCTGAGCCACATGAAGGAGCTGTTAGCACAAAAAGACAATGAACTTCAAGTCATGCGCGTAGAACAGCAGCGAAGAGACAATGAAATTCAAGCCATGCGCGTTGAACAGCTGCGAAGAGACAATGAATTTGAAGAGTTTCGCGCACAACAGAGACTTATAATGCAGCATCTTCAGCTAGTCTCCGCTTCAAGTTCGATTCCCCCTTCTCTATCTCCTCCAAATGATGGTGATGATGATTTTGACATATTTGGTGACGGTGATGGTGGCGGTGACGGTAATGGTGATGATGATGGTGATAATGTTTCTTGAAACAATTTTTATTTCACGTTTATTTTTAATTAGACTTCTCATTAGAATTTCATTTATACTTCTACAAATTCGATATTCTATAACTTATTTAGTACTGTTTAATATTATTTCATGACGATGGTAGTGTTTTTTTAATTATTATTTCATTCATACTATTATATGGTCAGTTATTTGAATTAGTAGATATTGCATAAATTTCGTATTCATGGCTGTTCGATGGTACCCTGGATGATTTGTTGATGATGATGTTGGTGGTTTAGCTTATAAACTGGTTGGTTGAAACTATCAGGGAGGAATATGATATATATGGAAATTTGGTGCAAATATTAAACAAATTAAATTTTTTTGTCGCAAATTTTCTATATTCGTCGCTAAATTCGTCGCTGATTTTGACATTCGTTGCAAAATTTGTTGCTGAATTTTTTATATTTCGTTGCAAAATTCGTCGCAAAACCCGAAGCTGATTTTGTCGCAGAATTGCGACAAATTATCTCACAAAAAAATTTTGTCGCAAATTGCGACGAAAATAAATTCGTCGCAGATTTTGTTACAGATTTTGCAACAAAAAACTATTCAAAATTTGTCGCTAATTTGTGACAAAAATTATTCGTCGTTGTGTTGGTCGCTAAATTGCAACAAAAAATTTGTTGATGCTAATTTATCCTCCAGAAGAGAAATTTGAAACATACTATTTTGTCGCAAAATTGGTCGGAAAATTGCAACAAAAAATAATTGGTTGCTAAATTGTGCAACAATTTTTGCAACAAATATTTTATTGTTGGAAATTTTTCCGACAAAATGTTTCGTCGCAAATGTTGTCGGAAATTTGCAACTAAAAAGTTTTGGTTGCTAATGTTTGCGACGAATTTTGCGACGAAATATAATCGGTCGCTAATTGGCGACAAATTTCATATTTTTTATCGAAAAATTTTGCGACGAGTTATTAGCGACAAATTCTAGTTTGTCGAAAAATTGGTTGCTAAATAATTTAGCGACGAATTTTTCTTAGCTTTTCGTCGCAAAATTTGTGGCTAAATACAAGTTTTTTTGTAGTGTATATTCGGATTGATCTGATTCTCACAAAAAAAAAAAACCACCCTTAAACCGCCCCTAATCCATTTTTCAATTAAAAAAACCCAATCCATCTAGTCGGATCAATTGGGTATCTATCAGGTTAGGCTAGATATTGCCATCCCTGCATATGTCGATTCATCATAACCTAAAATTCCATTATTTCTAACTCTATTTCAAGCTTTTTGAGCAAAAGGTATGGAAAGTCCTCACCATTTCATATAAAATAAGTCTGGAGAGTCGTAAAATAAGTCTATCTTATAAAAAAAATGAAAACAAGGTGTTCTTTGAAACAGCTTTGTCAAAAGTTTGTCTTTATACCATCGAAAATCATCTATAAGGAGGGCACCCAGCAAAGCCAAAGAGTAGTATTTTAGAAATTTGAGAATCAAAATTATTTTGAATTTTATAAGCATCTGAAGGCATAACCATTTCATATTCGTTTATGCTGTCTATATTTTATTCATAAATATCATTGCCACCATAATAAATTTGAGTAAAGGGATTTATTTCTTTATATTGAATATCAGAGGAGTAGGCCTTTTGTGACATTTCAAGTTTGAACACAAAAATTTGAAATTTAAAAATCTTCTGAATTACATTTTCTTTACTCACTACCATTAAAACAAGTCATTGCAACCAACTCCTTCTCAATCGACCGATAAAAGTACTAGATTCTCTTAACAAAATTTTTGAATTTGACTCTTGAAAATGAGAAAAAAAGTAATTGATTATTGGATATCGATCGATCAAATACAAAAAAAAATATCATTGCAACGCACGATTGTGATGCAAAATCGAGAAAATTGCATCACATAATATTTTGCCGACAAAGGGCATCGTAAATGAGTTCGTCGCTACTAACATGCGATGAAGGGTGTTGTAAAATTTTCGCTAATTCGTTGTGACTTTTTTCTTTGCTAATTCGTCTCTTAACATCGCATAATGTACTGCAAATTTGTGACGCAATTTTGGGACAAAAGCATTTCTTTTTGTAGTGATCAGCTAAATTTAAGTTTCTTTATTTATGATGCAATTATAGCATGAATGGACGCGCTCCAAGGAGGAAGGAGAGAGGAAGGCAAGAGCCATGCTTTCAGAGAAGTGGGAGTCTGAATCTTATCTGAGTCGCAAAACTTCTACAATAGCTTTCCCCAGCCCCCCTTTGTCACTTCTGGGAAACCCGCGAGTTCATGAGCAAGCGAATGAACGAGCCAGCGAGCATTTAATTTTTTTTTTTTTTTAATTAAAGTTATCAAGATGGATGGTTTTTTCATAATTTGGTTCAAAGTGTCAGAAAATAGGCTACGAAGATTTGAAAGATTTAATTATTCAATTAAAAGGTGTCATTATTTGAAATTTTAATTTTATTAAATTCTTATAAATAGTATAAAAATTTGATTAATATTATTAGATGGTAATTGAACAACTCTTTTTAAGTTTCCACCGCACGTGGTCTACATAGAAAACCTAAAAAATAAAAAATAAAAAATAAATAGAAGTTGAAAGAGTACAAATTTTTTGCTTCAATTGGCATGTCGTCGCCCTTTTCTCCTCTCGTCTATTCTTATTCCTTACCGCCTACTTTGATTCGACCATTCAATTTAGTGGATGTAATAACTATGTCACAATTAAAATCTTGAAAAATCTTTTAGTAGAAAAAATTTTAATTCTTTTAATATGCCATCATATTTGTTTTTTTTAATAAAAAATTATTAGTATTTAGTAATTATGTTGAATTAGACTAAATTTGATTTGAGTCGAGTTAGATCATTGAGAAATAAAATTTTGTTGTGCTTATTTTTTCGATACACAAAATTTGAATGTAAAATTTTATTCAATCAATTAGGCATTGGTATTTAATCATCTTCGTGTTACCTCTTTCTGTCTCCTATAATTATTGTTTGTCTTCATATATTTATTTCTTTACAAGTAAGTTCAATGTCTTCATTCAAATTCAAAAATGGCGGGTTGAAAGTTTTTCTCCCCAAGGTCACATTTTCAACGTTATTGACTGGAAATCTTTTCTTAGGGAAAGAAAATTTTAGGAAAAAACTCCAGTAGAAAACGCAAGGGGAAAATAACATAGGGAAGACAACAAAAATATGCAATATTGATCATTAAAATGAGAGAGAGAGAGAGAGAGAGAGAGAGAGAGAGAAAGTAATAGATGGAAAAGGAAAAAGAAAGAGAGTGAGGATAGCAAATGCGTAGGGAAAATAACATAGATGGAAAACAACAAAAACATGGAGGCTTGATTGACTAAAATGAGAGAGAGAAAATAATGGATGGAAAGAGAAAAAGGAAAAGAGAGAGAGGGAGAGAAAACGAGCAAGGAAAATAGCACAAATGGAGAACTTTATTTATTTTGTATCCATACATGAATTATCTCTTTAAAAACTCATTTTTGGTGGGTTGATTCATCCCGATGATGAGACAGAAAATAATTAATCAAGAGACAAATTTATGGATAGTTGGATCGAAGAGATGAGAGCAAGAACAAGATAAGAATTGAGAAGAGAAGAGAGAGTGTTGGAGTATTTCCTTTTTTTGATGTAGGGGAAATGAGCAGACTGCCCCATGCGAAGGCAAAACGATCGGATATACCATATGGGTTTCTTTCTTAGGTTTTACTTTTGTTATTTTCTCATCACAGATTCGTTTTTTCTTTCTTCCTTTCCTTTCACTCAATAATTTTCTTATCAAACTTATGAAAAATAATAAAAATTATTGACAATTAACTTTTATTCAGTATTATCAGAATCATATTATATATCAATTCATAAACTTTAAAATTATGATTTAATTGGTTCAATTGTGAATTAATATGATTGAATCATTAATTTTTTAATAATAATTAAAAATTAATTTTTTAAAAATAATTAAAAAATCTGTACAGTAAATGGGCTGTCTGTACCCCCCCCCCCCACCCCACTCATTCCTCGCTGTGCTTGAGAAAATCACATACACTCGGCAGTGCTACTAATTAAAGGAGGGAAGGAGAATATACGTGCTTAAAAACAATTTGTCTTTAACAGGCTGCGCTCACACTCTACGAGGTTGCACTATCCAAATTCAACTCTTGTTTTTAAAAATTGAGTTGCATATGTATTCTGATAAGGTGCTGAGGAATCAGAAGTCATTGGTTATTTTTACAGTTTTTGTAAGTATTCCACAATTGTATTTATAATAATCGAATATCACAGAACTCCTTATATTTAATAGTTAAATATAATAATTTTGTTTCCATCATTATAATTCATAAATATTTAATTTTTAATATAAATAAATTATTAATTTATCTTTTTTCAAAATTCGAAATCAAATCCTACTCATAGATTTTAGTTTTGATTCTAAAACTCCGAATGAATCAAGAGTTTTCTAAATTATCAAATATGATTTATTTCGGTCCAATAACAACCGTGCCAACTTGAAATATACTTGTAAATTATGATGTGCGGAAATTTTTTAATATTAATATTTTTCCATTTCGTAAATATTTTTTATTTTCAAAATGTTTTAATATATTAAATTAATTAATATTTACAAAAAAAATTATTATATTTGCTATAATTATATATTTTTTTCATATTTAATAAATTATTTATTTATTTAATTATATTTTTATTTTTTATATTAATTTTCTAGTGATTAATAATTATATATTTAATCACTTTAAATTTTTATTATAAAATATGCTTATTCTATTATTTTGATAAGATATTTAATATTTATATAAAAATTTTTATATTTTTACATTTATATAGTTTTTTATATTTATATTTTTTATATTCTTATAAAATATTAATTTTGCATTTTCGTTTGCCTGCGATGGCCTGTAAATAGGACCGACTTCAATCAGAGTGGTCACTTTCAAATGCCCCACTCGACAAACTAATAATTTCAAGTTTGACTGATCATGTGATCCTCCCCATCATTTGATCCACCTGATGCTTAGGGTTGTCGCCCGCACGCATAGCACTGGCAGTTTGATCCACCTGATAATAACTTGGCAGGTTGAATTGTCAATGTCATGGCCAATGCTGATGACAACGAGGAAGTGTCTGTTTGCAAAGTTTATCTGCAAAAAATAATTTCTAAAAATATAAATTTCTTTTAAATAAAAACTTATAACAAAAAGAATTTGAGTGTTTAGTTATCCACAAAATATCTGTTTGGATATGGAATGCAATTAAGAGAAATTTGTAAGTAAATATACTAGAATGCCATTGATTAAAAAATTAAATAAAAAAATAAAAAATTATAAAATGACATATTAATAAAATAACTACAAATTTATAAAGATAATAACTTTTGTGAAATAGTGATTGAGATATTATCGGTTTAATTTTGATTCATGATAAAAATTAAAAATATATTAGAATATTTATATTTTTCTAAGATGTAAAAATATATTTGGTCTTGTTAGCACAAAAGTTTTACAAATCAACCCGAAGAGTTTAGGAAAATTGTTTAGGGAAGATTAACTCAAATTTTATTGTAAGAGGGAAGGTAGTAATCACCCAAGTCACGCAAGAATCGGTTAGATGAAGCTGACAATAAACTACGATAAGTCGACAATTGGCTGGATGATTGTTAGCTAATGAACAATGTTTAATCTTCAACCCCATCTTGATTAGATAGAGAAATAAAGGGAAAACACCGAAAAGAAACAAGTTAGCAGACTGTGCTGAATCATTACAACTAATCTATATAGTCTACATAAATACATTAAGTACGTGTACAAGTCATTCAAAATATTATACAATGATAAATAAAGTATCGTTTCTCAAAAGAATTAAATGAATTCTATAATTTAGTTGATTGAGAAAAATTATTATTTGAGATAATAAATATCGCTGAATGGTCTAAAACTAAAATTCTATAACGAGAATTTACTAAAAGAATTTAAATAAACAGACAAAAATTACTCCACAAACCATGTTTAGAGAATTAATGAGCCTACACTATACTAACTAAAATGAAACATGAATCTTAAAAGTATTCATTAAATAGATTAGAATTAAAATTTAAAATAGAAAAAATAAAAATAAATAGAGATGCATATCAAATTCTAATGCATAGAAACTTCTCAACGTTAACGTTTCCCATATCTGAAATGTTTTTCACTTCTAAAATGTCTAAACAGGTTAAATTAATTGATATTTATACAAAAATTTTAATATTTTTATATTTACACATTTTCTACATTAATGAATTATTTCCATATTTAATTATAATTATGAATTTTTATGTTATTTATCTTATAATTAATAATTACATATTAGATTAGTTTAGATTTTTATTATAAAAGATAGTGTTTTTATTATTTTCACAAAATATTTAATATTTACATAAAAGTCATTATATTTTTAATATTCATGTGTTTTCTCATATTTCTATTTCCTGTATTTTTACAAAGTGCCGCTTCACCATATCACTTCGTATTTGTTTTTGTTTTGTTCATGCAATCTAGTAGCAGGTACATGAAAAATAGAATAAAAAATCATAATAGAAAAATAAAATAACATAAGTATAAGAGAAAATTCTTAGAGTTTTTTTTTTTTTTTTTACATGTCCCAAATCTCATTAGTGACCTTCCATATTACAACTAACGTTCTATGGGTCAAAGAAGGGCCTTCCTATGTTCGTGCTAACAATGGTGTGGTGGTTGGTGATATTGTGACTGATGATTTCTTTAACGGGATTATTAATCAGGTTGATGATAGCTGTGCTGGGAAGAGCTTTTATACTAGATCAGCTTTTCTTGATGGTGCTAGTTCTTATTCTCAATTTGGTACTGTTGGTACTATTGATGACTCTATGCTAGAATTGGAATGCTGAAAGTTAATCAAAGGGCTCTTGACAGCTAAACAGACAAATAACAAAATAAAAAATTAAATAAAGAGAGAGAAGCCCAAATAATAAAATAAAAAGATAAGAGACAAAATTTGTGGGGTTCAATTAGATAGATCTACCTCCATGAGCGAGGGAGGAATGAAATTCATTATCAAAGAAGAATATAACAAATATTTTAGAAAAGTGTCCCTAAAATCAAAATACTTAAAAAAAGATAATAGATTAATAAAGGGGTTCAAAACTTAATAACCCCAAATAATAATTCACTAACAAACTCTCTTTGTTTTTATGCACTCAATCCCACCACAAAACCCCCTATTTATACTTACGGATTTGGATGTTGTCTTGACAAATATCTAATATGGAATAGATCCTTTTAAACATGTGCAATAGAGAGTTGCATCTCTGAATAAGCAATGTGAGACAAGCTACCTTACAAATCTCCACTTTGATATGTCCCAATATTAATAAATAGTAAACCTACTCCATCTTTTCTATAAAAGACCCAATGGGCTAGTCATGAGTAATGAACACCAACCTGTTTGAACTTGTAGACTTGAGAGATTTCGTAAACATGTCAGTAAAATTATTTTTGGTATTGATTTTCTAAACAAGAAACTTTCCCTCAGCAATGATATTGCAAATGAAATGAAATTTCATATCAATGTGTTTTATCCTCTCATGATACATATGATTTTTAGTCAAATACAAAATATTTTAACTATCATAATGAATAACAATAATATTTTGAAATAGATTAAATTCTCCAAACAAATCTTTCAACCATAAAGTTTATTATCTTGATCATCGCTATGTATTCTATTTCCGTAGTAAATAATCTCACAATAGATTGTAAAGTAATTTTTCAATTGACTACACTACTGCCAATACAAAATACATAGGCTAAAAATGATATTATTCTATCAAAATCTCCAACGAAGTCAGAATCTACAAAACCAATCAAAGTGTTATTGTTATTTCCAAACCCTTCAAACAAGCATTTGAAGTATCTCACAAATATTTAAGAATCTATTTCATAGCCTGTCAATGTGTCTTTCTCATATTAGACATATATCTGTTAACAACATTAACTACTAGTGAAATATCCGGACATATATAAACCATTGTATATATGAGACTGCCAACAACCCTAAAATATAAAATCTATGCTATATAATTATTTTCTTTAACCGACTATGGTGTCTGAATAGCATATAAGTTAAAATGACTAAAAAGAGGAATACTCACAAACTTAGCATCATTCATGCCAAACCTTTTCAAAACTTTCTCAAGATAATTATTCTAAATCAAGAATAATTTTTCGGTTCTTCACTCTCTCTTAATTTCCATGTCAAAAATCTTCTTAGTTGGTCCCAAGTTTTTCACTCCTTAACTTCAACTTTAAGTAGAGTATTTTGTAAAATTTTTGATAGCAATAAAAATGTCATCAACATAAATCAATAAATAAATAAATAAATAAAAAAGCCCTCATTTAACTTTCAGAAGTAAACACAACTATCATAAATGTTCCTTGAATAACCATGACCTAACATAAAGGAATCAAATCTCTTATACCCTTGTCTTGGAGATTGCTTCAATCTGTACAAAGATTTTATCAATAAGTAGACATGGTCTTTCTTTTCTTCAATTTTAAAACCCTGGATATAGCTTTTGGTAGGCCTGCTGTTCTTCCTTTGTTCATCATCTTTCAAAGGAAAAAGATGTGTTAAGTGCTAGGATATGGTTCAAATAATAGCTAGGTGGGAAATCTGAGCCACTGAGTACAACAGTTATCTTCTTCTTAAGTAGGATTCTGGCAAAATGATCACGAATATAACAAAAGAAAAAATGATTACAATTATTTTGTCTACTCATCTTGGTTATATTTGAAAATCCAAGTGCCAAGAAAGGAATTCTTGACAAAGACGAGAGTAGCATGCCAAAAGTGCTATGGAAGCACTAAGCTAGTAAGATATCTTTATTACACCTTGCTATCCTTGCAATAATAAGCCAATTTCTATAAAAATCAGTTCATTACATGCCAAGCTCATTAGCCTAGTGAGGCTTCTATAGCCCCTTCTTTACCCAGTGCCTAAGGCTACAACACTGCAATACTATGGCAAGGTACAAAATGATATCAAGCTACTAACATTTAAACAAGCACCGCAAAATTAAAAGACGATAACTTTTATTATCAATGACTTTTAGTGACAATTTTTTTATGTTCTATGGAGACATTTTTTACGAAACTATCAGGAAATATATATTTTCTAATGGAATAAGTTTTATATCTACGCTAACTCATATATTGCATCATCTTTAAAAATTATGTTCAATTATAAAAGTTATTACTTGTGGTCAGCAAACGTGATAATTTTTAAGAATGATTTGAAAACAGTTTTTATATAACACTTCTTTACCGTTTACTTAACCATACCATTTATATAAATTTTACATCTATGCTAATTAATATATTTCACCATCTGTAAATGTTATCTACCATTTGGACGGCTATCACTTGTCTTCAATAAATGTGGTCATGTTTGGTGACAGTTTGAAAAAAGCCTCTATATATGTTTTCTTTATTAACTCCTAAACCATACTATCTGTATAAATTCTATATTTATGCTAATATATGTATTGCACCGTCTGTAAAAACGATATTCAATTAGAACAGTTATCAGTTATCGTCAGTAAATAGATACTCTTTTAAGGACGGTTTAAAAACAGACTTTATATGAGTCATTTATACTATCCGCTGATCTATACCGTATTTATAAGACTATGACTATACTAATTCATATATTGTACAATTTGTAAATGATCTATTAGTTTTCGTCAATAAATGTGATACTTTTTAGTAACTATTTGAAAATAATTTCTATATATATGCATTCAAATTAAATTTCATATAAATAATTTAATCAAATTAAATTTTATGAAAAATAATTTTATACAAATAATTTATTTAACATAATTATCAAATTCTAATAATTTATAAAAATATAATTTTATACAAATAATTTATTTTCATCATGGGCATTCAATTCTTAAAATAATAATTCCAACTCCTCCCTTGGTTTGGAAATTACAGTCACTCTCCTTGGAAAATAATGGATCCCCATCAGAAACAATGCACTTTTAAACATTTCTATCTTATATCATGGGATTTTTCTTATTACAGACTTAGGAAATAATATAAGCAAAATTATGAAAATAAAATGAACGGGTTTTTTATATTAAAAATTCAAATGCAGGCTTCCCAAATTTGTAAATTTGACGTAAATGCCCCCAATATTTGCGTTAAAAGTTAGCAACGCGCGTCCTACATTGGCGGGAAACCTAACAACAACCATTTTACCTTTCTTTGATAATTAACTTAACTATACTTTACTCAATTCCATTCCTGACTGGATTGGATTTGATTTACTCAACCAAAAACTCTACATGCTTTTCTTCCCCTAATCTTTTGCTCTGATGGCAGACTCTTCCATGCTCATCGACGGCAATCCTATACCCACTCCACCATCCTCACAGTCTGAGAAACGAAAGAGGGTGTCCGACCACCTCCTAGTGTTTTGAAACTCGGGTCAAAATACGAACCGGTCACACTAAAGGATCAATGGGTTATTGTATCAAACCGGCCGGATCGGATAAAAAAATCGAATGATATCATTATGACGGTATAAATAAATTTAAATTATAATATATTAATAATCTAAAAAATATGTATATCTAATTATAAATTTTTATTAAGTCATATTCAAAATATATTATATTAATAAGATATAATTTATTTATCTAAATATTATATATCATTTAATATGAAATATCACTCAAATACATGTAAACCTAATTCAAGTGATAAGGTCGAGTATATCAAAATCTAATTTAAATAATAAAAAATATCCAATTAGGAAAGAAATGGAAAAAAAAAATAATCCCATGGTGAGGGAAAAAAAACCGAAGAGGCGAGATTGGACAGAAGGAAAAGCAAAAATGACACACAACCCATGGTGGTACGGTGGTTATGACAACCCAAGCATTCAATTCTCTGCCTCAGTTCGCGTCCACGCTTGGCAATTTTTACACCAAAGAGAAAAGGATAAAAAACCGGTTTGACCGATCCAAACAGGATTTGACCGACAGCTGGTCCGGTTTCTGGTCGGACTGAATGATCCAGTCCGGGGTTCAAAACATCAGCACCTCCTCCGAGAGGATCGCACCTCCCAGATAGACTCTCTATGCCGAGAGACGCCTTGTTCAAGTATTACAATGATTATCACTCTCAGAAATGGAGCCTCGTCGACACTGCCAACGTCCTTCGTCCGACAATGTCACAGTGTTACAATGTAATTATATTCATTTCAATGTCACAATGGGAAATAAGTTTTTCAATGCGCTTCCCTAGCAAGATGGCAAGTCTATTTTGTTGTGCAATGCTGACCTATTGACTCAATTCATTGAAAAGGATCACTACCTTGATTGATTAAAGGACAATATGAAGATGCATAGTTGCTAATCCAGAACTATTTAAAGCTTCACAACTTGTCCTATATCCAAATGAGTGAGCTCTGGAGGAGCAAAATGCTTCGTCAGAGGAGTTTCTAAAATAGAAACTCTGTGATGATCAATTAGAGACGGCAATCTTAGAAGATAAGTAAAGTCAGAGAAACTTGACTTTCAAATTCAAAGACTTAGTTAAATGGAAAAATTTTGGATTATAAAGAGTATTTTATTAAATAGAATTACCCGATATAAACTTGACACAGTTTCATCCACTAAAGTAATGAAGCGACGTTGTTTTGTACTTTTCCTTTACTACAAAACAAATATCCTATCCAGATGGACAAAAACAGAATTTTCTCTGACAGATAGACTTTTAGTTGGCTATATACCTGTCAAGATAAGTCTATCTCAACTGTTTTGGTCATTGTTAGAGCATGTCTTGAGTCTATACTAACAATTAAAAAAGAATCAGTAAAAATTACTGTCCTTTATTATCGGTTTGAAAAATATTAGTAAAAATTACTATATTTTATCATCAGTAATCTCATGTGTTGAAAAATATTACTGTCTTTTATCTTCGGTTACCACGTGTTAAGAAATGTTATTACCTTTTATCGTCGATTACTATAACTGTTAGGAATTGTTACTGATATTTATCGTTGGTTGTCATATGTACTAAGAAACGTTATTGTCTTTTATCGTTATTTATCACAAATGTTAGGAAATATTACTATTTTTTTTCATCAATTACCACAAATGTTAAGAAAAGTTACTATCTGTCTTTTATCGACAGTTAGAAAAACATTAAGAAAAATTATTACCTTTTATTGTTAGTTACCGAATATATTAGTATAAGCTACTATTTTGTATCATCGGTTACCACAAATATTAAAAAAAATTACTGATTTTTATCGTTGGTTACTACAAGTGTGAGGAAAATTACTGTATTTTATTATCGGTTACCATAAATGTTAAAAAATGTTACTATATTTTATCGTCAGTTAATATAAGTGATAGAAAAATTTACTATCTTTTATCGTTATTTACCATATGATATCAATGGTGATGGTTTTTTTAAGATGGTATAAATTTGAATTACTATAAGTAAATTAAGAGACTGTAAAATAAAGAAATTTCAAAAATAATATAAATATAATAAGGATTATATTAATATATGAGAATAATTGATATATTGATTCGTAAATAGAATGATAGAGACATATAAAACAAAAAAAGATTGTATATCTCATAATTGTATGTCTTCTGAGATGCTCAAATAAAAAATGTTCATTTCAATCAAAAAAAATATTACGATCCCATTTTGAAAGCACAATTCCAGTATCAAAACTAGATAATTCCAAAACTAAGCGGATAACTGAATTGCAATAAACAACTCTATGTACAATCTTTCGTGTCAATACATACATAAAAACCAGTAGTGAAATTAATATAATTATATTGTGACATTGTAAATAATGGTTGTAAATAAAAATAATACCCAAATATATCTTGAGAAGTCATCAATTATTACAAAGCTATATTACTTTCCTCCCAAACTTTGAGTTCTAGTTGGACCAAAGAGATCTATGTGAAGTAATTCTAAGGGTCTTGATGTTGAGACTACATTTTTAGACATAAATGAAGATTTTATATGTTTTCCCTTCATATATGCATTACACAATTTATTCTTTTCATATTTCAATTTCGGAATTTCTTTAATAATATCTTTTCTAACTAATTTGAAAAATAAGTCCATACTAACATGTCCCAATCTTCTATACCATAGCCAAGTATCATCATTTCCAATAGCCATTAAACATGTTTCATTTAAAACATTCAAGTTTTCTAAATTAATGACATAAATATTTTCTTGTCTATTTCCTTTGAATCTTATCTCATTGTTTAATTTATCTATCACATTGTAATTATCATGATAGAACACAACAATAAAACCTTTGTCACACAATTGACTAATGCATAGAAGATTATGTTTTAAGTCTTTAACTAGCAACACATGCTCAATTTGAGTAGCAAACATACCTATATTTCCTATGCCAATTACTACTCCTTTTGAGTTGTCTCCAAAGACTATTTTGCTTCATTTCTTCTCTTCCAAGACGCTGAACTTAGATAGGTCTCCCGTCATATGTCGAGAGCATCCGCTGTCCAGAAACTATGTATTTTCAGGAGCTTTGGTCTTGAGACAGATCTGCATAAGAGGAAATCAAGTATTGGTCTTTGGTATTCAAACTTTTTTGGGTCCGAAAATGTTGTGCTTATCATGGTCTCATTAGAATGCTTTGGCACCCATTTCAGAATTTTTTTTCTTATATTTTAAGTCATTAAACCAGCACTTGTCTAAACTATGCCCTATTCTATTACAGTAAGTGCACTTGGTATGTGTTCTAGATGCTTTTGATTAGTTTGGAATAGATTTTCTTCTAAGCTTGCAGTTGTGTGAACTATGTTCTTGCTTCAAGCAGTAACGACATTTAGTATTTGATCTACCCTTTATTATGTTGGGAACAAAGAAATTATAAAGTTTCTTTTGTGTCAAGGCCGAATTGTAACCTAAGCCAGCCTTGTCATAGACTGCTATTTGTGCTTCAAGTATCAAGTCCAATTTTTCTTATCCTTGAGCAAATCCATATAATAGTGAACTCAATTTTTTGTTTCTTTTTTTTTTCTTGATCTAGTTCCTTCTCTAAATCTTTGTGATTGCAAACATTGATGGACTTGATTTCAATTTCAGCATACAAGTCATGAGCATTGCCTTTAGCTTCCTCAACCAGATTGTTTTTCTCTTGTTTCAATTCATCATTTTTTGTTCTCAGTTTCTCATTTTCAAGTTTCAACTTATTCTTATGTTGTTCTAATTTGAGCATTTCCCTTTTAAATGCTATATTTTTCTTGGTCATATTTTTCAAATCTTTAATAGATTCTAGCAGTGTATCATGCAATTCATCAAAAGTTAAATCATGTTCAGAATCTGAATCAGAGAAATAAGATATTGAAGATATTACCTCAATGTTTGAATCACCTTCTAAAGCCATGAAGCACAAGTTGGCCTGTTCTTGTTCATATTCTTCCTCACTAAAACTTTCATCTTCATTACTCCAAGCTGCTAGAGCTTTGTTCTTTCCCTTCTTTTCCTTTTTCTCTGCTTTCTTGAGTGATGGACAATCAGCTTTAATGTATCCAAACTTTTTGCATTCGTAACATCTTATTTCTTCTCTTCTTTCAGGTTTCTTGAATTCTCTTCTATTTTTTTTTCTCATCATGAATTTCTTGAATTTTCTTGTCAGAAGTGCCATGTCATCATCTTCATCACTGCTTGAATTTTCTCCCTCACTTTCAGCCTTTAATGCTATGGATTTTCCTCTTTCTTCATTTCCATTTTCTTTGGAGATTACCTTCATTTCATGAGGAGTTAGTGAACCAACTAGCTGATCCATTGTGAGAGTTTCCAGGTTCTTGGATTTTTCAATAGTTGTGACTTTGGCTTCCCAAGATTTAGGCATGCAGTGCAGTACTTTGTCAACTATGTCTTATTGACTGATTCCTTTGCCTAGCAGTTAGTTCATTTGTAATAGTATTGAATCTTGTTATCATGTCTCTCACACTTTCACCATCTTTCATTTTGAATGCCTCCTATTCTTGCTTTGATATTCTTATTTTGTTTTTCCTCACTTGATTTGTACCTTCATATGTAGCCTCCAATCTTTCCCATATCTCTTTTGCAGTGATGCACGATGAGATTCTATTATACTCATTGAGACTTAAAGCTAGGTGCAATAAATTGACAGCTTTGCAGTTGGCTCTGTAGGCTTTCTTTTCTTCAGGAATCATATTCTTCATTTTTATAGGAACCCTCACTCTATCTATTTCTTCCATTGGAAATTCGATTCTTTCTTCAATTATTTCCCAAGCTGTTTCATCTTCGGCAATAATGAAATTCCTCATTCTTTGCTTCCAATAGCTGTAGTTATTGCTGTTGAATAATGATGCTCTATTAGTTGAGCATGCTTCAAAAGGAACACCGTCTCCATTTAGTGCCATCTTCGATCTTTTCTTCTGAGATTGCTAAATCCTTTTTCAGAAGACCCACTCTGATACCACTTGTTGACACTGAATATAATAATCTAGGGGTGAATAGGTTATTTACAAATTTTTGGTTAATTACAGAGATTTAAAATAAAAATTGATTTACACGAGTAAACAAGAACTGGTACGCAAAGATTGACAAAATTTACAGTGGTTCCACATTCTTTGTGTACGTCCACTTCCAATCTTCACCTGGATTTTCAAATCCACTATTCTATTCAAGAATTACAGACTAGCTTCTGATGTGTGTTAGTGAATCTTACAAATATTTTCAATACTTCTACTTGATTTTCACATGATCAAGCAAACCTATTCTGATACTTCTATTCTTTTTTTACGATTCAACTCAGAGAAAATACAATTTTGAGTTTACACAACAAGTAGAGAGTGAAATACAATATGAAACTTTCAATCTTCAGAATTCTTGTTACAATGCACGTTTAAACAAAATCACGAGTAACACTTGTGAGTGATGTTCAGAGATTTGTTTTTCAATTTAGCGTCACAGACCATGCCTTCTTCTCTGTTCTCGAATGGATTTTATAGTCGAGCAATTAGGGTTTGATTGTTGGACATCATTGAATGCATTTTAGTGTTTGGTGAGGTAGGTGAACAGTGTAATAAATTCACACCAGATTTTCTGAATAAATGAACGTTAGAGACAACATGTCGATCTATCGAGATTACAAACAGACTTGCTTTTATAATTTAAATTCATAAGTCGCCTGTTGATTAGTCGGGTTGCCTTTTCATGACTATAGGAGGATTTTTTTGGCTTGGATTGTCTTGACAACTAATGTGACAGGTAAGAGGACTTGTCTTTACATTGAGTGGTCTTGTCAAGTCACAAATCTTCTTATAGAAACCATGAGTCGCCTTAGGTTTGATTCTCACTTTGCAAGGCGACTTGTATTTGTGAGTAAGATGACTTATATGCTAAGAGTTCAGATTAGGTCGTCTTATGTATTCAAATGGATCACCTCATCTGTTATGCTGACTTTTGTTTTGAGACATGAACAAGCCAGGTCATCTTGTGCATGACCTTGAGTCGTCTTATGGATGTGCAGACCATTAATTCTGTGTTATGTCTTCCCTAGGTCATCTTGGTTATTTTATGGAGGCGACTTACATTTTCGTTTCTAGGTTCAAGTAGTCTTGTGGATATTTTTGGGTTGTCCTAAGAGTGATTGGGTCGTCTTGCCTTTAAGGCTGAGTTGTCTTTAGGTGCTGCAGAATCAGACTTCCGTGACTTAGTTTTGTCAGGTCGCCTTGTCATACTTGCTAAGACGACTTGTTATCCTAAATGCTATAGTCAGGTCATCTTACCAGAATGTCAGGTCGCCTTAGGTGTTCTGCAGATTTAGACTTTTGATGTTTACTTTCCTCAAGTCGTTTTATGCTAGAGCTCAGGTCGCCTTAAGTGTTCTGCAGATTTAGACTTCTGAGGCTTACTTTTCTCAGGTCATCTCATGCCAAGATCAGGTTGCCCTATTTTCTATGATGCAGTCAACAGGTCGTCTTATGTTGAACCTCAGGTCGTCTTGACCATTTTGACTTAACCAAATTTCTATCAATCATGCTCATAGGTCGTTTTATGCATATGAATGAGACAACTTGGATATCTAGAACCAATTTTAACAATTTTTCTAATTTATTTCTAATTTAAATTAATTACCTAAAATCGAAGTTCATTACTCCTAATTATTATCAAAATCCTATTTTGTTCAATAAGAAGAAATCTACTTCTCTAATATTACTGCGACAAAGAGATAATAAACCCTTGAAAGATTTTCTTGAAAGGTTTAAAACATAGATGATGAAAGCTTTGGGCCTTGCCTTGGTGACACTGCTTACCGGATTGCGGTCTTCTGGAATGAACACGTTGATCATGAAGCACCCTCCAACTACCATCCAAGAATTCTACGTGCTCTCCAACTTATCCAACTTAGCCATGGCAATAGCCTATATAAAAAAAAAAGAAGTAATAAATTGCATTCACCATGACAAAAACAATAGATTAGCCTATACTTCTATGAGAAAGGCATACCTAAACATCAAGAGCT
The DNA here is from genome assembly GCA_033439265.1 of Dillenia suffruticosa. Taxonomy (NCBI): domain Eukaryota; kingdom Viridiplantae; phylum Streptophyta; class Magnoliopsida; order Dilleniales; family Dilleniaceae; genus Dillenia; species Dillenia suffruticosa. Next base: position 1,607,497 of record JAVTVX010000001.1, read on the forward strand.
ATCACAGTCTCATCACCTTGCTCCACCGATAAACCATTCATCTCCAACTCTGCTCGGTGAAAGTCAAATTTGTCGGTGAATCTTCTCGCTTCGATAATATCCAAGTAACAAAAATTGTTGTTTCCATAGTTTACCACTGCGATTCCTCTCTCCTTTAAGTTCTTTGACCAATCAAAAGACCTAGTTGACATGGGAGGAAGGGGGCTGACTACTCAGGAACAACCCCTTTGCCCTTTTAGATATACAAATGCTTTGGAAGGGCACTCGAAGAACCAATCTTAGCTCTCGGTTCTACCTCCTCCCTGCTAGCTTCAAGAGTTCTAAAGGAGCTATCCTGTCCCTCGAGACCTAGGACTCCAACTTCAGTACCTGTCTTTTCGGGGCCCTCAATAGCCAAAAGTGGAGCCTGATGATCCTCTACTCCAGTAGTCCCTACCTCTTCACAGCTAGGAGTTGGACCTACGAACCTCCTTCTCTTTCACTTGGGAATTAGAGTAGCAATAGGGCGTGTGTTGTTCACCATTTTCCTTGATACACTTTCCTCATCGGTGATTCTTTTCAACTTATCCCTCATATGCTTGTCGGTGGTGACGTATACCAAATCCTCCTCTTTGGGGTAGGAAACTGCTCCAAAAGCCTTGTGGCCATCTTCTTTGACAAGATGGGCCTCTCGATTTTCCTCTTTTCCTATCAACAAGTCAGCTAATGATAACAATTGCTCATCTAGAAGAGTTTCCATGCAAATGGACCTCTTCATCTTCGAGCAAAAACCACCCATCAAACGAATAAACCTCAAGTATTGAGCGGGCGTTGAGGCTCTGCACCGGCCATCGGCAATACATGCATCAACTCCCTCTTTATAAATTTAATGAAAAAGAACTTCTTCATCCAGGTTTTCTTTATCGTCTCCTTGTAGTAAAATTTCCATTTGATACCACCCTGGTTTGTGGACAGAACCAACCCTCTGAAGAACTCCGCATGGGACACCTCCATAAGTAAAGAACGAAGTCAGTATGCCAAAATCAAAGCTAAAATAACAATAACTTAATAGAGTTACTACTGCCACCATCAGACACCAAGCACTAATAATAAGTAAGGTCGGAAAGATATTCTAACCTTTCAAAATGACCACAAGGGGACCCGTATATGGCACTTGAGCGCCATGTCTCACATACTCCTAAGATATCAGAATACACCCCTCTACCGACTTATCTATCCTCTTGTGCTCCAAAGTTGACAAAACATTGTATTCATCTCCTAGAGTCATCTTGTTCACTAATACTTGCAATTCCTCCCTTGTTAGTGTGCTCTCGATCTCCCTAATGGAATGATGAACATGGGATCCAGAACCTTTTGCTATTTCAATTTCTTTAGAAATGTTGCAAACCCTAAATTGTTTAGTTCTTTCTCTCTCAATAAAGTAACTGTCTAAGTGTAAATACCACAACGCTTATAACCAATTGCAAGATGAGCAATAAAAAGCGTGTTAAAGAAGATTCATGAAAATTAAAAAGGCATGTACTGCATTTAATGCTTCAATTTCCCGCCTATCTCACTTATCAGAAAAACTTTTCGTTTTCATAACCTATAGAATTTTTACATCAAATCTACTTCTAATGTCACTTATGCGAAATGACAATAGGAGTGGAGGACAAATAATGGTTCATGGCCTAAAGGCCCATTACCTCGAAGCCCATATGATGCCAAAGGGATCTCTCGGTTGAATCCCCTCTTGGTCACACACTCTTGCTTAGGCCTTTCGGCCACCTACCTTCTTGGGATAGTCACTAACTCATCTCTCGGCTATTACTAGCCTCTCGGCTTACGGTACTCCTGTTTGACAGACCAAAATGATGATCAGCCAAAATTTGAACCTCCCTTAATTCTAGGAGTAACTTTCTTGACAAGAATGGAAATCTCTAAAGTCATTTTCGATTAAGAAGGGAACCTTCGTGATAGCTTGAAATTTTCTTAATTGATAGGCACGGGCTATATATACTAAGTGGGGATGACTACTCAAGTATGTTAAAAAAAAAACTCTATACAAAATGCACAAGGGCCACACAGGGCTATCTTACATCTCTCTTGAGCATTAGAGTCTCTCTTGTCGAGTCACATCCGGTAGTATTTGCAAGTTTTCTTATTTATGGAGGTCCAAAATATCAAACACCGGTTTCTTGCTCGAGTTAGTGGAGTAGTTATCTATAGAGCAAAACCCACCTCCAACAAAACCTATATTTAGAGGTGCTCGAAGCATTCAAGGCACACGACTCTCATTTGGAGCACAAGAGACCATGGAGCTAGAGAGAAAGAGGGAAATAAGTAAGGAAGAGGGGGAGGAAGAAAGAAAGAGGAGAAGTTTAGAAAAAGGGGAAGATTATGTTCTTATAGGGAAAAAGAAAAAGAGAAATATACTTGGGAAGAAGAGAACGGAGAAGGTTCTGTTACAAGAAAAACAAAAAGAAAATTCAAGATTCCTTTTAGGGTTTGGTCACAATATCTTTTTTTTTTAATTATTTTTGCAAAACCATTTCTTTTGGAAGATATTTTTAAAATCATCATTTTCCATAATTTTTCATAAAAACTATAAAAAAATTAAAATATTCATTTTCTTCTAAAACATTTTGTTTTGGGGCTTTTTCTCAAAATATTTTTGAAGTCCTGATGGGCAGAATTATATTTTTTAAAATTTTGGGTCAAAAAATATAATTTTAAAAAATTGTGAGTCGGAGCTCTAAATTCGAAAGAAATTATTTTACTTAAGAGACACTATGAGTAAATTTATATATTTTTAAAAATAATAACAATATTAGATTAAAAATATAAACCTACTTATAAGTATAGCTCTTTAGAAAGTGAGTATTAAGTGGCCTTCTTTTGTTTGTCATTGTGGGAAAGTATTAAACAACTTTTTTTTCGATTGCTTTTGTTGGCATAAGTATTAATCAACTCTTTTTTTGTGTGTATTTGTGAGTAAATATTAGACAACTTTTTTTGTTTGTTTTTATTTGAGTAAATATTAAACAATATCATTTTATTTGTCTTACTACGTTAAGTGTTAAACATCACCTTTTTATATACTTTTGGTTAGCTATTGCCCGTCCAATACCTAATCTCCAGGTGAGCCATTGATAATTATTAACTAACATCTGAATTAACAATTGCTATTGAAAATCTAAACCTCCAAGTTAGCTATTGATTGTTATTACCCAATTTTGGGTCGGTTATTGTCTATTGACACTGCTAGAAATTTGACTTTTACCGACAAAAAATCACCGACGAATTTTTTCCGTCGGTAATAACGACGGAATTGAGACGGATTATTGACGAAAATTTTATCGACGGATTAACGACGGATTAGCGACGAATTTTGTATATTTTTTTAATTTTTTTGAATTTTTGAATTTTTGAATTTTTAAAATTTTAAAATTTTTAATTTTTTAATTTTAAGTTTTTTTTTAAATTTTTTGTAAACCTATCAGCGACGGATTATCGACGGAAATTTTACCAACGGATTACCGACAGAAAAATTAGAGACGGATTACCAACAGATTAGCGATGGATTTTTTTTAATTTTTTTAATTTTTTTTTTAAAATTTTTAAAATTTTTAAATTTTTTAAAATTTTTTTAATATAATTATTTTTATTTTTATTTTATTTTGTAGAAGGATAATATTATTTTATTTTTTAAAATTTTTTATTATTTTATTTTAAGTTAAAATAAAATTATTTCATTATTTTATAATTTTATATAATTTTATATAATTTTATTATTATTAAAAAATTATAATTTTATATTATTTTATTATTATTAAAAATATGAGATAAATATAATAAGTAAATAAAAAATGGTAATATGAATGGATCACTTTGATTTTAATAAGAATATATATTTTTTTAATTTTTCTTTTTACCGACGGATTTTACGACGGAAAAAATTCGTCGTTGATACTTTTTAGCGACGGAAAATGGATTTTCAGCGATGAATTTTCCATCCCTGAAAACTCATTTTCTAGTAGTGTGAATACCTAACCTCCATGTTGGTCATTGATAATTATAACCTAATTTTTGAGTGAGCTATTGATTATTTTTTTTTGTAGACTTGATCATCATTCGGTATTTAGAGTTACATTTCAATTAATTTAAATTGATCGTTGTATGACCCACTTTGTGAGGGTGGATCTATCAATATGGTTTTTTTCGTGTTTAGAGAAAGTCAAATTTTTACCTGATTAAGGAACGAAAGTATTGATTTTATCTATGCTAACAAATATTGACAGGCTATTGATTGTTGTTAACGAACCTTTGGGTTAGCCGGAAGTCCTAATCTTTGATAACATGATAACTATTTGTGTTTGTCGTTTAATTGATATTTTTTTCTCTATTATTCTTTGTTGTCTTATTGTTTAATGAGTTTTTGAAACTCGCCCTTTTTTGTCCAGCTTCTTTTCATGCAAACGCTTCCTGGTAGGCCAAAACTTTAAAAAGAAATGTTTTAGTAGGCCGTTTACTCCAATTAGGAGGCACTTTAATTGTATAGCTACTCAAAACAAAACCTCCATACTTTTATTCAAAAGTCCTGCACCCACACCCGAGCACCAGCGCTAGTTATAAGAACTAAGCGAGAAGCTTGTTAAACTATTTGTTCAAATGAGATTATTTTCCACTTCCTTGTCTTGTTTGTTAATCATCTTTCAAAGTTGCGATGCGGGTTATATAAGTCATATTTTAGACAAAAAAGGCAGAGCTAGAGAAATGATGACAGGCAACAAGGTTCTTTGCCTTCTTGGAAAAAAGACAAGGGTACAATTCTCTTATTTCTTCATGTTGGTTTTATTTAAAGGGCCTATAAGAGCCAAGAAAGCAAATTCATGACAAAGGCAAGGGTGTTGTATACCGAAGGCACTAAGTTAGATTAGCTCTATTCTATCTTCATCTCATTACAATCAATAGGCATATATATGGCGGTCACCAATTCAGTTGGGGAAGAAAATCCATCACCGTTGGAGTAGAACAAGTGAAACACTTGGCTCATGTCCCAGAATAGATCCTTGCATGCCCTAGGAACAACACTATCTTTGGTCTCCAAAATCATTCTCAACAATTTCTTCCTATTTTCGTCAATGGTCTCCCTCAATTCTTTTATAGAATCTTCTTCTGTAATAATGCCCCCGCGGCGTATCATATGGAGTGGTACGGCATTTAGCTTCCCTTCCTTGGCTTCCCTCTGCAACATATAGTCATAGTTCCATTAGCACGAGGTAAGAATAGAAGAATATGAACACTGTTCTTGGAGGGTTTTTACCTCATAGGTTTGAATGTCATTCAGTAGACGACCACAAGTGCTCATAAGTTTATACAAGCCATGGTATTCAGGACTTGCAATGATCTCTTCTGAAAGCTTCGGCCCCACAAGGTAGAGAGTTGGAAGGACAATAGGTCCCAAAGCGAATGAATCAAAACCATTGTCCATATACTCATCCATTGTCGGCACAACCTTGTCTCTTCCCCACTCTGCTTCTGTCCCCATGGTCTTGAGCACATCCATCCACTAAATACCATCCGCAAACAATAAAGTAAGGTAAATAAATAAATTGTATGTTAGATAACGTTGTGCTTGGAACAAAATAAAATTCACAAAATTTATGTAGTTTAATTATAATTCTCACTTTTGGTGCTTGGATTTGGAATTAGTAAAAAGGTTTGGATTTAATTCAAAGTAATAAAATTCAATTAAGTTTCATTTTTTTTTTTTTTTTTTTTTTTTTTTTTTGTATTTCCTCTAAGAAATGAGTTCAATTTAACTGAAACGGATGGATCCCACCATAGAAGTTAAATATCGGAGGAAGATTCCAGGTTTATAACTAGAAGGTAAAGACCAACCTGGGACTTAACAAAATACTTGATGAAAATTTAGGAAGTATTTAGGCTAAAGTAGGTCCTTACAATCTGAATGAGGTGTGCTTTTACACAACGTCCTTGCCATTTCAATGCCATGTCTGCAGACTTGTAGATGGTGTCTCGAAGTACTAAAAATATGATTTCAACTGCCTCAGAGCAATATTCAGTATCTTCTTCTATATCCCACCTGCAGTTTAAGTTTAGTTCCATTAACTATCATCATAAGAGTGGTTGGGATGATTTGAAGTTGAACAAACATACTTGTCAAGCAAATGGATAAGGTTTTCTTGTTCTTGTTGAGAACTTCCAACATCAAAAAAATCATCGACCACATAAGTAAGCACTGCATGCTTGATCCATGATATGCGAGCATTGGATAGCTCAGGAGTGAACAGCATTGCTGCAGCAGAAAGGGCACAAGTCACCACCCGTTTTCGGGCAAATTTTAGTCTGTCTAGTCTGAATTCTCTTTCCCACCTGTTACACCTCAAAGTAAGTATCTCCAAACATGAAAGAAGCTACAAAAAACTCTTGAGCCAAACTGAGTGAAGCATACACCTCTCAAGCTGTTTGATCTCTTCTTGGTGCAGTGACTGGCACATATTGAAATCAATCACTCCAAGGTTTTTAAAATCTTTATTGGAAATATTTGGACAGCTGACCACCAATATGAGTTCAAAGGATTAAGTCAATTATAATGTTAAGTGAAAATGAGGTATCACTAATTTATGATGAGAGAGAGAGAGAGAGAGAGAGAGAGAGAGAGAGAGAGAGAGGGAGAGAGGGAGAAACAGAGAAAGGATCAGACCAATATGAGGTTTTTGCAACTTTCACATCATCTTCTTTATACTCCCTTAAATAGGCCTTGTTCACAATTCGATCCAGGCTTGCATGGTAGGGAAAGGTTAGGGCGTTAATCACCTAGATCAATAAAGGGAACTATGTCAATTAACTTGAGCAGGGTAGTGACATGGTATCAGTCCAAGTCTATTATATCAGGTTCACTTGCTCTTAGAAGAGATTACCAATAATAGAGAATGCTAAGTTTAACATCGACTAATTCTATAAATAAAAGTGCGGTATAGAGATCTCAAATCTTAAACTTTACAAACTACGTCTTTAAGGTAAAATCCAGTGACTCAGTGAAACATTGACATGATAAAACACTAGAAGTTTACTTGTTTACTAAGATTGCCATCTTTAATTAAACCATCGCATAGTTTTCGTTGCAGGAACTGCCTCGACCAAGCATTTTGCTCCTCCAGAGCTGACTCATTTGGATATATGACAAGCTGTGAAGCCTTAAATAGTTCTAGCACAGCAGTTGTGTCATCCTTATATTGTGCTTTAAGTGAATCAAGGTACCGGTCCTTTTCAACAAATTGAGTCAATACGTCTGCATTGCACAACAAAACACACTTACCATCTCATTAGGGAAGCACATCTAAAAACTTATTGCACTCTAAAAGACTTGATTAATTTGGTACCTGATGAGACATCATACCCACTAGTACGCAGAAGTCGAAATGCCATGGCACAAGTAGTGAGGTCTAAAAAGATCTCTTCATCTCCCTGCAACCACCGCCTGTTTGTGGATTAGTATCATGTGTTTCCTATGCATGATAGTTAAGACAATAATCATTGTGTGAAGAACTCTAATCCATGCGGAGTTATCATTGAAAAGATGTCATTGATTAGGATTATTTAGGCCAACCATGTCCCGTTACTGCTATATGTGACATAACACTAGTAGTTATTATACACCCTTGACTAAGATTATTTTGACTCCGATTAGTAGTTTATAAGTAACATGGACAATGCTCTATAAGTAGAATATTACCTGTATGTTTCGTTTAATACTCTCTCAATTTCCTTGTTGAAATACCGATCAAATCCCATCTTTTGAAGATTTTCAACCATTTGAAGACGAGTATATACATCCAAAGGATAAAGGGTTGGAACTGAAGAGAGGATTAATGTCTTAGAGATTCTTAAAAACTGATATGTATATCACTAAAGTAACAAGCACCAGGAAGGATACCTCCATCTCCATACTTCATTAAAAGCATTTGAAGGTAATTAAGACATTTAGTATCATGAAGATGAAGCAGAGCAGCCGCAGTGGTAGATGGTGAGTTGAAAAGTGAACCGTTTTTCCTTTGATAATTCATGATGGTTTTCCAATCACTTAGGCCTCCCATCGCTTCCGATAAAGATGCTAGGTATTCTTTGCTTCCATTTGAGTTACTTCGATAGCATCTAAATTGGACACCAAGTAGAAAAATGAACTCATGGGAGCTGAAGTGTGACATGTATACACAGTGCAATTATAAGTGAGGGAATATAAATCAATTCAGACCTCTCGAGTTCCAAGTCTCTACACCCGAATATTGTGTCTAAATCCCTTGATGTCAAGGGAAGCACCAAATCCATATCCCTAGCATATTCAACCATGCCAGGAAATATGATGTCAAAGCCAATTGGGGAACGTTGCTTCTCATCATAGATTGATCCAAAATTTGACTCGATGAAATGGAGACCTGCAGGATGTGAAGTATCGTAAGTTTAAGTGTGGAAACCTTCCACTTCTATAATTCTCACATATTGAATGGAATAAAGGCAAGATATAGACACGTACCTTTTTTCACCTGCCCTTCACCTACACCCCATCTCTTTAGTGCTAAAATGGATGCTAAGGTAGATGAAAGAGCATCTTTGGTTAGTGAAGGATCGTGGTGCAGAAGACCCCATGAACCATCATCAAGTTGATTGTCCAACAACCACTTGAGGCACTCAGGAAACAATGGTGCATGTGGTGAGTCAAGAGAAGGAACCATAGCAACCCAAGCAGTGTCATATGAAGACACAGAAAGTTCAATTTTATCAAACTTCTTCTTGATTCTCTCTATAGATCTCTCAACACTCTGCACGGAAATGGATGGATTAAAGTAATTTTGCCAGGAAGTTCATGTACAGAGGAAACCAATGAGAGAGAGCACCACAGTCTACCAGCATAGAAGCCTTTGTTTGTGTTGTCACTTGGACAGGATTGGCTAAAGTGGCTGTTTAGGAGGGAAAAATATACAGCTTATCATAAGAAATTCAAATGTTCTAAATTACAAATAACAATATCCAAATTCAATGGAGTAAACTCATTATACCAAATAGTTCTAACAAAAAATGAAAACATTTCAAATTTTGAGCATCAGTTAAAATATCTTTTGAATTAACTAAAAATTTTCTAAAACATATTAAAATAAATTACCAATTTAAAATTCGATTCATTTAACTTTTGATCCATCCTACAAAATCTATGGTTAGAATTTGGTCGAACTTTAACATAACACAGTTCAACTACGTTGTACTTAAAGGTTCATGGGCAATAGATTTTTATAACTTTGCCATATAAAATCTATTAATTGATTTCTTTCACCAAAATAATAGACCCATTTGATAATTTCAAACGATGAAGTCTAGTATATATATTACAAGTATTTTTTTATTAGTTTTGAATTACATCTCAGGTAATTTTGTGCTAAATTTCAAGAAAATAAAATAAAGCATACAAAATTAAAATGTGAATCAATTATTGAAAATCACGTCGACTCTAGAATAAAATTAGGGTCATTTTGACCATATAAAGAAAAGATCCTTATGCTCAGCCCGAATTAGTCGAACAAAACCTGAATATCGATGATGAAAATTAAAAAAATATATATATAGGAGTCATGGTTTTTATCTATTTTTTTTAAAAGAAAAATTCTATGAATATCATGCTTTATGAATTTCACACAAACTGTTACTAGAAAGTAGAAATTTACACTTTACCTTTAATTTATTTATCTGAGAGAAAGCTTTACTAGAAACCTAGAGGGGCCTTTTTTTTGTTACTACGAGGAGAATGAGTGAGGCCTACCTCTTAGACTTGGAAATATGTATTTAGTAACAAAATGTTGGAAAATCTTATTAGAGAGAGAGAGAGAGAGAGAGACCTGAAATCCTTTGAGAGTTTCCTCGGAGAAGACCATGTCTTATAGAGAAGGCCAAGGCTTGAGATTCCATGACCTCTACAGAAGTGAAAACGAAAGAAAACCAAGTGTCATGCCTGGTTTGGTTATTCAATTGTTTTCTTTTTTCTTTTAAGCCTAGTTATTTGGGAAATTGGTTCACTCGCCAAGGAGCTAATTTTCATAAAAATAAATGTAAAGCCCATTGTCATAAAAAACTTAAAATCAGTAAATTGAAATATCAAATTTTATTTCAATAATAATATTAATTTTGAAAGTGAATCCATTTCTTTATGTATATATGTTATTTCTTGTCAAATAAATTATATAATTTGCCCGCGCATACACACACACACACATATATATTTATATATATTACTTTTGAAATACAAGTTCATTTTAAATGTATAAAATTTTGAATTAATAAATATCGAAATATATAAAAAGATATGTATAAGAAAAAATTAATTTTAAGAAGCACAAATTTAAATGCATACGAAGGAGATATAGAGTGAAATAAAAGACATATAAAAGTAATAAAATAGGATAGAGAGAGAGAGACCTGAATTTCTTCAATGGAATGACCAGATTGGGCGTTGCAGTTTGGATAGGGGGTTTTCTTATATGCCTCTTGATGGAAGATCAAAGCTTTGGACTCCCTAGCCATTTATAGTTTACACTACCCTACATGATCTTTAGGGAAGAGAGAGAGAGAGAGAGAGAGAGAGGTGGCCTTGCTTGTTTTTGTTGATGTAGGCAACTCGAATTTGTCTACTTGGGAAGCAATGAAGAATTGTCTAAAATTCATACGTCATTTTCTTAATTATGTTAATTTCTTTAATTTATTAGACACGTTTCTTTAAAATGAGAGAGAGAGAGAGAGAGAGAGAGACAGAGAGAGCCGGCGTTGCTTGTCTTAGGCAACTTGAATTTTTGTCAACCTTCAAAGCAACGAAGAATTTAGGGAAAAAAAATTCAAAGCCATGCAACTTTTTTGGTCGCTAATTCCTCTCTTAGAATGGAACAAGTATCACAAATTTGCGACCCAATTTTGGGTCACAAAAGTGGCATTACAAAAGCTTTTCGTTTTTTTAATGATCGGAATTTTAAGAGAATGAAATGTCTGAATCAAATTTATCTATATTTCTTATTTGAGATGAATAGTTTTTTTATAATTTTGTTCAAAGTGTCTGAATATATATTAAGTTGAATGAGTACAAATTTTTGACTTAAATTGGGATGTTGTCTCCCTTTTGCTTCTCTCATCTTTCTACGCATCCATTCTTGTTCTTTGCCGCCGACTTTGATTGGACCAATAAGAAATATAGATAAATTGGATTCAGACATATAGAGAAATAAGCAACATTCAAATTCAAATAAGCAACATTTTTGTCATCATTCTGTCATCATTTTTGTCTTACCACATCCACCTCCTGTATCTTATAATTATTATTTGTCTTCCAATGCTGCTACAGTCAAATTCAAAAAAGTTGGGTGGAAAGTTTTCTCACCGAGAAGGTCAAATTTTTCATCCTTATTGATTAGAAGTTTTTTCTTAGGGAAGGAAAAGTTTAGCAAAAAACTCCAATAGAAAACACATAGGGAAAATAACATATAGAGAAAAAATAACAAAAATATGTAAAATTGATCGATTAAAATAAGTAAGAGAAAGTGATAGATCGGAAGAGAGAGAGAGAGAGAGAGAGAGAGAGAGAGAGAGAGAGAGAGAGAGAGAGAGAGAGAGAGAGAGTGAGTGAGAATAGCAAATGCATAGGTAAAATAACATAGACGGAAAATAGTGAAAACTTGGAGGATTGATCGACTAAAACGAGAGAGAGGGAGAGCCTTGTGTAACCAAAAAAGAGAGAGAGAGAGAGGGAGAGAAAAAGAGGAGGGAGAATAGCACAAATGGAGAACTTTATTTATTTTGTATCCATACATGAATTATCTCTTTAAAAACTCATTTTTGGTGGGTTGGATCATGCTGAGGAAAATAACAAAAAACATAGGGGTGTTGATTCATCACGATGAGAGAGAAAATAATTAATCAACAGAGACTGCTGATTAGTCATCATGATCGAAGAGATGAGAGCGTGTTGGGGTATTTCTTTCTTTTTTTTCTTTTCATCTGTGGAAAATGTGTACACTGCCCCATGCGAAGGCCAAACGACCAGATATACCCATATGGGTTTCTTTCTTTGGTTTTATTTTTGTTATTTTCCCATCACATATTCATTTTTTCTTTCTTTCCTCTCTCAACACTCAATAATTTTCTAACACAAGGCTATGGAAAATAATCAAAATGCATTGGCAATTAACTTTCACTTTCAATTTTTTTTATATAGAATTAATTAAATTGAATAAAAATTCAACGATAAATTCAACACATTTTTAACACCCAGTGTTCTAGAATCACCGATTTCTCGTTTCAGTTCTGGAGGAACCCGAATCACCCCTTCAACCGGTGAGTTTCAATTCCAAACTGTTCCCATTTTGATTTTAGAATCGGAACCAAAGAATTAAAATATATATATATATATATATTATAACATATAAAATATAAGCAGGGAGGAAAGGTTTTAATTCAACTCCTGTTTTGAGTTGCATATGGATTCTTATAAGGAGTAGAGGAATCAAAAGTCATGGTTATTTTTATGGTTTTGGTAAGTATTCCACAGTTTTATTTAAAAATTTATTTATAATAATCAATATAATAGATTTAAAGGTTAAAATATCATACATTTTTACTTTCTTCGGTCCAATTTATAGAAACTTGATTTTTAACCATAATAAGTATTTTTCGCGGATTAAATCAACTATGATTCAAATAACTGAATTGGTGCTTTCGATTTTACCTTCTAACAAGTACAAATTAAACAATTTTGATGAGAAAATATTTGATCGAACTATTATTTTAACAAAAAGTACCAAACTTTTTGGGTTGGGTGGTTAACGTTACTTTATATATCCCCTTAATTAGAGATCTCGAATTCGATTCTTAGGAATGATAAAAAAAGATTTGAGAGAGATAATTCTTAAAATGGGTCCTACAGTATTCGAACCAAATTAATCAGATAAAATCAAGATACAGACGATAAATATCCAAAAAAAAAAAAAACAAGAAGTGGTTAAAAAATTGAAACAAGCCCACACCGAGATCCATGACATTAAGATCAAAGTTTCTTATACATGTTTACATCAAAAAAGCCAAAAATAAATAAATAAATAAAATGATTCCAAACACAGGTTAAAAAAAATAATCAACTTAATAGTTTTCTAATATAATTTTTTCCATTCTTAAAATTTAAATTTGGTTTTTAATTAAGTGACTAAACGTTGTTCCCGTAAGATCAATTGCCTGTTGGGGTTTATCTTTTGGTGGTGGGCAGTGACTTGGCAATTTGAATTGCCAATGACAATGGACAATACTGAAGACAGCGAGGAAGTGTCTAAAAAGGCCTCCATTTTTGAATAAAACGGGAAGTCTGATCCATTTGGCAAAGTTTATCTGCAAAATAATTTCTATAAATATAAATTTCTTTTAAATATAAACTTATAACAAAAAGGATTTGATTGTCTAGTTATCCATAAAATGTGTCTGTTTGTATATTGAAAACTATTAAGAGAACTTTTTTAGTAAATATATTAGAAAACTATTAAAAATTAATAAATTATCCAAATTATAAAATGACTACAAATTTTTAAAGATATCAACTTTTGTCTAATGGTGATTGAGATATTATTGGTTTAATTTTGATTCATGATAAAAATTAGAAATATGTTAGAATATTCATATTTCCCTAAGATGTTAAAATATATTTGGTCTTGTTAGCACAAAAATGTTTAGACAAGATTAGCTCAAATTTTATCATTCAAGTGTAGGTGGTAATCGCCTAAGTCATGCAACAATCGGTTAGAGTAAGCTGGCAATGGATTAGATGAAGCCGACAATCAACTATGATAAGTCGACAATTGGCTAGATGATAGTTAGCTAATGAAGAATGTTTAATCTTCAACCCAATCTTGATTAGTGACTCCATCATTCTTGCTAAGGATCCACACTAATTTGCATGAGAATTAGTATTGACTATTGCAATTCCCATATTGTCGCAATTATCTGCATCATAAATTTCGACACCTTTATGATGTGTCTTTTTTCATCGCTAATTATTTACAGAACTGGCATTACAAAATGTTTCTTTTTGTAGTGATTAGAATTTTGAGGGAATGAAACGTCTGAGTTAAATATTTCTATAGTTCTTATTTGAGTAGAAGATGATCGGCTAAATTTAAGTTTTTTTATTTTTTATTTTTGATGCAATTATATTTAAAAATTTTTATTAAAATTATCAAGATGAATAGTTTTTTCATAATTTGGTTCAAAGTGTCGGAAAGTAGGTTAGGTAGGTTTGAAAGATTTGATTATTCAGTTGAAAGAAGGTGTTATTATTTGAAATTTTATTTTTGTTAAATACTTATAATTAGTATAAAAATCTGATTAATATTATTAGATGGTAATTGAACATTTCTTCTAAACTTTCCACCGCACGTGGTCCACAGAGGTTGAATGGGTACAAATTTTTGACTTCAATGGGGATGTTGTCAACCTTTTCTTCTCTCATCTATTAATTACGGTTGACTCCAATAATTGTTGTTTGTCTTCATATAATGTTTTATGAGTAACGTCGAAAGTCCTATTTCAAATTCAAAAAAGTTGGGTGCAAATTTTTTCTTACCAAGGTCACATTTTCATTGGGAAGGAATTAATGCACACGTGAAATATTTTTTATAAATGAAAATTCAGAATCTTTTCATATTTTTCAAAGATGTGAATTGGCTCTTTTTCTTTATGTGGTTATGAGATAATAATTGACCTTTCAAAGGTCAATTAGGGTTATCACACAAAGAACACAACTGCAATAATTCTGAGATCTGAATCTGAGTAAGAGAGCACTTTTCTCTGAGAGAAAGAGAGTTTGAGAAAAATTCTGTGTAGAGAATTTTTCAAGTCGTGTACGTCATCGGATTGTAGACTACGGTGTTATGGTACTGTGATGATAACTCAATCATCGTGGTTATCATCCCGATGGTGAAATTCAGAGCGTATTGGATTTATTTATTAAAAATAAATTTTTGAAATATTTTTTAGGTATAAAAAAAATCTGGAGTTTGGATCATTAATGAGTTTCGTGAATCTAATTATACCACGATATTACTCATGTTTCGTAGATCACAAAAATGATTTTTTTCATAATTTTTAGAGCATGCTTGGACCTTGAAAACGAAGGTCAAAGTTTTCAGCCATAATGGTGCCCGAAACTTAAAACCCTAAATCTATCCAAATAGAGTAATGGTTGATTTATAAAAGTGACATATGTGTGTTTCTTGTATGCTGATCTACGATTTGACGCATGTTTTGTGCATTGTAATTGTCGGAAACTGGGTTTTCCGACATGACCATGGAGGGCCAAATTTGGATATTTGATTCACCGTTTTTAGAGTTTGAATCTCTAAAAAATTGAGTTAAAAATAGTTTTGGGAAGTCCAATATTATTTTTCGGATGAAACCACCAAGAAAAGTGACCGGAAATGGGTTTTCCGGAAAGTGGGTCGAAAAACCCGGTTTCAAGCCTGTCGGCTGAGGAAGAAGGATCCAAACCCGCGGGCGTGTAAGCAGCACGTGCAGGGAAGCCGCGTCAGCCAGCAAGGCACTAGAGCGTGTAGTGCACGTGCTAGAGAGACAAGTGAAGGCCTCTGGCAGTTCGGGTCGATTCGGACTCGGACCCGCACCCGACCTGATCTGCTAACTGGGTGACTTGGATCAAGCGCATAAAGGCGCGTAAGCAAAACGCCAAGCCGTTCCTAGCACTTGTGAGCTCGTGAACTGTGCGCTACGCATGTGCCAAGCCGTTCCAAGCGCGTGGTAGTGCATGTGAGGCGCGCTGCACATCTAGCGCGTGTTCCATACGGCTGCCAGTGCATGGAGGTGCGTGTAAATATGCCACCGGCCTGTGGCTGCGTATGGGGACCCTGGTGGCACTTCAGGTCATCTGAAATTGGATTTTTTCAATTTTCTGAGAGTCCTATATCTATATTTGTGACTATTTGTGAGATTCTATGCGCCGAATCCAAATCCGAATGATGAGATGCAATCCCAGCTTGTGGTGTATGGTGTCAATTGACTCATATGCTCGTTTTGGGATCAATACTCGAATCATTTTAAATTTATTGATTCGTAAAGTGCGCGAAATTGTGATAATAAGTATTATTAGTTGCTGATATCTTTTTTCTGTGTAACAAAGAACATGACCGCAATTAAAAGTATCATACTTGATATCGTGAAAGAAAACAAGTTGAACGGTGACAACTACGATATATGGCACCGGAAGGTTCAGTTTGTCTTCGATGAGCAGGACTTAGCGGAGGTTCTGAGACACGAGATATCAGACCCCAAGGAGGGTACCACGTCTCAGGAGAAACTGGGTCACGGGTGTATCATGCATGAAAAAGGAAGGATGGCCAGGCTAGGGCTATCCTCCTGAGCTGGCCATCCTCCTGAGCAGCATACATGATGACTTGATCCCAGTGTATGAGTAGTATTATACTGCGATATCGATTTTGGTTGCTCTGAGAAAGTACTTTGACTCCCAGTTAGCTCATAAACTGAGGATGCTGACCTATAGGTTTATCACCAACAAGAAGAGCCCCGATCATATTATGAAATAGCATCTTATATACATGTCGAGTATAATCGTCTCTTTGAAAAACATAGGGAGCCGATGTCTGATGAGATTTAGGTGCTATGGGTCATCTAATCTTTACCTTACTCCTGGGATGTGGTTAAGACCTATTTCATGCATATTAAGAGTATTCGTACTTTCATAGATGTGAGTAGACATTGTGAGTTTGAGAAGAAGCATTAGGAGGTGGCTAGGTCTGTCTCAGGTCATGCATATATGGCGTAGTTGAGTAAGGGCTCCCAGGGTTTCAAGAGCAAGTTGCGCAAGCATGACAGGAAGACCAAAGGCCAAGGTAAGAAGAAGTCATCTATAAAGGCCGATGACAAAGGACCAAAGCGCAGGAAGAATGAGCTCGATAAGAGCAAAGTCAAGTATTACCTATGTGGCACGTGTGGACATTTCACTCGCGAGTATGGCGAGCGGAAGATAAGTCCTTTTTTACATGATTTGAGTTACATTTCATCTACTGTGATATTCACTGACTTTTCTCTTTTGTGGATTATAAACTTAGGAGCCACCGACCATGTAACTCGTGATAGGTGCACGTATGTGGAGTTCAGCCGATTGAGTCCCTATGCGAGGAGGCTGTATATGGGGAACAGAGTATTTGTGGTTGTGAAGGAGATTGATTCATGCAAGCTGATGCTGCGAACTAACCAAGTCCTATACCTACATGATGTGTTGTATGCTCTCGAGATTCGATGGAATCTCGTATCTGTTCTTTGTTTATATCGTTTAAGATATTCTGTTCTATACAGAAACTCGAGTGTTTCGATTACATATGATAATTCTTTTTTATGTACTAGTTTGGTCCATGATAGACTATATACACTGGACTGTAGTGGAGATGATGAGATCTATGATGGTGTAAACCCATTTGGTAGTCTCTCATTGGGGAGATACATTATTGACTGCTGTCTACGTTTTTAACCGTGTTCCAACCAAATCCGTAGTACTTTATATACGATTTGGACAAGGAAGCAGCCTAATCTTAGTTATTTGAGGCCATGGGATTGTGTCGCATACGTTCATGATTCCTCGCACCCATACGGCAAGTTAGGCTTGTAAGGAAAGAAGTATATCTTTATAAGATATTCTGAACATTCTAGACATGTGTTCCTAGGTGAACGTACGGACGGCGCGGTCTTTGAGATAGAATCACATGATGCTACGTTCTTGAAAAATGATTTTCATAAGAGAGGTGAAATCAATCGAGACTTCACATTTTATGAGTTGGGTGAGCCTAATGGCTCAGTTGAGTCCAGCGGCGGGACTCAATAACTTGTTACGAATTTTGGTCTTAGTTGGAGTAACCCATCTAGAGATCAGGAGGTTCCGCATTCTCGTATGAGTAATCAGGGACATATATCTTGACGTTGTTTTCCGATTGAGGATGAAATCCTCATCGTAACTCCCGAGAATGATGAGGAGTCCTGAACTTTTCAAGAGGCTCTCGAGAGTCTTATGAAGGATCAATGATTAAGGGTCATGAAGGATGAGATAAAATTTTTGAGAGTCAACGGGATCTGAGATCTAGTTGACTTAACTAAGGATAGAAAGGTCATTGGGAACAAGTGGGTTCCCATGTAGTCAAATTTATATCGATCCATTTACTCTTGGTGATAATCATAAGCATTGATCTAGAGTTGTATCAGATAGATGTAAAAACCGTTTTCCTTAACGGAAATTTGGATGAAGAGATCTACATGGAGCAGCTCTCTGGGTTCGCTCTAGTAAGTCATGAGGATAATGTCTGCCAATTTCGGAAGTCGATATATGGTCTAAAACAGTCATCTAAGCGGTGGTACCTGAGATTTCACGAGAATTTGATATCTTATGGTTTCACAATGATTAAGGAGGATTACTGTATCTATCTGATACGTAATGATAACTCTTTTGTGATCATGTCCCTATATGTAGACGATATAATGTTGGTCGAGAATAACATTGCATACTTGATGACAATCAAGGCATGGTTGTCATCGAATTTCGACATGAAAGATATGGGTGAAGTTGAGTTCATCCTTGGAGTTAAAATCCAGAGGGATCGCTCGAGGTGAATGTTGACTCTTTCACAAGAGACCTACATTAGGAAGATTTTTGAGCACTTTGGCATAAGTGATTGTAATACCCTAGATACTCCGATCGATAAGTGTGATGGTCTGAGTCTTAACTCAGGAAGAAGTAAGGGAGATGAGCAAGATCCCTTATTTCAGTGTAGTGGGAAGTTTGATATACGCAATGTTGTGTACACGACCAAACATATGTTATGCAGTCGGTCTGGTAAGTAAATATTATTAAATCCTGGAAGGGGTCACTTGAGTGCAGTAAAAATGATTTTCAGATATCTCAAGGGAACTGCGAGCTATTTCTTGTGTTATGGAGGAAGTGATATGCGTCTCGTGGGATATTTAGACACCGATTGGAGCGGTGATCTAGATAAAAATAAATCGACGTCAGGTTTTGCCTTCTTGGTCAATGGTAGTACAATTTCTTGGAGTAGCAAGAAGCAAATCTGTGTGGCTTTGTCTATGATGGAGGCTGAGTTCGTGGTTTATTCAGTCATAGTTCAGGAGAGTATTTGGCTCTGAAAACTATTAGATAACTTAGGGGTTGTGGCTGATAGTGGGAGGATGGTGATAATCTACTGTGATAATCAAGTCGTTATAGCCTATAACCAAGACCCTAAGTATCATAGTAGGATCAAACACATTAACATTAGACATAATTTTGTAAGAGATATTATCGAGAAGAGTGAAATGACCGTCAAGTATATTTCGACACACAGCATGGTGGCTAACCTCTTGACCAAACCCATCACTAGAGACTCATTTGTAGCACATAGAGAGTCATTGGGTTGGGGCATGTTTTGATATTTCTCATTTTGTACTGGAATGACGATGCAATACTTATTACGGTTATATATGATTTTTGTGTATTATTCAGTCACACATGAATTATTTTATTTCTTAAATAATGCAATTGTTTAAGATCATATATGCTTTGATGTGTTAAAAGATATGTCAGGTAGACGATATCAACTCTCTCACACGAGTGACCACCTCCATCTCTGAGTGAGTGGAGATGAAACGATTTCTAATTGTAAGAGACACTAAGAGTAGATCTACTAGAACACAAGTCGCCCTAATATGTGTTCAGAATGAGGTCATCTGGGATATAACCGATATGAAAATACCCACATCCATATTGTTTGTGAGTAGTCAGATTTGAGATTTTGGATATCACATGTGTTTAGTGATATTGTCTCTGAGACACTCTCTATGAGATCGTTAGATAGAGTTTTTATGTGTAGATTGAGTTTCGTATTTACACAGTGTTAGAGAAATCTAACATATGCGCTTTGAAGAGATGATGGATTAACTAGCACGCGTTTCATACCGCGTGTGATAAGATGACTAGGGATAATGTGAGCTATTATATGAGACGATGACTAATCACGATCCCCATTTCCACTGTGTGAGACCCGAGATCCATTGGGTGGGATCTGAGATACCCTTATTACTTTTGTCTGTTTCTAAAAGTTTCGATTCAGTATTTGTTATTTTAATTTGTTTACCTATGACCCGGAAGGGGCAGGTATAGGAAAATAGCTGAATTGAGGTCGATGGATTCGAGTTTGGGAAAAAAAAGATCAATCTTCATTATATCATTATGTTGTATTCATCGACCGATCTGTTATGTTTATCCATATAGTGGTACGAATGTAATAGTGAATACACTATCGAGTGATGATTGAGAATCACTTTCGATAAGAAAAGTGGTATTAAATTTTATTTTTTTTGCAATAGTAATAGATGAAATTACAAAAAAAATTTAAAATAAAATACTATGGTATATAATTTTTGCAAATGATATAGTGTTGGTTGATAAAATTAGAAAAAGTATTAGTGTTAAATTAGAATTATGGAGTGTTACACTAGAATTCAAAGTATTTAAATTGAGTAGATCGAAAACTGAATATATAATATGCATGTTTAGTGAAAATCATCATGACAATAAATAAACGATTATATTAGAAAAAAACATATACCAAAAAGTGAACGATTTAAATATTTTGATTTTATCATTCAAAATGATGACAATATAGATGTGAATGTGAATTATAAGATTCAAGCGAATTGGATGAAATATAGAAGAATATTTGAAGTTCTTTGTAATCGTACGATATCGTTGCATTTTAAGGGAAAGTTTTATAGAATTACAGTAAAATTTGCACTATTGTATAATATTGAGTGTTGAACTATTAAACAATAACAAAAATAGAAAATATTATAGCAAATATGAGAATATTTAGGTGAATGTGTAGTAAAACTAGAATACATAAAATTAGAAACGAAAAAATTCATATTAAATTGAGAGTTAGTTTAATTGCGAATAAATTGTGAAAGTGTCGTCTGATAGTTCGAATATATATAAAGAAAATCTAAAAACGCACCGGTCAGAAACACCAAAAACTTAAATAAGGAGATTTAATAAAATATAGAGATAGATATTAAAAACTGAAATGTAAATTATCCATAAAAATCTAATATATAAGAATTTAGATAAGAAGATAATTTTAGATATGAATAAATGACATAGAATAATCTAGATAAATTAAAATAAAGTTTGTTTTGTTTTTTTTTTATCTTTTTTATACTTATCTCTTGAGTGTTTGATTTCAATTGTTTGGATTAACTCTTAAATCGTCCGTCGTCCTTGTCGTTCTTGAGTTCATCAATGCAATGATGCAAAAATGCTGCAACAGCCTGTTTCAAGTCAATACTTGTGTAGGAAAAATATATAGACAGATGACTGTATTAAAAAGATATGTTTTAATAATAACGCCATCCCGTGGTTCGCCGGCGTTGCTTGTTTTTAGGGTTGGCAACTTGAATTTGTCCACTTTGGAAGCAATGAAGAATTGTCTAAAATCCATCGTTTTCTTAATTACGTTTTTGTCAAAATATTATTAAATAAAAAATAAATTTTACAAAGAATTTGAGAATTGATCGCTAAATTTAAAATAAAATAAAATAAAATAAAATGTTAATATAATTATTAAATAAAAAATAAATTTAGTGATAAATTTGGAAATTCGTCAAAAATTTCAAATAAAATAAAATAAAATAAAATAAAATTATAATTATTAAATAATAAATTAATTTTGTTACGAATTTGAAAATTCGTCACTAAATTTTAAATATAATAAAATAAAATAAAATATTAATATAATTATTAAATAATAAATTAATTTAGCGATAAATTTAGAAATTCATCGCTAAATTTAAAATATAATTAAATAAAATATAATATTAATATAATTATTAAATAAAAAATAAGCAAAATTTGGGAATTCATCGGTAAATTTTAAATATAATAAAATATTTATTATTAAATTATAAATTAATTTAGTGATAAATTCTGAAATTCGTTACTAAATTTGAAATATAATTAAATAAAATAAAATATTAAGATAATTATTAAATAAAAAATAAGTTTAAAGATGAATTCCAAAATTTATCGCTATATTTGAAATATAATTAAATAAAATTTAATATTAATATAATTATTAAATAAAAATAAATTTAGCGACAAATTTGGCAATTCATCGCTAAATTAATTTAATATTTTCTTTTTTATATTTTATTTTTTTAAAGAATAATATTATTTTATTTTTTAAAAATTTGTATTATTTTATTTTAAATTATTATTTTATTATTTTCTAACAAATTATCATTTTATATTATTTTATTATTATTAATTTATTTTTTATTTTAAGTTAGCTTTTTATTATTTTATTATTTTACAAAGAATTATCATTTCTTTTTTAATTAATGTGTTATATTTTATTTATATTTTAGTTTTTAAATAATAATATTTTTATTTTTTGAAATCTTTTTATTATTTTATTTTAATTTACCATTTTATTATTTTCTTATTTTATAAATAATTATCATTTCTTTTTTTAATTAATATGTTATATTTTATTTTCATTTTTTTTTTAAAGAATAATTTTATTTCATTTTTTAATCTTTTATTATTTTATTTTAGGCAAGCATTTTAGTATTTTATAACAAATTATCATTTTATATTATTATATTATAATTAAAAAAATGTGATTGTAAGATACTAAATAAAAAAGCAAATGATTAGATAAGTTATTTGGTTTGATGGTTGCGAGTTCTAACTTTTTCTCGCTTGCGCAGGTGTTCGAGTTCGGTAGGTTGCATTTATCACAATTAAAGAAGGAATTCGGTAGAGGGGCGCCGGGCTGGGGCAGAGGTAGCGGGGCTTATCATGTGAGCGGGAGCCTGCGGGGTTGGGGCGAGAGGCTTGAGCAGGAGCCAACTGGGTGTGCGTGCGTGTGCCACAGGTTCGGGCATGCTCACACGTGTAGTCACTAAATTTAGTGATGGATCCAAGAATTCGTTGTTAAATTTTAAATATAATAAAATAAAATAAAATATTAATATAATTATTAAATAATAAATTAATTTAGTGATAAATTTAAGAATTCGTCGCTAAATTTTAAGTATAATAAAATAAAATATTAATATAATTGTTAAATAAAACTAAATTTAGCGACGGATACTGGATTTTTGTCGTTAATTTTAGCAATGAAAATTTTTTTATCACTAAATCCATTGCTAATTTAATGAAGAACTTGTAGTTTTTGTTACTAAATTTTTGCGATACGTGATTAGCGACGAAAAATTTTAATCGCTAATGTTTTTAGCGACGAATTTTTCTAAAATTTTTGTTGCTGAAACCATGTTTTTGTATAGTAATAGTATATTTCACAATACAAAATAATAAAATTAGTTGAAAATTGGGATATAATCCTAACGTGATTTAGGTTGACTCAAGTTGTACAATAACCTAACCCTAAAGTTTTTGAAAAAATAGAAAATTAATTTAGAAATTTACTAAATTTTGAAATTGTTGATTTTGAACACACATATATATTAGTATAATTGTTAAGAATTATTTTTTATTGAACCCTAGCCTATAATTTTGAAGAACCTAGAAATTTTAATTTAGACAAAATATTTTGAAAATGAATAATTTTGAAAATACAAAATTATATTGAGTGTTGGTTTAATGTAAAAATTAATATTTTAGTAGTAACAGTAATTTAATCCACCAATTACAAATCAAAACAAACTTGATTTACACCCTACAAGTGTTATAATCTTAACTAATCGTGTGACATCATCTCTTACATCACACTTGCTTTGAACAAGTTAACAAACCCAACATTTGTCAAAACCCCTCCACCTTTTGGTTTGCTCTGAACCATCAATTTCCACCTCACATGCAAGATCAAACCTATATATAGAGGTGGAGTCTAAGCAGTCAACGCACACCACTCTCGTTCGGAGTAGGAGAGACCATGGAGCTAGAGAGAAAGAGATGATATGAGTGAGGAAGAGAGGGAGGAAGAAAGAAAGAGGAGAAGTTTATTTTGAAAAAGGGAAGATTATGTTCTTATAAGGAAAAAGAAAGAGAGAGAGAGAGAGAGAGAGAGAGAAAGAATGGGAAGAAGAGAGCGGGGTAGGTTCTGCAGGAAGGAAAAAAAAAAAAAAAAGATTTCTTTAAGGTTTGGTCACAATATCTTTTTTAAAATTATTTTGCCAAAACTCTCTATTTTGGAAGATATTTTTAAAAATTATCATTTTCCATATTTTTTTCATAAAAAAACTATAAAAATTTTAAAATATTCATTTTCTTCCATAAAATTTTCTTTAGGGGCTTTTTCTCAAAATATTTTGAAGTCCTTATGGGCAAAAATGTGTTTTTGAAAAGTTTGGGGGGGGGGAATGTAATTTTTGAAAAATAGTGGGGCTGAGCTCAATTTTGAAAGAAATTATTTTATTTAAGAAACACTGTGCGTAACTTTATATATTTTGAGAAACAATACCAATATTAGGTTAAAAATGAAAACTGACTTAAAAAATAAAAATTTCAGGAAAAATGTGTAACCCTTTAAAAAGTGAGTATAAAGTGTCCCTTTTTTGTTTGGCTTTGTGGGCAACTACTAAACAACTCTCCTTTTGATTGCTTTTGCTATTGTAAGTATTAATCAACTTTTTTTAAATATTATTTGTATTTGTGAGTAATTATTAAATAACCTTTTTTTGTATGTTTTTATTTGAATAAGTATCAAACAATATCATTTTATTTGTCTTAGTGTGTAAGTGTTAAATATCACCCTTTTGATTTATCTTTAGTTACCAAAACTTCCGTGTTGGCCGTTGGTTCTGGCAATTTTGATATCTTTAATAACACGAATCCACTGTAATTTGTTCTTGTCTTTTGATTGATATTTCTTTATTTATTTTGCTGTGTTGTTTTAATGTTTAATGAATTCTTGTAACTCACCCTTTTCTATCATGTTTCCTTTCATGCAAACTCTTGCCCGTGAGCCTAGAGTTTCAAAAGAAATGTTTTATCAGTTCGTTTTGTCTAATTATGGAGGCATTTTAATTTTACAGCTACTCTAAATGAAACCTCCCTAGTTTTATTCGGAAGTCCCACACTATCACCTAAACACAAGGGCTAGTAATAAAAACTAAGTGAGAAGCATGTTCAACAATATATTTGTTCAAATGAGATTACTTTTCGACTTCCTATTCTTGTTTGTTAATCATCTTTCAAAATAAAAGGATGTGTTGAGATTGGTAAGCAATGCGGGTTATATTTTTTTTAGTATATGGGGAAGTTTGAACTCAAGATCTTTACAAGGGGGAAGGTCGATGGTGCCTTGGCTATATGAATCATGTTTTAGAAAACAAAAAGGCAGAGCCGGAGAAATGATGACAGACAACAAGGTTCTTTGCCTCCTTGAAAAGACGATGGCTACAATTCTCTTATTTCTTCTTGTTGGCTTTATTTAAAGGAGCTATAAGATCCAACAAAGCAAGTTTTTGACAGAGGCAAGAGTGTGGTATACCGAATGTTAGCTCTATTCTATCTTCATCTCATCACAATCAACTGGCATATATATAACTTCATTTATGGCAGTCACCATTTCAGTTGGGGAAGAAAATCCATCAACCTTGGAGTAGAATAAGTGAACCACTTGGCTCATGTCCCAGAATAGATCCTTGCATGCCCTAGGAACAACACTATCTTTGGTCTCCAAAATCATCCTCAACAATTTCTTCCTATTTTTGCCAATGATTTCCTTCAATTCTTTTATAGAATCTTCTTCTGTAATAATGCCCCCGCGGTGTATTATATGGAGTGGTACGGCATTTAGCTTCCCTTGCTTGGCCTCCCTCTACAACATATGGTCATAGTTCCATTAGCACAGGTTAAGAATACAAGAACATCATAGTTCTTGGAGGGTTTTTACCTCATAGGTTTGAATGTCATTTAGCAGACGACCGCAAGTGCTCATAAGTTTAAACAAACCATAGTATTCAGGACTTGCAACAATATCTTCTGAAAGCTTAGGCCCCACAAGGTAGAGAGCTGGAAGGACAATAGGTCCCAAAGCGAATGAGACAAAACCATTTTCCATGTACTCATCCATTGATGGCACCACCATGTCTCTTCCCCACTCTGCTTCTCTTCCCGCAGACTTGACCACATCCATCCACTAAACACCATCCGCAAACAAAAAAGTAAGCTTTTGTAAATAAATAAACTGTTTCTTAGATAACGTTGTGCCTGGAACCAAATAAATTTCACAAAATTTATGTAGTTTCATTTTTTTTGTCACCTTTGTTGCTTCCATTTGGAACTAGTATAAAGGTTTGTTTTGAATTCATAAGCAATAAAATTCAATTAAATTTCATATTTTTAATTTTTTTTCTACTAAGAAAAAATGAATATTTCAAAGTGGAATTGAAGCACTACTAAACAGATGGATCCCACCATAAAAGTTAAATATCAAAGTAATAATTAATGAAAATTTACAAAGTTTTTAGGCTAAAGAAGGTCCTTACAATCTGAATGAGGTGAGCTTTTACACAACGTCCTTGCCATTTCAATGCCATGTCTGCAGACTCGTAGATGGTGTCCCGAAGTACTAAAAATATTATTTCAACTGCCTCAGAGCAAAATTCAGTATTTTCATCTATATCCCACCTGCAGTTTAAGTTTAGTTCCCTTAACTATCATCATAAGAGCACTACAAAAAAAACACGGTTTTAGCGACAAAAAAATTTCGTTGTTATTTTGCGACGGATTTAGCGACGAAAAATTATTCGTAGCTAAATTTCCGACGGATAAATTATTCGTGACTAAATTTGTTGCTAATTGGGACGAAAAATTTTTTGTCGCTAAATCCGTCGGTAATTGGCGACGAAAAATTTTTCGTTGCAAAATTTGTCGCTACTTAGTGACGAATAATATTTTCGTGGCTAAATTTTGCCACGGATACTCTCATCCGTCGCTAAATTTAGTGACGAAAATATTTCGTCACAAATTTCATCACTAATTAGCTATAAAAATTTTTCGTCGCTAATTAGTCACGGTAAAAATATTTGTCACAAAATTTAGCAACAAACTCCAAAATTCGTGGATAATTTCGTCACTAATTAGCCACTCGAGTGGTAGGCATGATTTTGAATTTGAACAAACATACTTGTCAAGCAAATGGATAAGGTTTTCTTGTTCTTGTTGAGAACTTCCAACATCAAAAAAGTCATCAACCACATAAGCAAGCACTGAATGCTTGATCCATGATATGCGAGCATCCAATAGCTCAGGAGTGAATAGCGTTGCGGCTGCAGAAAGGGCACAAGTGACCACCTTTCGTCGGGTAGACTTTAGTCTGTCTAGTCTGAATTCTCTTTCCCACCTGTTACACTTCAAAGTAAGTATCTCCAATCATGAAAGAAGCTACAGCAAATTCTTGAGCCAAACTGAGTGAAGCGTAACACCTCTCAAGTTGCTTGATCTCTTCTTGATGTAGTGACTGGCACATATTGAAATCAATCACTCCAAGGTTTTTAAAATCTTTATTGGAAATATTTGGACAGCTGACCACCAATATGAGCTCAAAGGATTAAGTCAATTATAATGTTAAATGGAGATGAGAGATCGCCAAGTTATGATGTGAGAGAGAGAGAGAGAGAGAGAGAGAGAGAGAGAGAGAGAGAGAGAGAGAGAGAGAGAGAGAGAGAAGATCATACCGATATGAAGTTTTTGCAACTTTCACATCATCTTCTTTATACGCCCTCAAATATTCCTTGTTCACCATTCGATCCAAACTTGCATGATAGGGATAGTTTAGGGCATTAATCACCTAGATCAATACAGGGAACAATGTCAAGTAACACGAGCAAGGTATTGACATGGTATGTGTCCAAGCCTATTGTATCAGGTTCACTTGTTCTTGTGAGGCGGAGCTTACCAATAAATAGAGGGGATTATGCTACTAAGTTTTATGTCGACTAATTCTACACATAAAAGTATGGTATAGAGATCCCGAACCTTTTACTCTACAAACAACCTCTTTAAATTAAAATTCAAGTGATTCTAATAAACAATAATGACAAGATAGAACATTAGAAGTTTACTTGTTTACTAAGATTGCAATCTTTAATTGAGCCATCGCATAGTTTTTGTTGTAGGAACTGCCTCGACCAAGAGTTTTGCTCTTCCAGAGCTGACTCATCTGGATATATGACAAGCTGTGAAGCCTTAAATAGTTCTAGCACAGCAGTTGTGTCATCCTTATATTGTCCTTTAAGTGAATCAAGGTACTGGTCCTTTTCAACAAATTGAGTCAATACGTCTGCATTGCACAACAAAATACACTTACCATCTCATTAGGGAAGCACATCTAAAAACTT
This sequence comes from Dillenia suffruticosa, assembly GCA_033439265.1. Taxonomy (NCBI): domain Eukaryota; kingdom Viridiplantae; phylum Streptophyta; class Magnoliopsida; order Dilleniales; family Dilleniaceae; genus Dillenia; species Dillenia suffruticosa. Next base: position 1,635,955 of record JAVTVX010000001.1, read on the forward strand.
ATTGCACTCTAAAAGTCTTGATTAATTTGGTACCTGATGAGACATCATACCCACCAGTTCGCAGAAGTCGAAATGCCATGGCACAAGTAGTGACGTCTAAAAGGATCTCTTCATCTCCCTGCAACCACTGCCTGTTTGTGGATTAGTATTGTAAGTTAAGGAAAAAACCGGGTCGGGTCGCCCATGTGGGTTTGACCCAAACCCATTTTCCTTATTTTGAATTTGCCAAAGGAGGGAAGGGAGGGAGTGGTTTTTTATGGAAAAAACCAACTCCAACTCCCCACAATAACCATCCCCATTATTCCATCCATGGAGTTCAAAGAGGGTTGAGAGAAAAATCAAAAAGTAAGGAAGAAGATCTACATATATCATATACCATTCTACGAAAAGGACTCTTGGATTGTGGAAGAGAGAAAGGAGATTGATCCATTGGTGACATTCTTCGGACCCGTACATCGAAAAGGTTAGTGATCCGACCCTAGATCTTGGGACATTCAACATTTATTTCGCTGTAAATGCATAAGAGAATGCTTTCATTGGTATCAGAGCATGATTTAGGGTGTTTCCTATTTTTGATGTATTTTCGAGTTTTCATTTTTCTTAAAAAATTGAAAATGGTAACTTTCATTATAGACCACGAAATGCTTTGAAATTTGAAAGGTAGAGTATCCATGATGTTATGAATTGATCTGCAAAGTTTCATGCATAGCCGTTATGTATTTTTGGAGAAAAATGAAACCCTAGTCGAAAATAAAAATGCTCATATCTATTTGTATGATAGGTTTCATGATTTAATATTTGTATGGTTAAATTCCCCATCAAAAATCCTTTCCAACCATATAAAGAACATGCGAAACGGTTCAGAAATGAATGAGATATGATTTAGGGAAATTAGGGTTAAAATGCAGAAAAATTTTTTTTTCTGCATGAAGAAGACGAAGTGACGTCAGCAGTGACGTCAGCGATGACGTCAGCACAAATCCCACTCTCGGGCCGTGGGTTATGAAGCCCAAACGTCATGATCCAGACTTCAGATCAGAAAACTGAAAGCACCATTAGATTCAGAGACCCCAAAAATGGGGGGGTAGGCAAAATCCGGTGGACGGATTCCGCCGGGAAGGCGGCGCGTGGGCTTCACGCGCCGCCTGGGCGCGTGGGCGAGTCACCCACGCGCCGCCGCAACCAAGCGGCGCGTGAGGGCGCGTGAAGCACCCTCTCAGGCCCCGTTTTTTTTATTTATTTTTATTATTTTTTGATTGCTTTTTCTGTATTTTTAAATTATTTTTTATGACTGAAAATATTCATTAAGTTATAAATTTTATTTGAAAATTGCAGAAAAATCAATTAACAAGTGAGACAAAATTCTAAAAATTTCTCACATGTTTAAAAAAAAAATATATATATATATATATATACATATATATATATATATATTCCAGATTATGCCTACCCGAATTAAATTTTATAACACATATTTGATTTGTACTCATTAATTTAAGTATAAATTGTGGATGGTGTTTTAAAAAAATAAAAAAATTTTTGTTTGGTTGGCTTCGTGACCAATCTAATATTTACCCCATTTTAGGGATATGGTGAGAATCAGACGTACCCTTGCACCTCTCCGGGGGAGATGCCGAGATGAGAGGACCCCAGAACGTTTGGCAAAGCTATATATGATGTTGCATTATAGGATGAAAGCAACGCATACTTTGCCGCAACATTTGTGGGTTATGAGTCGAAAACGTTATGAATTTCGACGTTTGGGTCACTGGTTTGGAGGCGATGAAGCCGAGATTAAAATTATAAGAAACTCTCTCTCTGATCATTTGGTTGGAATGGCTGACAAAATATTAGAGGACAATAAGCGTCTCTACCTTAAAGATTTCAGACTAAAATTGCTTAAGATGTGGAGAGCTAAGGAGATAGAGACTAAAATGAAAAGGGCGTTATCTCTAAAGATCAATGCCTCTACACCCCAAGCTGTTAGGAGATTTACTCCGAGAGATAGACTTTCAGTTGGGATGGTCAATATGGTCACTCGCATGTATATGGAAGATAAGAAAGACAAGAAAAAAGAAATTTGATTATATATTTTTTTTTCCTTCTTTGTGCATAGTTATCTACTGTAATGAGAACAATGCCATGAACATATGATGTAATTTTTTGTATCAACAATGTGCATACGTTGTATATTTATGCGAGCATGTGAAGAGATATGTTCTAAATTCACATGATTTTTTGTGGGAGTTTTTAGGTTGGAAGAATTTAAGTAATTCTCACCTAAGACTAAAAGAATTTTGTTACTTTGAAATCAAATTTATGATAATCAAACATTTGGATGATGGATGATAATTGGGAACTTAGTGATCTTTCGAGTTTACACCTTATGTTCGTTTATGATAAATTTATTAGATTTCATGTACAAAATTATATGAATGAATGAGCATGAATACTTATAATAGTCTCTCTTTGAAAACCCAGACCATGGCATCAGAATCAATAATAGCAGATTTGAATAAAGGTGATAAGTTTAATGGCGACAATTATGACATTTGGCGCCACAAGATATGGTATGTGCTGGAAGAGCAAGATGCCTTGGAGGGTATCAACCATATCATGCAAGACCCTGGAATTGGAAACACTGCTCAACAAAGAAGAGATCAAGAAGCTTACCAGGCGTGGAAGAAGAAAAATTCCACTGCACGTGGCATTCTGGTTAGTTTTGTAGTTGATGATCTCATACATGAATGTGAGCAATTCCCTACTGCTCATGACATATGGGTGTACCTCAGAGAGAAGTATGGAGGTACCAGTGTGACCCGTCTGAGACAGTTGACTATCAAGTTTGACACATACAAAAAGAAGTCCGATCACAATATCAAACTACACCTCAGAACCATGTCAAACATGATAAGGGAATTGAAGTCAGCAGGTCATGTTTTATCTGATGAGCAACAGGTTCAAGCTTTAATCCGATCCCTTCCAGACCAGTGGGAGCACTTGAAGGTCAATCTGACTCACAATGATAGCATTAAGACTTTCGCTGATGCTGCTCGCCACGTAGAACTCGAAGATGAGCGGCTTGGTGCTGCAAAATCGATTTCTAATGCCTTTGTAGCTGAGTCAAGTTCCCAGAAGTTGCGGGCTTTAAACGGAAAGGGAACAAGAACAAGGGCAAGAAAGGGAAGGATATTGCGGAAGGGTTTAAGAAGAGCAATTCCAACCGCAAGAACAAGCGCAAGCGGTTTTGGAAAAAGAAGGATAAGAGCAAACTGAAGTGCTACAATTGTAAAGCTCTTGGTCATTTCGCTCGAGAATGTCCCGAGCCGAAAAAGGTAGCACCTTGTAACGCTTCTCTAAGTGTTATATATGTCTCTAGCACTGTTTTACTTTTTGAATCATATCCTGTGTGGATTATAGACTCAGGAGCAACAGACTATGTGACAAGAGATCGAGAAGCGTTCGTGGACTTTCGTCGAGTTCCTCCTGGTGCAAGATGGATATACGTAGGAAACAATACAAGAGTAGAAGTCAAAGGAATTGGCACTTGTAAACTGGAGTTACGAAGTGGCCAAACTCTAATCTTACATGATGTTCTCTTTGCACCAGAAATTCGACGAAATTTAGTCTCTGTTATTGTTCTTCTTAAACTTGGCTATGACTTGAACTTTACTCGTAATAGGGTTTGTATTTATAATGGTGGTGTGTTTTATGGTACTGGACATCTGTTAAATGGATTTCTTACTTTAGATTGTGACAGACAAATGTTTAACTGTTATACTGATCGTTATATTTCGTTAAATGTTTGCTCTTCTAGTAATGCTAATATAGATGATAAAGTATGGCATGCTAGACTTGGTCACATAGGGCAGGACAGGATGAATCGACTTCTGAAAGCAGGACTATTGGGTTCACTTACTAAAGTTGATTTACCGAATTGTGAATATTGTCTTGCCGGGAAGATGACTCGAAAACCTTTTGGAAAAGCCGTGAGGGCTGAACTTCCATTACAATTGGTTCACTCTGACATTTGTGGTCCATTGAATGTGAAGGCTAGGCATGGAGCGTCATATTTCATTACTTTTATTGATGATTTCACGCGTTTTGGTCATGTCTATTTGATTACTCACAAGTCTGAAGCACTTGAGTGTTTTCGACGCTATATGAATGAAGTGGAGAATCAAATGGATAGAACGATTAAAGCCTTAAGGACAGATCGAGGGCGTGAATATTTATCAGATCAGTTCAATGATCTGTGTAATGAAAAAGGAATAATTAGACAATTGACTATTCCCCACATGCCTCAACAGAATGGTGTTGCTGAGAGGAGGAATAGGACGTTGTTAGAAATGACGAGATCTATGATGGCGCAGGCTAACTTGCCAATTTCCTTTTGGGGAGATGCATTATTAACTGCGACCTATATTTTAAATAGAGTGCCTTCAAAAACAGTACCCACAACACCGTATGAACTATGGACTGGTAGGACACCAAGTCTGACTGATCTTAGACCTTGGGGATCGGCAGCATATGTTCATGACCCTTCCAATAAATTTGGAAAGCTAGGTCCCCGGGGGAAGAAATGTATCTTTATTAGATATTCTCATCAGTCAAAAGGTTATGTGTTCATCGGTGAAAGAGAAGATGGTACTGTAACCGAAATTGAATCACGAAATGTAACATTCTTGGAAAATGATTTTCCTAGTAAAGGTGATATAACAAAAGGAGAACCTTTGTTTGAATTAAATAATTCAAATGATGGTTCCGTGCAGGATGGATCAAGGGAATTACGAGAAGTTGAATCCCCAGATGATCCTAGTGGGAGGGATTCAAATTCTAACGATCCAACCGAATCATCAATTCGGAAAAGTACTAGGAAAGCTGTGCCCAAACGTCATTACGAAATTGAAGGGCACACCTTCATCATTTCTCCACAGGACGAGGATGAGCCGAAAAATGTGAACGAGGCTTTATCTTGTCCTGCCAAGGATGAGTGGATAAAAGCAATGGAGGAAGAAATAGAGTCGATGGATTCCAACTATGTTTGGGAACTGGTTGATCTTCCACCTGGGCGCAAACCTATTGGGAACAAATGGGTTCTTAAGGTTAAACGTAAAGCTGATGGAACAATTGAGAGGTACAAAGCTCGATTGGTGGCAAAAGGTTATACCCAACAAGAGGGTATTGATTATGAAGAAACATTTTCACCAGTAGTGAGATTTGCCTCTATTCGCTTATTATTAGCTATTGTAGCCAATTTAGATTTAGAATTATATCAAATGGATGTGAAGACTGCGTTTCTCAACGGAGAACTTAAAGAAGAAATCTACATGGAACAACCAGTAGGTTTCATTGTTAAAGGTCAAGAAAATAAAGTTTGTAAATTGAATAGATCAATTTATGGCCTTAAACAGTCTTCAAGACAATGGTATTTGAGATTTCATAGATCCGTAATCTCTTACGACTTCGTAATGATAGACGAAGACCATTGTGTTTATGTGAAAAAGTCCAATGATAAATTTGTAATTCTAAGTCTGTATGTCGATGACATATTGTTGGCCGGAAATGATATGGAGTATGTCCTGAATATCAAAAGTTGGTTATCATCAAATTTTGAAATGAAGGACATGGGTGAAGCAGAGTACATACTGGGTGTTAAGATCCACAGAGATCGTTCTAAGAGATTGTTAGCTTTATCTCAAGAATCTTATATTAAAAAGATTTAGGATGGATAGCTGTAAACCTATTGATACTCCTGTGGCTAAAGGCGAAAGTTTAAGTTTAGCAATGTGCCCAAAGACCGCTGAAGAAAAACATGAGATGTCAAAAGTACCGTATTCCAGCGCTGTTGGGAGTCTGATGTACGCTATGATGTGTACTCGCCCTAACATCTGCTATGCCGTGGGTTTGGTCAGCAGGTATCAATCCAATCCAGGTAAAGGTCACTGGACAGCTGTGAAGAGGATTCTAAGATACCTGAAAGGAACTGCGAATTATTCCCTTTGTTATCAAGGAAATGACTTGTTATTGAGCGGATACACAGATGCTGATTGGGGTGGTGACTTAGATGAACGTAAGTCCACCTCAGGTTATGTTTTCTTGCTAAATAAAGGCGCCATCTCTTGGAGAAGTAAGAAACAAACATGTGTATCATTGTCGACGATGGAAGCAGAGTTTGTAGCTTGTGCTTCAGCAGTTCAGGAGTGTGTTTGGTTGAAACGTTTTTTACAGCATTTAGGGATCGTAAGCGACACAGTGGGAGCTGTGACAATTTATTGTGATAGTCAAGCAGCAATCGCTTATACGAGAGATCCCAAATATCATGGGAAAACCAAACACATTGATACGAAATTCAACTTTATTCGAGACATTGTTGAAAAAGGAGAGGTGACATTGAAGTATTTATCTACGCATTTAATGGTGGCTGATCCATTTACGAAACCGATATCTAGAGATGTATTTCTGAAACATGTAAAATCTCTAGGATTGCGTAGAGTGTAATTGTATGTATAAGCAATGAACGTGATGTAATGCTCATTATTATATGACATTTGAATTTTTTTGCATTTGCGAGTTCTTATGTCTTGATTAAAAAAGTATGTCGGACAAGTTTGGAAGATTGGCTCTCTCACACGAGCAATCGCCTCTAATATCTATGTGATATGTAGAGATGAGGCAATGTTAATTTTGGATAATTAACATAAATTAGCCACCTTAGTACACAACTAAGATGAGATTATCGTTGATATTTACTTATTGGATAATCGAAATGAATTTCCCACAATCCATTACACTTGTCTAGAAGCCAGGTGTGGTTCTCTCTTGGAAAAGTTTTTGGAGGATTTATAAGAAGAGAGAATCAAGTCAGTATCGTGATATACTTGGACTAAAACCTGTACGATGTATTATAATTCTGAAATAGACATACGCTTCTAAATAAATAGAAAAGACATCGTAGCACGTGTTCATACCACGTGTGCTTTCAGTGACCCTATGGGAAATGAGTTGATAAATCCCTCTATCTCATTGTGTGAGATCCAGAGATTTGTAATTAACCTCATTTAATACCCTTAAGACTTTCGCCTGTTTCTTGAAAGTTTATTTTAGTGTTGCTACTTTAGCATGTAACCAATAGATCATGCGTGATTCGGTTTTGCGGTACATGACTAGGAAAGCAGCTAAAATGAAGTGGAAAGATAGTAGTGCGAAAGGAAGACTGTCTTAAAGTTTGTACATAATTTTTGTATTCACAGACTGGCCAGTTATGCTTTTAACTTGATGTTCTGAAACATAATTGTGAATGCATAGTTGAGATGAGTCAAGTATGCTCTCGTTTATTAATAGAGGGATAAGAGGTACAGTGACTCTATATATATATATAGTAAAAAGAGGTCTGGGGTATAGCGAGACTTGATGTCCTCATAATATTAGATCTTGAGCTGCTATATATCCTTAAACGGTGTGTAGTTATGAGCTCTTGATGTACTCGCTGGTCACACGATCCATTTGTCTGTATGAAATCGATGGTATATGGAAGTGATTGAGTAAAATGTAGGTCTAACCCTCATGTGCGAGTGGGAGATGTAAGTTAAGGAAAAAACCGGGTCGGGTCGTCCATGTGGGTTTGACCCAAACCCATTTTCCTTATTTTGAATTTGCCAAAGGAGGGAAGGGAGGGAGTGGTTTTTTATGGAAAAAACCAACTTCAACTCCCCACAATAACCATCCCCATTATTCCATCCATGGAGTTCAAAGAGGGTTGAGAGAAAAATCAAAAAGTAAGGAAGAAGATCTACATATATCATATACCATTCTACGAAAAGGACTCTTGGATTGTGGAAGAGAGAAAGGAGATTGATCCATTGGTGACATTCTTCGGACCCGTACATCGAAAAGGTTAGTGATCCGACCCTAGATCTTGGGACATTCAACATTTATTTCGCTGTAAATGCATAAGAGAATGCTTTCAAGTATCATGTGTTTCCTATGCATGATAGTTAATAATCATCATGTGAAGAACTCTAATCCATGCGAAGTAGTCATTAAAAAGATATGTTATTGATTAGGATTATTTAGGCCAACCATGTGCCGTTGCTGCTATATGTGACATAACCCTACTAGTTATTATACACCCATGATTAAGATTATTTTGACTCTGATTAGTAGTTTTATAAGTAACATGGACAATGCTCTATAAGTAGAATATTACCTGTATGTTTCGTCTAATACTCTCTCAATTTCCTTGTTGAAATACCGATCAATTCCTATCTTTTGGAGATTTTCAACCATTTGAAGACGAGTATATACATCCAAAGGATAAAGGGTTGGAACTGAAGAGAGGATTAATGTCTTAGAGATTCTTAAACACTGATATGAATATCACTAAAGTAACATGCATCAGGAAGGATACCTCCGTCTCCATACTTCATTAAAACCATTTGAAGGTAATTAAGACAATTAGTATCATGAAGATGAATAAGAGCAGCCGCAGTGGTGGATGGTGAGTTGAAAAGTGAACCGTTTTTCCTTTGATAATTCATGATGGTTTTCCAATCACTTAGGCCTCCGATCGCTTCCGATAAAGATGCTAGGTATTCTTTGCTTCCATTTGAGTTACTTCCATAGCATCTAAATTGGACACCAAGTAAAAAAATGAACAACTTATAGAAGCTCTAGTGTGACAAGAATACACAATACAAGGATAAATGAGGGAATATAAATCAATTCAGACCTCTCGAGTTCCAGGTCTCTACACCGGAATATTGTGTCTAAATCACTTGATGTCAAGGGAAGCACCAAATCCATATTCCTAGCATATTCAACCATGCCAGGAAATAAGATGTCAAAGCCAATTGGGGAACGTTGCTTCTCATCATTGATTGATCCAAAATTTGACTCGATGAAATGGAGACCTGCAGGATGTGAAGTATGGTAAGTTTAAATGTGGAAGCTTTCCACTTCAATAATTCTCACAAAGGAGTATATTGAAGTGAGTAAAGGCAAGATATATCCATGTACCTTTTTTAACCTGTCCTTCACCTACACCCCAACTATTCAGTGCTAAAATGGATGCTAAGGTCGATGAAAGAGCATCCTTGGTCAGTGAAGGATCGCAATGTAGAAGACCCCATGAACCATTGTCAAGTTGATTGTTCAACAGCCAATTGAGGCACCCAGCCCAAGCAGTATCATATGAAGACACAGAAAGTTCAATTTTATCAAACATCTTCTTGATTCTTTCTTTAGCAATATCTTAACGCTCTGCACGAAAATGGATGAATTTCAGTAATTTTGCCAGGAAGTTCATGTACGGAGAAAACCAATGTGAGAGAGAGGGAGAGAGGGAGAGAGGGAGTAGAACTAGAAGAGTGTACCAGCATAGAAGTCATTGACTGTGTAGTCACTCGGACAGGATTGTCTGATGTGGCTGTTTAGGAGGAAAAAGTATACATTTTATCATAAGAAATTTAATCAAATGTTCTAAATTACTACAAATAATATCCAAATTCAATAGAGTAAACTTCTTACCAAATTTTGAGTATCGGTTAAAATATCTATTGAACTAATTAACAAAGAATTTTTTAAAACATATTAAAATAAATTACCCATTTAAAATTTGGTTCATTTAACTTTTGATTCATCCGACAAAATCCGTGGTTAGAATTTGGTCGAATATTAACATAAGGCAGTTTTACTACTACACACAAATCGGAAAATCTAGAGAGAGAGAGAGAGAAAGAGAAAGAGAGAGGGAGAGAGACCCGAAATGCTTGGAGAGTGACCATGTCTCTTGGAGAAGGCCAAGGCTTTAGACTCCATGACCCCTATAGCAGTCAATGAAAGAAAAACCACGTGTCATGTCGGATTGGTTATCCTTGATTTGTTCACTAGGCCAAGGTGCTAATAGCCAAATACTTATTTAATTATATTGAAAATCAGTTAATAGAAATATCAAATTTTATTTCAATTATAATATTAATTTTTAAAACGAATCCATTTTTTATGTATAGAATTTTGAATATATAAAATTTTGAATTAATAAATATCCAAGTATATAAAAAGATATGTATAAGAAAAAATAGAGTGATTTTAAAAAAATGCATATAGAGAGAGAGAGGGGACATTAACGCCAAAAAATAGTTAAATATTATTTTAATAATTATTTTATTATTTTATCTTATAAAAAATAATGGTATTGAAATACACTATTATTTGTAGAAAAATATGAAACAACTGGTGTATATATTCATTAACAATTTAATTGCAATTAGTGAGAATGGTAGAGAGAGAGAGAGAGAGAGAGAGAGAGAGAGAGAGAGAGAGAGAGAGAGAGAGACCTGAATTACTTGAATCGAATGAACAGATAGGGCGTTGCAGTTGGGAGTGGAGGCTGAGTCTACCTTCGACGCCCTTTATAGTCATAGTTTACACCAAACCCCCCCCCCCTCCCCCCTCTCCCCCCCGAGTGGGGGCGGGGGCACTCGATCGTCGATGCAATGACGCAAAAATTCTACAGCCTGTGTAAATAATAATTCTATTTTCAGTGTTCAAGCATTTAATTTAAAATAAATTAATTTAAAAATTCTTCTTTTATAATAATTGTGGCCAAATTTCATTGATAATTAATTTTTAAAATAACGTTGTATATATACTTGTGGCCAAATTTTGTATTACAATATATTTTATTATATTTTAATTTTTATTTAATTTAAATTCATTTTAATCAATTATTTTTTTAATCGAACGGTATCGGATAACTTTTTTATTAGTCTCGACTAATCTAGCTCCAGTGCCTATGGGATCTTATTTAGAAGCAGTTCCTTAGTATAATTTTTTTATTTTTAAATTTTAAATTTTAAATTTGATTAAAAAATTTAATATTTTATTATCAATCGTTCGTGGATATCATTTCTACGCTGTCTGTTGATATTTCTCACTCAACAAGTGTCCAATCCATGGCCGCCAGACTAAGAATTCCGAACCATGACATCTCATCTGCCACTGCTTGCCCGGTTGAAACAGTTGGCTTACTGGTGATTACATGCATGTATATAAAATTTGGCCACAAATTTAAAATTAATTTCATTTAATTTTTTATTCGTTTACTCTGGTATTAATCTTTATACCGAAAATAATTTGTTCCTACCCTCTACGAGTCTCTCTCTCTCTCTCTCTCTAAAGAGAAAGAGATGACATATCCGAGGTGGACAAACCCCAGGTCTAGAGTATTCTGGATCGTGCACTTAAATATCATGTTTTCTTTTTTCTATACCAAAACAAGTCAAAATTAAGAATTTAGGGAAAAAAATTGAAAATGAGATAGAGAGAGAGAGAGAGAGCTGGCGTTGCTTGTTTTTGAGCTAGGCAACTTGAATTTGTCTGCTTGGGAAGCCATGAAGAATTGCATCCACTACATAAAAAAACATGGATTTTCGTGACGAAAAAAATTTATCACTATTTTACGACAAATTTAGCGATAAAAACTTTTTCGTTGCTTATTTGCCACAAAATTTGCGACGAAAATGAAGTCGTCACTAAATTAGCGACGGACACATTATTCATAACTAAATTCGTCGCTAATTATTGATGAAAAAATTTTCGTGACTAAATTTATCGCTAATTGGCGACAAAAAATTTTTCGTTGCCAATTTCGTCGCAAATTAGCGATAAATAATATTTCGTGACTAAATTTTGTCATGAATTTAAAATCCGTCACAAAATTTATTCTTTTTTAAATAAAATTTTATTTTTTCTATTTTTCTTTTTATTTTATTAATATGTTATATTTAAGTTAAAAATTAATTTAGTGACATATTTGTTTTCTATCCCTAAATTTAGCGACAAAAATCCCAATCTGTCGCTAAATTTTTTATATATAATTAAATAAAATATAATATTAATATAATATTTAAGTTAAAAAATTAATTTAGCAACGACGAAACTTATCCAGTGGTAATTTAGCGACGGATTTCCAAATCCGTCACTGTTTCAACGACGGATTCTAAATCTGTCGCTGAATTTAATCTTTTTTTAATAAGAATTTTATTTTATTTTTATTTTATTTTATTAATTTATATTAACAAATCATATTATTATGTTATAATATTTTAATTTACATTTTATTTTATTATATTATATTTCATTGTTTTAAAAAATAATATTATTTAATTCTGAAAAAAAAAACTATATATTTTATTTTATTTAAATTATATATATATTTTAATTAATTTATTATTTTTTTCTTTTTTTATTTGATTTAATATTTTTTATTATTGTATTGATAACTTTTATTTTATTTATATTATTTTATTCAATAATACAAAATTTTTAATTAAATATTAATCCGGACATGTTAGGTGTGCGTGAGCGTCGGCGCATGTAGGGGTGGGCGTCGGGTGCAGGCAGGGGCGTGTGCCTGCCTGGGCGCCCACGCTGCGCGGGAGCCCATGCCCTGCTCGCACCCGCCTCCTGTGCGCGCCTACGTGCTTGGCCCCCGCATATGCCCGCACGGGCGCCCGCCCTTCATTGTTAATGCTATTAAAGGGATTTGAATCTTGGACCTCACATTTGAATGGAAAACATGTCATCACTACACCACCACTTAGTGTTGTGTGATAATATTTTTTTTTTACTTTCTTCCTCCTCTTTTATTTTCTATTCTCACTTTTTTTTTTCTTCCTCTTACTCTCATCTCTATTTTTGGTTTTTTTTTCTTTCTATTCTCATTATTGAAATTTCTTATATATAATAATTATATTGAAATTTCTTATATATTCAAACAAATAAAAATATTTTGTGATTAAATATATAGATTTTTTAAATTATTAATATATTATAATTTATTGATAATTATAATTTTATATTATTGAGATGCCGTAATCCATGTTTAAACTATGGAGTAAAAAGGTAAAATAAAAATGAAAAAAAATAATAAAATAATAAAAATAAAAGAAAAACAGAAGAAAACAAAATATAATATTAATATATTTTTTAATTATTTATTTATTTTATTTTAAATTAGTATTTTATTATTTTTTATTTTATTAAAAATTATCATATTTATTATTTTTAATTAATATTATTTTAGGTTGGTGGATTAAATAAAAAAAGTTATTATATTTATTATTTTAAATTGTTATTATATATTATTTTATTATTATTAGAAAAATATGAAGGAAAGATAATAAATAAAAAAAAATTATATTACATAATATTATTTGGTTTGGTGGTTTAGGGTTTATGCTTATACGTGCGTGTACGTGCAGATATGCAGGAGTTTGAACCACAGTGGAGGCAGGAGGCAAAGCGGCATTTTCCAACAATTAAGTGAGGAGAGCAGCTGGAGCAAGGGTGCTGGCTCAGGCGGGCGGGCAGCTTGCAGGTTAGTACTGGCACAGATGGGTAGGGTGGGTGGGGCCATCCAGGCACGTGGCTTCCAGGCTAGTGCTGGCTCGTGGGCAGGGCTATCCAGGCACGTGCTGGCTCGGGTGGGCAAGGGCCTGTCCAGGCACGTGCGCTTCCTGGGCATTTGACGAATTTGGAATCAGCGACGGATTTTTTTATTCGTCCCTAAATTAGGGACGGATAATTTTTCGACGGACTTTTTTTTTCCTTAAATTAGCGACGAATTTTAGAGACAACAATTATCTGTTGCTAAATTTAGCGACGAATTTTAGATTTTCGTCACTGAATTTAGTAACGGATTTTTTTATGTCGCTAATTTACCAACGAAAAATTATTTGTCGCTAATTTAGTGACGGATTTCAGATTTTCATCGTTAAATTTAGCGACGGATTTCTAATTTTCGTCGTTAAATTTTTGCGACACGTTATTAGGGACGAAAAATTTTTCATCGCTAAATCCGTCGCTTATGTTTTTAGCAACGAATTTTTTTAAAATTTTCGTCATTAAATTTGTGGTTAAAATGCTATTTTTTTGTAGTGATCACTTTCTTAGTTACATTAGTTGCTCTATATTTGTTAAACAAATAAATATATATCTAATGTATATTTGAAATAGTTAAATTTATCACATATATAAATCTTCGTTCAAAAGGTTTTAGGAAGGTTTAAACTAATTTCATTAACAAATCTTTCTTATCTTTCTTAAAGGATTTGAACTTTTCTTGATTTTTCAAATATTTCTAAATACACTTGAATTCAATCATTTGAGATAAATAAATTAATTGTTTATTAAATAGATATATTTTAAATGGATTTCATTTCTTAATAAGTTAGTAAAAAGACCCCGACATTAAACGGATCGATAAAAACTATAAATGTTAATCCCAAAATGATTTGATTTGAAAGATTTTTTTTATTAAAATAAAAGTTTATTTAATATAGAAACCATTTTTACATATTTTATCAAAGGATAATTTGATGAGAAAACATGCGTCATGAGAGTTTTGTTCCTGAAAAACCTAATTTAACTTAAACAGAATTTAGTCGGATTCAATATTGTGGTGCCAAGTCTTTTAGAGGCTTTTTCCTTGGTATATTGTGGGTATTAGTTACTTCTTTCATGACATTTTGATATACTCAGTGCAATCGTTAACAAATGAAATTTATCATTAATAACTATATTTAACATCACTAACTATTTTTGATATTGAATTGTATTAATAATATTGATAAAAGAGTTAGGGATGTAGACAAAGCCTTGTTAGATACTTCTATTCTCTCTTAATTAAGGTGATTTTGAAAATCAGGGGAGAGGATGGTATTAGTGAAATTGAAAGCTGTAACACCCAAAAAAAAAATGGAGACGTAGCGTTTTGGGATAAAACGCTGCGTCCTCAAATTTGGGGATTAGGGTTGGAAACCCTAATCCCTCTCCCTCTCTCCCTCTCTCTCTCTCTCACTCTCTCTCTCTCTCCCCCGACCCTTCGTTTCTCCTCCCACCGCAGCGCTACTCCTCCTTCGCCACGAGCTCCGCCGCCAACAACCCACCACCATCATCGCCACCTTCTTCTTCTTCTTCTTCTTCTTTTTCTTCTTCTTCTTTCCCTCTCGGTTTCTCTCTCACAGTCTCTCCCTCTCACGATTTCTTGCGACCTCTTTCCCTTCCGCCACCCACCGCCGCTGCTTCCTCCTACCGCGAGCGCAACCCAGCACCTTTGCATGCGAGCGAGCCATAGACCAGCAAGCCCGCTAGCCGAAACCCACTGGCCTGCTGACCCGCGAACCCACGAGCCCGCTATAACCCACGAGCCTGCGACAACCCGTGAGCCCGTGACAGCCTACGAACCTCCACGCAGGTAACTGACTTAGGGTTTTACTTCCGATCTAAATGTTTGAACCTAACTAATAAACCCTATCTTGATAGGTAGCATTTCAGATCTTGGAGTAATCGAGAAGACATTCGGATAAAGGTCTGTGATCCAAGAAAAACCCTAGGTGAGTGATTTCGGATCCATTCGATTTGATTATCGAATTTAGGGTAAATTTAAGATAAGAAGTCTTGTATATACTAGAATGTATACTAGATTTTAAATGAATGTATTTTCGGATATTATATGCGGCTCATTAGGTTAAGTATCAAAATTTATATGAAATGGGACTGTTCAGGATGATAGAATCAAATTCAGTTGATTTGAATAGTTTTCCTTGGAGTTTAATATGCATGAAAATAGTTAGAAATTGTGATTTTAGTGCAAGGGTTGATGCAATCTTTCTCATTATAAATTGTTTTGCTTATAGGCAATTTAAATACGATCTCCATATTATGAAAATAGACTCATATACCTTGAAAATGACACATGCCTTGAAACATTTGGATGAAAATTGAAAAGTGTATGATTTTTCAAAAAATTTTCATCTTATAGGAAAATTATTTATTTTAAAACTTATTTCCGATCTTGAGTGGTTTTAGGGTTGAATTTGACTTGGTTTAAAAGTACGTTAATTGTTTATAAATGAATGCAACTGATGACATTAGAGTGTATTCATAAATTGAAGAGTTAATGTTTGTACAAACTTGGAAAAAATGGATAAACCCTATAATACTTGAAAATTTGATGTTAACTTGTGATGATCTGATTATGTTGATTTTTTTGGAGACTCGAGAAGTCAGATTTGATTTGTTTTGAAAATAGGGAGTGACCACCCTCCTTAGAACTATGAGTGAGAATTTGACATTTTCTATTGATTGACAAATCATATTTTATCAATTTTCAAACGATATGATTTCTATACGTGTGAAAACTAAATTTTTAGATTTTGATAGACATATTTTGTGACTATTGGAGTGTCCCAACTGCTAATTTTATAGATTACGTATCCATGAGTTTGATAACTGATATTGTGTCACTTTTTTGACATATTGACATGTTTTAATACTTCTAGTATATTGGTACGTAGTTTTAAATGTATTTACATGTACTATTTGAGCTATACGCCTGGTCAAAATTATATTACAATGCATGGGGCTATATACTCGGCCGACATGATATGATGCATGGGGCTACGTGTCCGGCCGACTTGGTGATATGGTGATATGCTTCCTATAGCATTCCATAGCTACGAAGGACATTTGATAGAGGCACCCCTTGTGCCCGGATACGTTTCGGCCGGAGGTATCCGCTATATCATCATGTGTATGGGTGCCCTAAGTTGACCCTCATCGGGGAGGGCGTGAGTTTACCTCTGTCTAACACTAGGCGGGACACCATACACGACCGACTATATATATGTATCATTATTATTATTTACAGGCTAGTTGGAGTAGTCTGTGGTCAACATTGGGCTAGAGAGTTATTATTTGATATTTGCATAGTGAAAACCCCCAATGCGCTCGTCTTTGGTCTAGGTAGGCCATTGTTGGGGTTGTTTGTTTGGTCGACTCTACATATGTGATTTGATACATGGATGGATGCATATGTTATTTTCTGATGTGTGCCTTGAGATATGTTTTATTCTGAAACAGTATGTTATTTTCGCACACTCGATATTTTGTTACATGATTTGACACTTCAAATTCACTTTGATATTGATAGTATGATATTAATCCCCTCACTTGCTTAGTATCCTTCCATAGATACTCACCCCTCACTTTTTTTCCCACAGTATTAGTCGTGGACTGAGGAAGTATTATTGTGATTGTATTCTTGCGACGAGAAATTGATAGTACCGGGTTTGGATATGGATGTTACCATATTTTTTGTTACGATTATTGGAGATTTTAGTTTCATTTAATTATTTTTGGGATGACTGTATAATTTATATATATTTATTTGTGAAACTCTCATAATTTATTTGCATTGAACCGATTGTACGTATTTAACTGTCACTTGGGAAAATTATTATATATTATGTAAAATTTTAGATCCGCTCAGTATGGCGGCTGCTCATGCTCTAGTTAGGCATGACAGTAAAGGTCTGTGGCTAGATCTGTTAGAAATTTTTATAGTCTTACATTGTTCTGGATGTTGGCTGTGGTATTGGTTGATTTTGGAGAGGTCGGGATGGTCATTTATTTATTTTACAGGATGAATGTTGATATACATGTTAAATTGTACTTGAGAGACCTCCGAAATACGGGAAGATTCTGTCCGATTTTCTGTAAAAATATAGTCGGCATCTAGGATAACGGGCGGCTGTTCATGACCCCAATTCGAAACGTGACAAAAGCTAATCTCGTTATTCCATTTTTTTAGCATAGAATTTTCTTATTTTAGTTCTCATATATCATTTTTAATCTGTTTTATTTATTTAGAAAATGTCGAAAGATTATTGATTTTTGAATTTCAAACTTAATTTTTATCAGGATACTACATATGTTTTATACAATATATTCTTGTAGTGAGTGATGAGTATTTTGAGAGAATGAAATGTCTGAGTCAAATTTATCTATAGTTCTTTTTTAGATGATCGGCTAAAATTAAGTTTCTTTATTTTTGATACAATTATATCTCAAAAAAATTTTATTAAATTTATCAAGATAAATAGTTTTTTCATAATTTGGTTCAAAGTATTGGAAAATAGGTTAGGCAGGTTCGAAAGATTTGATTATTCAATTAAAAGGTGTCATTATTTGAAAAGCCCTCCTTCAAATTCAGAAAAGTTGGGCAGAAAGTTTTTCTCACCATGAAGGTCACATTTCATCGTCATTTTCATAGGGAAACAGTAAAAATTGGGACAGCTCAAGTGATAGAATCTCCACACTTTTATATTTCATTTTTCGATTCGAATCCACTTGATTACATATCATTGTACAAAAAAAAAAAAACAAAAATTGGGTAAAAAAATTTTTATTCAAAAAAAGTTGGGTGGAATAGCCGATTTCTCATTTTAGATTTTGAGGAACTCAAATCTCCCCTTCAAGGGATGGGTTTCGACAGTAAATGGTTTCGGTTTTGATTTTAGAATCAAAACCACAAAAAATAAAAAAATAATAACACATGATATATTAAATATATATATATATATATTAACTCTTGTTTAAATTAACTCTTGTTTTTAAAAATTGAGTGTATTCTCATAGGGTGTTGAGATATCAAAAGTTATGGTTATTTTCACCCTTTTTGTAAGTATTACACAATATTACTTAAAAATTTATTTATGCTAATCAACATAATAAATTGAAAATTAAAATATCCAATAACTCACTATATTTAACGGTTAATTTTAATATTTTTTATTATAATTTACAAATATTTAATTTTTAATAAAAATAAATCATTGGGGTTCATTTTTTTTTTAATATGAATCGAAATCAAAACAAATCTAATCCATAGAATTCTGGTTTTAATTTTAGAACTTTGAACGATCAATTACCAACGTGCCTAATCGGAAGTGGTGACTTTCAAATGCTGCCTGCCAATGATATGTTGATGATTATGAAGGAATGACATGAAATGCTAGTCTATAAGTATATGGAAGAGTAACAAATCAAGAAAAGAGTGTGGGGGTAGTTTGGACTTTGGAGTTGGAGGGGATGACAACATAGCTTAGACTGAAAGGCGCATAGAACAGATGTTGAAAAATAAAAGATTCTCCCCTTTTTATAAAGTTCAAATCAAATTTATAGAAAAAAAAAAATTAGAGATTTTTTATTTTATTAATTTAAACAAATCACATAAATTTTAATCTGACTCGTATTAAATTATAACTCTGTGTGCAATGGTTTAATATTTAATTATAAAAGTTTATAATATTTTAGTTAAAAAATTATTTTTTATTTAAAAATAAATAAAATTGAATTTATTTTTGTCAATAACACGTGGATTGTTAATAAAATTGTCAATAACACGTGCATTGTGAAACACTTAAGACTTTTCCAAAGATGAGTCTATCTTCTATTCCTAAACAAGAAAATTAAGCCTAGATGATGATAGACTGGGGAGAAAGTTCAGCCTTGATGGAGTACATTTGAATGCACCTCAAACCAAACATACATCCAGTTTTTTGTTTACTTCATTTTACAGTCATTTATTTTTACTTTGATTGGACTCTATTTATGGACTTTTGACCACATTCTCTATAGAGCCCCGGAAAATAATTTTAGTGCGGCCGATTTCTCCATATTGATAGGAGGTTTGGCTTGCTTCTCCCCCATGCTAACACAAAAAAAGGTGGTTTTTTGGGATTTTTATTTTTGATACATATTAGGATTTGAACTCGAGTCTATTATATGGGGAAAGGAGGAAGGGGGAAATGGAAAGGTGTCACTTAAGTCAGAGCTCTTTGGCATTTTTTGAGTCTTTTAAGTTTATAATTTCTTTTCTTCTCGTTTAACTGAATTTTGATTTCCATTTATTTACCGCTTTTCACTACTCAATTTGTCCATCAATTACGGATTTATTGCCAAAAGCTTGGGACAAAATCTCTTTCTTGACTCAATCACCTAAATGAAGATCAATCTATTAAAGTTTGCAAATTGTGTTGACTCGCTAGCACGGATGAAGCCATGATATTCTTCTTGGAGCCATAAAACAATAATTAATAAAAAAATTATAAAATAAAAATGTATTAAAAATTCATATAATTCTAATTAAAAATATAAAAAATATTAAACAAATTAAATAATTTACGAAAATTGTGTTTTCCGCTTTTTCATTAATTCAAATTCATCTATTATCGATTTTGAATTACTATAAAAAAAAATATGAAATTAGTGACGGATTTAACAACAAAAATTTTAAAAAATTTTCGTCACTAAATTTATTAGCTATAGATTTAATGATGAAAAGAAATGGACAAATCTCCTCAAATATGACCCAAAATGTAGCATTTGAGTCAACACTCGAAAATATCGTTTCAAAAGTGCTGCTCAAGTAAATAACGATCAATTCAGGTATTTGCTTAAACTCAACTTTAAATTTCCAAGATCGGTTAGTAGATTCTGGTTGCGATTATCGTATGATTAGGGATAAGAAGAAATTTAAAAAACTAAAACATCTTCCAAGTCATAAGACAGTTAAGGTCGCTAATAGGAATAATTTGAATGTAAAATAATTCGGAGAAT
The DNA here is from genome assembly GCA_033439265.1 of Dillenia suffruticosa. Lineage (NCBI taxonomy): Eukaryota > Viridiplantae > Streptophyta > Magnoliopsida > Dilleniales > Dilleniaceae > Dillenia > Dillenia suffruticosa. The sequence goes on from JAVTVX010000001.1 coordinate 1,656,421, forward strand.
TTGATATTTTTGGAAAAAACTCTAATACTTTATATGTTCCCGAATTTCATTTAATCTTATATCTATTAGTCAAATTACTAAAGATCAAAATTGTAAAGTTATATTTTATCCTGATACTGTTGTTTTTCAGGATCTCAAAACAAATCAAGTGGTTGGTAGGAGATTCAGGAGAAATAATCTATATTTTTTTAATCAAGATAATTATATATACACGGCATATCAAGGAGAAAATTACATTTGTGGCATGGTAGATTAGGATATCTTAATAAACAAGTTTTGAAATATCTATTTCTAACAAAAAATTATGAAAATAGATATTGTAAAGTTTGTATTTTTGGAAAAGAAACTCGAACGCATTATCCGATTTTGGAAACAATTTACAAAAATACTTTTAATCTTGTATATTCTGATATTTGGACATCTCCTGTAATATGTAAACGAGATTTTAAATATTTCATATTTTTTATTGATCACAAGACTAGATACATATAGATATATATGCTCACTTCAAAAGCACAAACATTTGAAACATTTAAAAGTTTCTACAATTATATTACTAAACAATACAATGCAAATATAAAAATATTTAGAACTGACAATGGAGAGAATATATGAATCATGCATTCACAACTTTTCTAAAAGAAAATGTAATAATCCATCAAACCTCATGTCCATATACCCCTCAACAAAATGGAATAACCGAAAGGAAAAATTGACATTTACTTGAGATAGCAAAACCAATCATATTCTATGCTAACATGCTTAAAATTTTTTGGAGCGATGCAATTAGTATTGCCGCTCACCTAATTAATCGCTTACCCACTAGGATAGTTCAAAAAATCTTCCTTAAAAGTCCTTAATAAGAGTAAATCAAATATTACTCACTTAAAAGTGTTGGATGCATATGCTATACATATACCAGAATAATTTAGAAATAAATTGGATAAAAAAGGGAGACGGTATGTTTTCATAGGATATGGGTTATTTCAAAAGGATTATATATGTTATGATCCTACGACTAACAAAATATACGCATAAAAAATGTGATATTTATAGAAAATGAGTTCTATTTTGCATATATAAGCGAAACAAAAACACCATAAAAAGAAAATCTACAAGTTTTCTTATTAACTCCAAAAGAAATTAGTAATCCCTTTCGCTAATCTAATGAAGAGGAAAATCTAGAATAAAAGCAAGAAAGAGGATAACTAGAAAATTCTGAGCAAAGGGAAGATATAAGCTCCTTCAAACTGAAGAAAGTAAGGAGTAAGAGGAGACAAAACCCAAGAAGACTTACTTCCTTCATAAGTAAATGAAGAGTCCAATAATTTGCCATCATCTCCACCACCACTCAGAAACTCAACAAGGCTGAGATTTCCTCCATCAAGATGGAAACAGTACATCTCTAAGGTTACATCTTATCCTATTGCTGACTATTATACTACCACTAATGTTTCCTCAAGTCACCAAGAATTCTTGAGTGACATTGATCAAATACAAGAGTTTAGAAATTTCAATGAGGCCAATGATCACCCAGAATGGAGGAAAACAATGAAAGAAGAGTTAGATACTCTCACAAAGAACAAGATTTGGGAAATATCAACTCTCCCAAGAGGAAAGAAAGCAGTCAGATGTAAATAGGTTTATAAGATCAAATATTAAAGTGACGGTTCAATTGATCGCTATAAGCCTAGACTTGTAACCAAAGGGTTTACCCAGACTTACGGAGTGGACTATACGGAAACCTTTCCACCTGTAGTAAAAATGAACACCATAAGGGTTCTCTTATCTCTTGCCACCAATAGGAGTTGGCCAATATACCAGATGAATGTAAAAAATATCTTCTTACAAGGGGAGCTAGAAGAGGAGGTCTACATGCATCTACCTCAAAGGCTCAATCAAAGTCACGAAGGACGAGTGTGCAGACTGAAGAAAGCTATCTACGGTATCAAACAATCTCCTCGGGCCTGATATGCAAAAATAAGCTCTGCGCTTCTCAGTATAGATTGTTTTGTATGTGACTTGTCGTAGTTCCATTAGTAAAAATATCAGCAAACTGTTCATTACTTTTCATGTGAGGAGTGACTATAGTCTTGTCTTCAACCTTTTGACAAAGGAAATGGCAATCGACTTCAATATATTTTGTTCTCTCATGAAAGACAGGATTAGAAACAATAAGAATAGCAGACTGATTGTAGCAAAAGAGTTTGATAAGAGAAGTGATCAAAAATCTCAATTCTTCAACTAGAGTTTTTAGCCAAACGATCTCGGAGGTTGTTGCTGCTATGGCTCTGTACTCAGATTCTACACTTGATCTTGAAAGTACAGATTGTTTTTTGCTCTTCCAAGATACGAGATTCCCACCAACAAATATGCAATAACATGTGGTGGATCTTCTATCCATTGAATCTCCGACCCAATCTGCATCACAATAGTCCACAATTTTTGAAATTTGATTATTCTTCATGTAGATTCCTCTCCCAGGAGATCCTTTAAGATACCTAAAAATCCTTTCAGCTGCCTTCCAATGACACACTTTAGGAGCATGCATGTACCGACTGATTTGACTCACAGTATATGTAATGTCGGGTCTAGTGATAGTTAGGTAAATGAGCTTCCCAATGAGTCTATGGTACCTCTGTAGATCTGTGAAAAGTTGATCAGCATCCTTTTCTTCATCAGAGATTGAGATAGGGCTAATCGCTGGTTTTACTCCCAATTTACCTATCTCCTGCAAAAGATCAAGAGTATATTTTTTTTGGGATATGACAAGCTCCTTGTAAGAGTAGACAAGTTTTATTCCTAAAATATACTTTAGTAGCCCTAAATGTTTAATTTCAAAATTAGATTTAAGAAAATTTCTAAGTTGATCAATTTGACTCATATCACTTCCAGTAACAATGATATCATCAATGTATACGAGAAGTCTAATACTGAGATTAAAATTTTCCAACAATATGTATGTGTTGATGCAGCTATGCTATTAATATGAAGGATGAGATTGAGCAAGCAGCCAAGGCCAACTATTGGGAGTAGCGGGGCTGTGGATGGTATTACAATTTTGGAACACCTCTTCTGTTTTATTACTGAAAAGTGCATCTGTTAGTACTGCTCGTTGTTTATGATATGGGCGATCATATTCAGTTATTTATTACCCATCTCCGCTGATACTCTTCTCTTTGGATGGTGTTTCATTACCTCGCATCTTTTGGTTGAACGAATAAACAACAAAGGATATTCTTGGTCTCTAGTTTCCTGTACTCTGGTGCTTTGCCTTTAAAAACATTTTATTTCTCCCCATGAAACTCCAAATATTTCATTAAAGGCTAGTGAGCGAATGGTTTGATTTTACATTGGATTATGTTTTCAATAATTGTCTTGGGAAGGAATCTGGTTTTCTTCACCATCAATTTTCAGTCATGTCAAGTGTTATGGGAACCATGTATGTGAGCATTTTCAAAATGCAGCTGGACTATCGCAGGATTATTATTATTATTATGTTTTTTTTTGTTTTTGACCGATTGACATGCAGAGATATACTCCAATTAATTCATTGCGAGTTATTATCGTACATTCTTTAAAGAAAAACCCTTTTATTTAAGAGACCCAGCATTTTTTACTATTAAAGTTGTACAATTTTATTAGTATATTATACCGAAAAATTCTTTAGCAAAATTTGTAATTAGTTGCTAGGTAAAATCTCTCAGTTGACTTCTTTCAGCATATGGCAGCACTTAGTTCATGACTTGTTATAACACGCAAAAAACAATGAAGTAAATCACATAAATAGATAATATTGCGATCAGATTTACGTAGTTCAACTAAAAATTATACAACATGCAAATAGACGAGCAAATCCACATATGTAAAATATAGGCGCAAAGCATGGAGAGTACAAGAGAAGAGTTGCCTAATATTCCCGTTACACTCAAAACTTGAAATTACCCGGAAGAAATCCACGACTCGATATGGGTACAGGTCGAATTTATACTACAGCACAGTTTGATAAATTTTTAGAGTCAAGTAAGTAATTTTTTGAATCATAAGAAAAATATTATATAAAATGTTTTAACAATAAACAATTAAGAGAGAAAATTAAATAAAAATAATGAAATTTGATATTTATTTTTCAATTATATAAAATTACATCCATTCTAAAATTAAACTAGAGTTATTTTAAAAAATAAAAATAACAGCTCCTTCTTGACTTATAGTATAAAGTAAAATTTTGGAAAGAAGCTCATCTTGAAAATAACAATAAATTAACAACATAAACAGATATGGTTCCACAGTTAACAATTTTAATGGAGTATTTTTTCAGTTCACTAATAATATTTGGTTGTCTCATATATATTTAAAGTAATATTTCAAAAATAAGCACATCTCAATTTTGAAAATAATAACAATTTAACGATATAAACAAATATAGACCGACAGTTATATATATATTCTATACACGTGTAAATTATATAAAAATTTGTTTATTTATAAATTGATTTTGAGCACGCATATATATTAGTATCAAATTTAAACAATTATTTTTGTTGAACTCTAGCCTGTAATTTTGAAGAACCTAGGAATTTTAATTTGGAAAAAATATTTTGAAAAAGAATAATTTTAAAAATGTGAAATGATATTATCTGTTGGTTTAATTTAATGTAAAAATTCGTATTTCGGATCTAATCATTCATTTAATCCATTAACCACAAATTAAAACAAGCTTTGATCTAAACCCAACACGACACTTGTCAAAACCCTCCACCTTTGGGTTTGCTCACTACAATCAATTTCCTCCTCACAGGTCAAGCCCATATATACCAAAGGTCGGCTGATACAGTAGAAAGAGCTCTGTATCCATTAATCAAATACTTGTATTCGAACCTCTTTGAAAATAAAAAAAACTATTTTGAGAGACCTCCCCTTCTATAGGAAATCCGACAGTCAGATCAATCCAAATTAATTGAAGCAACACTCCAGACTTCCGGGTCGGGGACAAAAAAAAAATTCAAACCTACATATAGAGGTAGAGTATTTGCATTCAAGGCACACCACTCTCTTTTGGAGTACCGGGGAGCACGGAGCTTGGGAGAAAATGGATATTAGTGAGGAAGAGAGGGAGGAAAAAGGAGAGAAGTTTAGAAGATTATGTTCTTATCGGAGGGGGGGGGAAAAAAAGAAGAGAGAGAGAGATATAGAGAGCGGGGAAGGTTCTACCAGGAGAAAAAAGAAAATTCAAGCTTTCATTAAGGTTTGATCACAATATCCTTTTTTAAAATTATTTTTGCAAAACTATCTCTTTTGGAAGATATTTTTAAAAACATCATTTTCCATAATTTTTCATAAAAAACTATAAAAATTTTAAAATATTCATTTTCCTTCTCAAAAATTTGTGTTGGGGCTTTTTTTTCAAACTATTTTGAAATCCTTACGGGCAGAATTGTAATCTTAAAAGTTTGGGGCAAAATGTAATTCTGAAAAATTGTGGGGCCGAGCTCTGATTTCGAAAGAAATTATTTTACTTAAGAAACACTATGAGTAAATTTATAAATTTTGAAAAAAAAAACCAAAAAAAGGTTAAAAATATAAGCTTATTTGAAAATTGAAAATTTCAGAAAAATGTGTAAGTCTTTAGAAAGTGAGTATTAAGTGGCCCTCTTTTATTTGTCTGTGCATGTAAGTATTAAACAACTCTTTTTTTGATTGCTTTTGTTGGCTTACGTATTAAGCAACTTTTTTTATTTGTTTTTATTTAAGTATTAAACAATATTTGCTCAAATGAGATTAATTTTCCACTTCCTTGTTTGTTAATCATCTTTCAAAGTAACAAGAAGGGTGTGTTGAGATTGGTAAGACATGCGGGTTACAGGAGTCATATTTAGACATAAAAAGGCGGAGCTGGAGAAATGAAGACAGACAACAAGGTTCTTTGCCTTCTTGAAAAAGGACGAGGCTACAATTCTCTTATTTCTTCATGTTGGTTTTATTTAGAGGACCTATAAAAGCCAAGAAAGCAAATTCTTGACAAAGGCAAGAGGGTAGAATACTGAAGGCACTAAGCTAGTTAGATAGCTCTATTCTATCTTCATCTCATTACAATCAATTGGCATATATATAACTTCATTTATGGCAGTCACCAATTCAATTGGGGAAGAAAATCCATCAACCCTGGAGTATAACAAGTGAAGCACTTGGCTCATTTTCCAGAATAGATCCTTGCATGCCATAGGAACAACACTATCTTTGGTCTCCAAAATCATCCTCAACAATTTCTTCCTATTTTCGCCAATGATTTCCCTCAATTCTTTTATAGAATCTTCTTCTGTAATAAGGCCTCCGCTGCGTATCATATGGAATTGTACGGCATTTAGCTTCCCTTCCTTGGCTTCCCTCTGCAACGTAGAGTCAATAGTTCCATTAGAACAACGTAAGAATACAAGAGTATGGACACAGTACTAGGATGGTTTTTACCTCGTAGGTTTGAATGTCATTTAGCAGACGACCACCAGTGCTCATAAGTTTGTACAAACCATTGTATTCGGGACTTGCAACAATCTCTTCTGAAAGCTTAGGCCCCACAAGGTAGAGAGTTGGAAGGACAATAGGTCCTAAAGCCAATGAAACATAACCATTTTCCATATACTCATCCATTGGTGGAACAACCTTGTCTCTTCCCCACTCTGCTTCTATCCCCCTAGTCTTGAGCACATCCATCCACTAAGCACCATCCGCAAATAAAAACGCAAGCATTTATCATTCTCAACATTGTTGCTTCGATTTGGAACTAGTAAAAAGGTTTGTATTTAATTAAAAGCAATAAAATTCAATTAAATTTCATATTTTTGCTTTTTTTTCCTAAGAAAAAAAATGAGTATTTCAAAACGGAATTGAAGCACTACTAAACAGATGGATCTCACCACAAAAGTTAAATATCAAGGTAAAGACCAACTTGGGACTTAATAATTAATGAGTAATTAGGCTAAAGAAGGTCCTTACAATCTGAATGAGGTGAGCTTTTACACAACGTCCTTGCCATTTCAGTGCCATGTCTGCAGACTCGTAGATGGTGTCCCGAAGTGCTAAAAATATGATTTCAACTGCCTCAGAGCAATATTCAGTATCTTCATCAATATCCCACCTGCAGTTTAAGTTTTAGTTCCCTTAACTATCATCATAGGAATGGTAGGCATGATTTTGAAGTTGAGCAAACATACTTGTCAAGCAAATGGATAAGGTTTTCTTGTTCTTGTTGAGAACGTCCGGCATCAAAAAAGTTATTGACCACATAAGCAAGCACTGCATGCTTGATCCATGATATGCGAGCATCCAATAGCTCAGGAGTGAAGAGCGTTGCGGCAGCAGAAAGGGCACAAGTGACCACCTTTTGTCGGGTAGAATTTAGTCTGTCTAGTCTGAATTCTCTTTCCCACCTGTTACACTTCAAAGTAAGTATCTCCAATCATGAAAGAAGCTATAACAAATTCTTGAGCCAAACTGAGTGAAGCATACACCTCTCAAGCTGCTTGATCTCTTCTTGGTGCAGTGACTGACACATATTGAAATCAATCACTCCGAGGTTTTTAAAACTTTTATTGGAAATATTTGGACAGCTGATCACCAATATGAGTTCAGAGGATTCAGTCAATTGTAATGTTATATGGAGATGATAGACCACTAATTTATGATAAGAGAGAGAGGGAGAAAGAAAGGATCGTACCTATATGAAGTTTTTGCAACTTTCACATGATCTTCTTTATACTCCCTTAAATATGCCTTGTTCACCATTCGATCCAAACTTGCATGGTAGGGAAAGATTAGGGCATTAGTCACCTAGATCAATAAAGGGAACAATGTCAATTAACTTGAGCAAGGTAGTGACATGGCATGTGTCCAAGCCTATTATATGAGGTTCACTTGCTTTTGTGAGGCGGATACCCATAACAGAGGGAATGCTAAGTTTTACGTTAACTAATTCTATAAATAAAAGTATGGTACAGAGATCTTGAAACTTTTTGCTTTACAAACTACCTCTTTAAGTAAAAATTCAAGTGACTCTAAGAAACAATGATAAGATAAAACATTAAAATGTTTACTTGTTTACTCAGACTGCCATCTTTAATTGAACCATCGCATAGTTTTCGTTGTAGGAACTGCCTCGACCAAACATTTTGCTCCTCCAGAGCTGACTCATCTGGATAAATGGCAAGCTGTGAAGCCTTAAATAGTTCCAGCACAGCAGTTGTGTCATCCTTATATTGTCCTTTAAGTGAATCAAGGTACTGGTCCTTTTCAACAAATTGAGTCAATAGGTCTGCATCGCACAATACCATCTCATTATGGAAGCACATCTAAAAGCTTAATGCACTCTAAAAGTCTTGATTAATTTGATACCTGATGAGACATTATACCCACTAGTTCGCAGAAGTCGAAATGCCAAAGCACAAGTTGTGAGGTCTAAAATGGTCTCTTCATCTCCCTGCAACCACTGCCTGTCTGTGGATTAGTATCATGTGTCCTATGCACGATAGTTAGACAATAATCGTCGTGTGAAGAACTCTAAGTGGTGCACAGTTATTATTCAAGAGATATGTAATTGGTTGGGATTATTTTAGACCAACCATATCCCATTATTGCTGTATGTGGCACTATTAGTTATTGTACACCCATGATTGAGATTATTTTGATTCTGATTAGTAGCTTTTAGGTAACATGGACAATGCTCTACATGTAGAATATTACCTGTATGTTTCGTCTAATACTCTCTCAATTTCCTTGTTGAAATGCCGATCAATTCCCATCTTTTGAAGACTTTCAACCATTTGAAGATGATTATATGCATCCATAGGATAAATGGTTGGAACTGAAGAGAGGATTAATGTCTTAGAGATTCTTGAACACTGATAATTATATCGCTAAAGCAACATGCACCGGGAAGGATACCTCCGTCTCCATGGTTCGTTAAAAGCATTTGAAGGTAATTAAGACAATTAGTATCATGAAGATGAACCAGAGCAGCTGCAGTGGTAGATGGTGAGTTGAAAAGTGAACCATTTTTCCTTTGATAATTCATGATGGTTTTCCAATCACTTAGGCCTCCCATCGATTCTGATAAAGATGCGAGGTATGCTTTGCTTCCATTTGAGTTACTTCGATAGCATCTAGATTGGACACCAAGTAGAAGAATGAACAACTCATGGGAGCTGAAGTATGACATGTATACATAAGGCAAGTGCAAATGAGGGTATATAAATCAATTCAGACCTTTCAAGTTCCAAGTCTCTATGGAAGAAGATAGTGTCTAAATCACTTGATGTCAAGGGAAGCACCAAATCCATATCCCTAGCATATTCAACCATGCCTGGAAATATGATGTCAAAGCCAATTGGGGAACGTTGCTTCTCATCATTGATTGATCCAAAATTTGACTCGATGAAATGGAGACCTGCAGGATGTGAAGTATGGTAAGTTTAAATGTGGAAGCCTTCCACTTCAATAATTCTCACAAAAGAGAATACTGAATGGAATAGAGGCGAGACATATCCACGTACCTTTTTTAACCTGCCCCTCACCTACACCCCATCTCTTCGGTGCTAAAATGGATGCTAAAGTCGATGAAAGAGCATCCTTGGTTAATGAAGGATCGCGATGTAGAAGACCCCATGAACCATCATCAAGTTGATTGTCCAACAACCACTTGAGGCACCAAGGAAACAATGGTGCATGTAGTGAGTCCGGAGAAGGAACCATTGCAACCCAAGCAGTATCATATGAAGACACAGAAAGTTCAATTTTGTCAAACATCTTCTTGATTCTCTCTTTAGATCTCTCAACACTCTGCACGAAAATGGATGGATTTGAGTAATTTTGCCAGGAAATCATCTGCAGAGAAAACTAGTGAGAGAGAGAGAGTAGAAGAGTGTACCAGCATAGAAGTCTTTGTTTGTGTTGTCACTCGGACAGGATTGTCTGAAGTGGCTGTTTAGGAGGGAAAAGTATACATCTTATCGTAACAAATTTAATCAAATATTCTAAATTATAACATAATGATATCCGAATTCAATTAACACCTTATACCCAATAATTCTAACAAAAATCAAGTATGAGTTAAAATATATTTTGAATTAACTAAAAATCTTTTTAAAACATATTAAAAAAATAACCCATTTCTTGCTTTTGAATTATCAGAGAGAGAGAGAGAGAGTGAGAGAGAGACCTGAAATCCTTGAAGAGTTTCCACGGAGAAGACCATGTCTTTTAGAGAAGGCCAAAGCTTTAGACTCCATAACCTCTATAGCAGTCAATATGGAAAGAAAAACCACATGTCATGTCAGGTTTGGTTATTCAGTTTTTTTTTTTTTTTTTCCTTTTAACCGGAAATTGGTTCAAGAGCCAAATCTTCTCTTCCAAAAATAAATGTAGAGCCTATTATCATAAAAATATTTATTTAATTGAAATATCAAATTTTATTTCAATTATAATATTAAATAGATATATATAAGAAAAAACTGAGTAATATTAAAAAACACAAAATAGAGTAACAGAAGAGACATATAAAAGTAATAAAATAAGAGAGAGAAAGAGAACATTAACACTCAGTCTCTTAATTATACTGTTGTGTAGTATGTATTAAAAAATAATTAATTAGAACATTATTCAATAATTATTAATTATTTTATTACTTTATCTTATTTAAAATAATGATTTCGAAAAACCATTTACTTATAGAAAAATATGAAACAACCGTTGGATGTATTCGATAACAATTTGATTGCACCAGCGAAAATGGTAGGGGGAGAGAGAGAGAGAGAGAGAGAGAGACCTGAATTACTTGAATGGAATGCCCAGATTGGGTTTTGCAGTTGGGAGAGGAGGTTGACTAAGACTCGTGATAGAAGCGCAAAGCTTTCAGCTCCACAGCCCTTTATGGTTTGCACTATCTTGAATGGAATGCCCAGATTGGGTGTTGCAGTTGGGAGAGGAGGTTGAAGATGCCTCTTGATAGAAGAACAAAGGAGAGGAGGTTGAAGATGCTTCTTGATAGAAGAACAAAGCTTTCAGCTCCACAGCCCTTTATGGTTTACACTAGCCTCCCCTCGCACACGATCGTCAAATCCATGTTGCAAAAATGCTACTTCCTGTTTAAATAATAAATGATTGTACTTCTAGCACCAAAAAAAAAAAAAAAAAAAAATGATGGTACTTCCAGTGTTCACACAGCCGAGTCTACACACGAGACGTGTCTAAAATACCACCGCAACAAAGATTCCGTTTTTCTCTATATCAAACCAAGTCAAAATTAAGAATTTTGGCAGGGAGGAAGAACTTTGAGAGTGAGAGAGAGAGAGAGAGAGAGAGAGAGATAGAGAGAGAGAGATGGCGTTAATAAACATGTTTATTAGTTACGTTAATTGCTTCACATTTATTAAACATGATCCCTGCTATGTCAAAAGGATTTATGAAGTGTCGAGTTAATAAAAGAATTATATTAATTTTTTTTAAATTAAATTCAATAATATTTAAATCAGATTAATTGAAACATATTTTGAATATCAGTAATTATAAAAAAAAAATATAAAGGTTTACTAATATTTTATAGATTTAATGGTATAACACTATATACTATTTTAATCAAAATCTAAATTTTAAATTGTGAGAAAGAAAAAACAAACCGGAAGAGTACTCCCAAATTGGATTCACAGTACTCAAATAGAATTAATCTACTAATTTGAATATCAATTAATCAAGACAAAAATATAAAAAAAAAAACCTTAAACAAATTTCGTTAGCAAATCTTTCTTAAAGGATTTGAATTTCTGAACTTTATGTTTTTTCAAATGTTCCTAGATAGACTTAAATTCAATTACTTGAGATAAATAAATTAATAGTGTCACGCCCCGACCCGGGATCGTGAGCAGCCGCCCGTTACCCTGGATGCCGGCTGTATTTTTACAGAAAATCGGACAGAACCTCCCCATATATCGAAGGTCTCCCATATTAAAATAAACCTGTTACCTGTCCAAAAGGGGCCATCCCGGCCTCAAAATGCATATATTATCCTCAACAACAAATCAGATCATCCGACTGCACAATTCAGGGCAACGCAAGGCTAACAAACAATTCTCCACAGTCCTAACCACAGACTTCTACTGCCATGCCCCCGTCAAAGGCATGGACAGCCGCCAGTCGCCCCTCCTGTGATTTAGAGGAGGCACCGAGCGATCCTAGAGGACAATTCTAAGACATGACACATTCCCAAATACAGACGCAACGAAAAAGAAATGCCTCAATGCAATGTCATGCAGTGACATGAGAGTTCCACAATTTAAATGTCCATATTTATACAGTCATCCCAGAATTATAAAAATTGTCATCTATAGACCTCAGAATACAAATACATCACCAATACAAATTTGCAGCGGAAATATACAATAATTCCTCAAGTCCAGGCCTGATCTCCCAAAGAAACTGAGCGTCCTAAAAGCGACACTCCTTGTCAAATACTATCTCTGAAACAAAAGGGAAATGAGGGGTGAGTACTCGGGAAAGAATACTCAGTGAGTGAGTGGGTCAATGCAGTCATCAAATATGGAGTGTGAAACTGGAGTGTCAAAGCATAAGTATACGAATCATATTTCAAATCATCATGCTTTTCATTTCAACAATATATCATTTCACGCATTTTCAAGTCAAATATGCATCCAAAACACTGTCATTAAAATCATAGAGCTGCCAGCCGAAAATGTCCTGGCAGAGGTCTACCGCGACCTATGACAGGCGCACCGGGGGTGTTATATGCAAATTTCTTTAAAGTGCTCTCTACCCCGGCGTTGGCGACGAACCTCGTCCAGGTGCTAGACTTGGAGAGGATATCCAATCCAAATCCAAATCCTTCCCCTTTCGGGTTCAACCTGGCTAGTACCGTGTAGATAATCAAATCACGACAACTCGTGGGATACCCCAGGCCTAGGCATATCCGGACGCCACCAAAGCGCCTCTCACGGTGTCCTTCGTAGCTACGGAACAATACATATCAAAGCTCTCAAAGCCATAATCAATATCATATCAAAATGTGCCGAAGTCAGGTTCATAAACCAATGCAACATAGAGCATAAAATGGCACATTATACGTTTCAACCACTTGGATGCATAATTTCATAATTCAATACAGTTTTTGGACACTCCAACAGTTCACAAAAGTCAATTTTAAAACCAGTCAAAACATTTCCAACAAACGACAAATCATGCTCATTATCAAAATGTTGTAAAACAGGATTTACATATTAAACAAAAGCATTGAAATAAATCCCACTCACTGTTTTGGGGAGGATAGCGCACTCCCCAATAAAACCACAATACGTAAAGCAATGCTCCCCTCAATCGAATCACCAAAATAGCCAACCTAATCAATCATCACGATTTTCATCAAATTTCGACTATTGTCAGGGTTTATCAATTTCCTTAAATTTGTACAAACCCTAAATTCCTCAATTTATAAACATATTCCAATGTCATCAATTTCATTCTATTTATAAGTAAATAACAAAATCAAAATCAAGCTTAATTCGAATCTAAAACCAACTAATACTACATAATTTGACAAAGTTTATCCAAAGGTTGAAGAGATTTCGTTTCTCTCACCTAGGGTTTCTCGGATCTCGGGTCTAGCTTTCGTTCGCCCGTTGGTTTGGTCTAAAACCTGAATGTTTCCAAATTTGAAACAATTGCGAACAATTTAAGTCCAATTACTAAAGAATTTCGAAATCCAAGTGCGAAAATCGAAACTTTGAGTCATTTACCTTCGCAGAGGCTCACGGACTGTCATGAGCCGTCGCGGGCTGGTGGAATGGTGGGCCTGGCGGGCCTGGTGGGCCTGCGGGCCTGATGGGTCTGGTGGGCCGCGGGCCGGACTGGGCCGCAGTGGCTAGGGTCGCGCTCGCGAGCTGGATCGAGTGCTCGCGCAGTGGGTCGCGCGTTGGAGCGCTCGCTCTCGTGCTGGGGCGCGCTCGAGCAGTGGATCGCGCGCTGGAGCGCGCTGTGCTCGTGCTGGGGCATGCTGGAGGCATGCAGGGGCTCGTGCAGAGGCGCACAAGGGCGCGCTGGTGCTCGTGCAGGAGCGTGCAGAGGCGCGCTAGGGGTCGCGCGCTGGGTGTCGCGCGCTGCTCGTGTGCTGATCGAGCGCTGCTCGCGCTGGGCTCGTGCTGGGCTGGCGCTGGGCTGGCGCTGGGCTGGCGCTGGGCTGGCGCTGGGCTCGCCCTGCTCGCGCTGCTGGCGCTGCTGGCGCTGGGGTCACGCTGGGGTCGCTGGCGCTCGCGCGAGGGAGATCGCGCGCTAGCTCGCGCGTTCGCACTGGGCAGCTCGTGCAGGGAGGAGCTGCAGCGGCTCACTCGCGGAAGGGAGGAGCTGCGGCGGCTGGGTGCGGTGGCGATGGTGGTGACCGGCGGTGCTGGCAGCGGCGGCAGCGGGGGCAGCGGGAGGGGAAGAGACACGGCGGCGGGGAGATCGGGAAAGAGAAAGAGAAAGGGAGAGAAGGGAGGGGGAAAGAGAGAGAGAGAGAGAGAGAGGAGAAAATTAGGGCTTAAAGCCCTAATTTTAATTTTTTTTTTTTTTTTTTTTTTTTTGGGTATTACAAATAGTTTAATAAATAATGAATTTTAGAATAGATAAACACCATGCATATACATATAAGTGATAAATTTTAAATACATTTCATTTCTTATTACATTAGCAAAAAGACCCCAAAATTAAGATACACAAAAACTATAATAATAATCCAAAATGATTTGAATAGAAAGATTTTTAGTTAAAACAAAAACTTATTTAATATAGAAACCGTTTTTATATATTTTAATATTAGATAATTTAATAGAAAAATAAATGTGAGTAAAATTTTACTCTTTAAGAGTTTTACCTAATTCGAATTAAATTTAGTTAAATTCAACATAATTTAATTATCGAATACCCGGTTGTTTATATTAAAAAATAAAAAAGAAAAACATTGGATAATTTATAATTAAAATACAAGTTATATGTTTGTAGTTTTTTCATAATATGGTTCAAAGTGTCTGAATATAGGTCAGATGGGTATGAAAGATTTGATTATTCAATTAAAAGAAGGTATTATCATTTGAAAATTTATTTTTATTAAATACTTATATATAGTATGAAAATCTGATTAATATAATTTGATGGTAATTGAACATTTCTTTTTAACTTAATTTCCACCGCAAGATGAGTGTGGTCCACAAAAAAGTTGAGTCAGTACCTTCAATTGGGAGATGTTGTCACCCTTTTGCTTCCCCATCTTTCACCGCACCTACTGCTGTCCTTTACCACCGACTTTGATTAGACCATTCGTGGATGCAATAATTATGTCACAATTATTACTTTATTTTATTTTATATTTCACCAAAAAATATATATATTATTTTATAAGCTCACACTTTATACAAAATAAAATATTTTTCTTTATAAATCAATCGGATAAATTAAATTTAATTTGAGTGACATTGAATTCTTAAGAATAAATTTTTTTTGATATTTTTTTTATAAACAAAACTTGAATTTAAGAATTTATTTAAGAAAATATTAAAAAAATAAAATCTTTAGAAGTCTTTTAATAGAAAAAATTTTTAATTCTCTATAATTATTGTTTATCTTCATGTATTGCCTTTTAAGTGACGTTCAAAGCCCTCGTTCAAATTCAAAAAAGTTGGGTGGAAAGTTTTTTCTTACCAAGGTCACATTTTAATCGTTATTGCCTCTTAAGTTACGAAATTATAGAGAAAGAGAAAACGTGTTGGGAAGAACTTAGAGCCCATTTGGATGGAGAGAAATTGACCGAAAAGTTACAAAGGAAAGTGATTTGTATGGATAAAAAAGTAAGAAAGATATCCAAAATATTTCCATCCAAAATTGAAAAAAAAGGATGAAATAACTTTAGGGGTAAAATAATTTTTTAATATGATAAATTTGTTCTTATTATGTTGATATAAAACAAATTTTTGCTTGCTATATCCCGCTGGACTTTTTCTCCATTCTGTCAAAGGAATACGAAGTTTTTCGACATTCCGTCAGGAAATATGAAAATTTTTCTTCATTCTGTCAAGAAATATGAAGTATTGTCTCTTCATTTTGTAGACTGATATAAACCAGAAATACTGAATTTGAAAAACATTCGACCGAAAGTGAAATAATATATCTAATAATCTATTCAGTCTACCGAAATCAAATCCAGTTCAATAATTTTAAAATTCTGTTTGAAGATTTTTAAATTTAGCTTAAAAGTTAGTCAAATGGTTTTAAGGTTCGCCAAATGATTTTGAAATTCAGCTGAATAATTCCTAGTACAAGCCATTTCAATCCATCGAAACTAGCATTCAGTTTGAGAACTCTTCATGATCAGTCGAATGAAAATAAAAATCAGTTTAATAGAATTTTTAATATCAATCCACCGAGTTTAAAATCAATCAACTAAACCAGAAGAAAGTAACAAATTTTCAAGTTAAAGCTAAAGTCAGTCAACTGAGTTTAAATATATAAAAAGATAAATATGTAAAGTTATATCACCGTAGATCCATTCTTTTCAATTCTCTTCTTTTTTTTTTCATTAAACTCTCAAACAAAATATTTATCTATTCTTTTCATTTCTTTTTTTTTTTTATAAAGTTGTCTTTCTTTTCTTTTCTCTTCCTTTCTAAACTCCCAAACGGGCGCTTAGAGAAAGAGAGAGGGAGAGAAAACATGTAGGGGGAACTTTGTTTATTTTGTATCCATACATGAATTATCTCTTTAAAAACTTATTTTTAGAGGGGTGGTCCATGTTTAGGAAAATAACAAAAAACATAGAGGGATTGATTGATCATGGTGAAAGAGAAAATAATTAATCAGGAGAGAATAGATTAATTTGCACAGCTTTATGAATAGCTCGATCAAGAGGTGAGAGCAAGAACAAGAGCAGAATTGAGAAGACAGAGCTTGTGTAGACTTCCCCATGCGAAGGCCAAACGATCCGATATACCTATACAGGTTTCTTTCTTAGGTTTTATATTTGTTATTTTCCCGTCACATCTACAAAGTTATGCAAAAATAATCAAAATTTGTTGGCAATTAACTTTTAATTTCAATTTTTTTGGTAAAGAATTAATTAAATTGAAAAAAAAAATCAACAATAAATTTAACACATTTTGAACACACATGACAAGGGTTCTAGAATCGGCAGTTTCACATTTCAGATTTAGAGGAACCCGAATTACCCTTTCAACCTGTGGGTTAGTTCTGATTTTAATTTTAGAATCAGAGCCAAAAACTTAAAAGAAAAATATAACATAAAATATTAAAAACAAATATAAAAAGGACGGATGAAACTTTTAGATTGAACTCTTGTTTTTAAAAATTGAGTTGCATATGTACTCTTATAGGGTGTAGAGAAATAAAAAATCATGGTTATTTCTATCGTTCTCGTAAGTATTGCACAATTTTATTTAGGTTGAAAGTTAAAATATCACATAATTCATTATATTTAATAAATAATTTTAATATTTTTACTTCTATCATTATAATTCATAAGTATTTAATTTTTAATAAAAATAAATTATTGGTTCACCGTTTTTCAAAAATATGAATCGAAGTCAAATCTTATCCATAGGATTGTGATTTTGCTTTTAAAACTTTGAATGAATCAAATAATTTTTTGAACAATCAACTACGATATATTGTCTACTAGGAATTCTTTCAAATGCCCCACTCCACTGGACACACCATGCAAGTGTGCGTTTTAAATAATAATTTCTAGTTTGACTGCTCATGTAATGCTCCCTATCATTTGATCCACTTGACACTGTTAAGGTTGTTGCCGCCACGCATAACATGGGCAGCGTGAAACTGTCCTCAGAGATTTTTCTCTTCTGCAGAACGAGTGGACGTCGACGCTTCAGAAATCTCTCTCTCTTTCATTTTTTTAAAATAAAAATTTTGTAAAGTTAATAGATAATTATTTATATATAATTACAAAATAAATTAAAATTATTATTAAATTTTTAATCTTTTTTTAAAAAACACTACTTGTATTTTTTTTTAATATTGTCGGTTCCAAATTCTGGTAAAGAAAGAGGATTGCAATAGTTTAACAGTCAGTATAAAATTTTTGTCAATACCATAAGAGATCAAAATAAGTATATCTCTTTTATTTTGATTTCTTAAATGATCGATTCTAAAATTTGGGATTAAATTATTATTATTGTTGTATTTTTGTGAAAAAAGCTATTTGATGGCATTAAATATCAAATTATATCTCTTTGTGCAATTGTTCGATATCTATTTATAATTTGAGATAAAAAATTATTTTTTTCAATATAAAAAATTAAATAAAATTGATTTTTTTTTTTTCAAAAATAAGGAGCAACAGAGGGAGGGAGGAACGCGACCTAGGATAACGTGGCGATTTTCCTAATCCCGTCCTTGTTTTTCTGTTTGTCTTTTGGTAATGGGCAATAACTTGGCAAGTTTGATTGTCAATGACATGGACCATACTGAAGACAACGAGGAAGTGTCTAATGAGGCCTCCATTTTTGAATAAACAGGAAGTTTGGTCCATTTGGCAAACTTTAATTGTCAACTAGTTAGCCAATTTTTGTCGGCTAATTATCAATATAGCTGACCATCATCTCTCTAATTGTCGACTTATCATAGTTGACTGTTGGCTTCATCTAACTGATCACCAGCTTACTCTAACTGATCGATGCATTACTCAAGTGATTACCACCTGCCCTCAAATGATAAAATTTGAGCTAATCTTGTCTAAACTTTTTCACTAAACCCTTCCTGTTGATTTGTAAAACTTTTGTGCCAACAAAACCAAATATATATTTTAATATCTAATAGAAATATGAAAAGTTTCGGTAAATATCGCGCTTTCTCTGACTAACTTGTCAATGTTTACCAAAATTTTGTTGACATTTCCACATCAAACATCGGCAAAAGGTAAAAAAAGAGATGATTAGAGAGACATACCAAAGAGAGGGCATGCACTACCAGAAAATACGACTTCAGCGACGAAAAATTATCGATAAAAAAATATCAATCGGTAATAACGACGGATTAACGTCAGATTTTTTACCGAAAGATTAGCGACATATTAGCAACGAAAATTAGTAACGGATATATTTTCGTCAATAAACCCTTAAAAAAAATAAAAAAAATATATTATAAAATTATCAGCGACGGATTATCGACGAAATTTTTTGCGACCGAAATATTCCGTCGCTAATTTCGGTCAGTGAATTGGTGAAGGAAAAAAAAATAAAAAAAATATATTTACAGCTTTTAGTGACTGAAAATTAGCGACGAATTACCGACGGACAATTAGCGACGGATTAGGGATGGATTTTTTCTATTTTTTTATTTTTAATTTTTTAATTTTTTAATTTTTAAATTTTTTTAATTTTTTAATTTTTTTAATTTTTTAATTTTTTTAATTTTTTTAATTTTTTTAATTTTTTTAATTTTTTTAATTTTTTTAATTTTTTTAATTTTTTTAATTTTTTTAATTTTTTTAATTTTTTTAATTTTTTTAATTTTTTTAAATTTTTTAATTTTTTAATTTTTTATTTAATTTTTAATTTTTAATTTTTTTAATTTTATTTAATAATTCTTATTATTATTTTTTTTCAAAGAGTAATATTATTTTATTTTTGCAAATTTTTCATTTTTTATTTTAAGTAAGAATAACATTATTTTATTATTTTATCATAAATTATTTTTAATTTTTAATTTTTAAATTTTATTTAATAATTCTTATTATTTTTATTTTATTTTACAAAGAATAATATTATTTTATTTTTTACAATTTTTTATTATTTTATTTTAAGTAATAATAAAATTATTTTATTATTTTATAATAAATTATAATTTTATATTATTCTAATATTAATAAGAAATAAGAAATAAAGATAATAAGTAAAAAAAAGAAAAATATATTAGTAGATGACTTGTTTGGTTTAGTGGCAAAAGTGTTCACATGTAAACATTAGCGCGTGGGTTCGAGTCTCAGTGACACCGTGTGGGTGAGAGGTGGTTAGTGTATTTTTTTATTTTCATAACTCAAATTAGCGATGGATCCCTGTTCGTCGCTATTTTATTTTTTCGTTTTTTTTTCTTTAGTTTTAGCGACGGATTTTTTTCCGTCGCTAATCTGACGCTGATATTTGCGATGGAAAAAAAATCGATTGCTAAAAATTAGCGGGGTTATTTTTTGAGACAGTTGCGACGGATTTAGCGACGAAAAAAATCTGTCGCTAATGTCTTTCAGCGACGGAAAAGAGACTTTCAACGACAGATTTCTCCATCACTGAAAGTCCGTTTTCTAGTAGTGATGGAAAGCAAACGCTTTGGCGCGAATACATTGTGCTTTCTCTGTGAAGTGCTGATGCTTAAAAACGCAGCATTCTCTAACTGAATTATCGATGTTTCCTCATCAAACATCGGCAAAAGGTAAAGAGAGAGCGGGTAGGGAAAGCATGATATTTTGGTGGGAAAATGTCGCACTATTTCGGTAAATTGTTGACATTTTTAAGTAAAAACGTCGACATCCTCTATTGATTTATTGATGTTTATTGGACAAACGTCAACAAATCCAGTTATAACCCTAATCTCTTATATGTTATCTCATTCTCTCTTCTTTTTTCTCCTCTGTTGCAGCTATTGTTCTTTTATGAAATCCATTGCCTCAAAGCTCTCCTGTCGTTGCTTGCCACTGCCCTTGTCTTGACCTCTCTCTGCCACTACTCACGCGATGCTCGCAGTTGCTCTCTCTGCTTTGCCACAGGTCCCCCTAGGTTCTTCATTGTGCTGCAGCTGCCGCCATTGCTACCGACCTTGTTGCCACTATCAAAGGTGCTCTTCGTAGGTTTTCGTTGCTACCACTGCATCTTTTCTTTCTTTCTTCATCAGAGGTTCTCTTCTCTTTTTCTTCTCTCTCTTCCTCAATTTTCTATGAATTTGATTGGTTGATGGTGTTATTAGTGTATTAGGAAATGAATTTTGATTCCTAGATATGATTTTCTATCCAAGAAGTAGAACAAAAATTTTTAAAAATTAAGACAAAATTAGGGGACATTAGGGTAACAATAATGCAAAATCAGGATAAGAATAAAATTAACATGTATTAGGGTAAAATGATAACAAAATTAGGACACAATTAGGACAAATTAACTTTCCTTAGAGTAACATAAGAATTAGAATTAAAATTAGGGTAAAATTAATTTATATTGAATTAGAATTAGGGTAAAATTGAGTTAATATTTTATTGTTAGTCACATTTAAAATTAGGGTAAAATTTGATTGACTTAATTTTTGTTACTCATATATTGACATTTTGCTTTAAAGGTTATTGTAATTTTAAATAGTTACACATATTTTTTGATTTTCTATATTTGGTATCCATATTTATTAAATAATTTAATCATGCATGTATGGCCCAAGACCCCTTTTCAAAAGGATTCGAATTTTATTGTGAGTCCATTGAGCCGGGCTCAAACCAAACGCTCCACAAGCTCCTCGGTCATCCTGGTCCTCGATATTTAAACTCCTCGGTCACTTGCCTTCTCGACACATACATCTCACAATTATAGTTCGTTTGACGATGGAATAAGTGCAATTTCAAATAATCCATAAAGGAAATACATTTTTAAATTCAATGCATCTCTTGTGAGAATAAAAATCTTTCCCACTTCCAGAATAAGGAAACATATCTCAATAAGTACTCTTAGTAAGGCATGAAGCTCTTATAATAGCGGGGACTTCCCCCTCTCTAATAGACTTTTGACTATAGTTCTTATAATCTCAAAGATTCTCAATGATCTCTTCATGTGGAAACTGGGCTTTCAACACTTGTAATGCCTTACGGAACTCTCCAAGCAAGGACCATGGAAATATAACCACAACATCGGCCACCTCCAAAGTAAGTTCTCTTGGAACCTCACATATTTGGCATATCGGTAACACAAAACTGAGATATCTTTCTTCTCAGTCTGTTTTTCATATTTCATAACCGCTCTTTATGACTTGAGCATCGAAGTTTTTTCCATTAGAGCACTCTCCAGCAGTATTTGTAAGTTTCACTCCTCACAAGACTTCTTAGTTTTAGACTCCCACTCAAGCAAATAGAGCAGGTATTTGTCGAGAAAATCCACCTTCAACAAGTTATTTTTTGTTTGATTATTTCATACTAACATATTTAAAATTTTTAATTATCATATGTTCCTTCTCTTTATGTTTACATATTTATTATATTCAAACAACGTAACGAGTCTAAGCTTACAGAAGCGTTTGCCAACTTTGATAGGCATAGCATTTCAAGCAAATAGAGTAGAGAGCGCTGGCAGATAGAAATTCCTATAGATGAGGTAGGCGAGGGTAGCTTGCCGGCAAATGGCGTGTATGCTAATTGTTTGTTTGATGAGAATGGGAAGGGCAATTGACTGCAATGTTTTTTGGCCTATTGAGTGGGGGCAACTGGTGGGAGACAGCACAGGGAAAAGCAAAGGGCAGAGCCTCGGGTGACTTTTGCTTGTGTCGTCACTCGGACAGGATTGTCTGAAGTCTTTGCTTGTGTCGTCACTCGGACAGGATTGTCTGAAGTGGCTGTTTAGGAGGAAAAAGTATATATCTTATCGTAACAAATTTAATTAAATGTTCTAAATTATAACATAGTAATATCCGAATTCAATAAACTCCTCATACCCAATAATTTTAACAAAAATCAAGTATAAGTTAAAATATCTTTTGAATTCACTAAAAAAATTTTTAAAACATATGAAAAAAATTACCCATTTATTACTCTTGAATTATTAGAGAGAGAGAGAGAGAGAGAGAGAGAGAGAGAGAGAGAGAGAGAGAGAGAGAGAGAGAGAGACTTGAAATCCTTGAAGAGTTTCCACGGAGAAGACCATGTCTTTTTGAGAAGGCCAAAGCTTTAGACTCCATAACCTCTATAGCAGTCAATATTGAAAGAAAAACCACATGTCATGTCAGGTTTGGTTATTCAGTTGTTTTCTTTTTTCTTTTAACCGTAAATTGGTTCACACCCCCAAATATTCTCGTCCAAAAATAAATGCAGAGACTATTGTCATAAAAATATTTATTTAATTATACTTAAAGTCAATTAATTGAAATATCAAATTTTATTTCAATTATAATATTAATTTTCAAAATGAATCCATTTCTTCATATATACGTTTTTTGTTGTAAAAGAAATAATATAAGTTGCATATAAATATATATATATATATATATATATATATTAATTTTCAAAATGAATCCATTTCTTCATATATACGTTTTTTGTTGTAAAAGAAATAATATAAGTTGCATATATATATATATATATATATATATATATTTCAAATTACACATACTTTTTAATTATTTAATTTTATTAAAAATAATGATTTCAAAAAACAATTTATTTATGGAAAAATATGAAACAACCGTTGTATGTATTCAATAACAATTTGATTCCAACAGCGAAAATGGAAGGAGAGAGAGAGAGAGAGAGAGAGAGAGAGAGACCTGAATTACTTGCATGGAATGCCCAGATCGGGTGTTGCGGTTGGGAGAGGAGGTTGACTATGCATCTTGATAGAAGAGCAATGCTTTCAGCTCCACGGCCCTTTATGGTTTGCACTATCTTGAATGGAATGCCCAGATTGGGTGTTGTGGTTGGGAGAGGAGGTTGACCACGCCTTTTGATGGAAGAGCGAAGGTCAAATGTGCCCACATGAGACATCTTCCAAATAAGGGAAGCCCTCGGATGTAACTCTCACAATTATGATGGCCTACCAAATCAATTATGGGTAATTGATTTGCTTACCAATAATAGAAAAAACAATATAATATAGACAAAAATCTGAATTTTGGGTTTTTCAGATCAACACAATTCTTTTTTAGAGAGAATTGACAATTTGCTCCAAAGAAAACTTAAGAGATTTTGTCGTACGGCGTTTTTATCACCGGATCTAGAGTTGAGACGTCGTGGAACTGTGTTGATAATTCGATCTGTGATTATTATCCCGACTATGAGGTAGATCGAGACGTGAATTTCGTGGTTCCCAAAAATGAGCATTTACAATTTAGGGTTCGGATCACGGATGAATTTCGTGAATATGAAAATATCATGATGTTACCCATATTATGTAGGTCACGAATATGATTTTTTTGTAATTTTTTGAATACGTTTAGGCCATGAAAATTCAAGTTAAAATTCTAAGCCGTGAATAGTGACCGCGACACTTAAACCCCAGATTTGTCAAGATTTAGGAGGAATCTTCACAAAAAATTTGTAGATTTGAGTTCCTGGCATTTAGATATATATTTTGGTATGCATATTGCATGTTGTCGTTGCCGGAAACTGGGTTTTCCGGCGAGGTCGCGGAGGGCCAAAACTTTAGATATTTATTTCGCCGAGTTTATGGCGTAAATAACTCAAAAATTAAGTCTATGATATTTTTGGGATATCCAAAATTATTTTCCCATTGGAATCGCCGTGAAAAATATGCCGGAAATGAGTTTTTCAGAAATCGGGTCGGAAAACCCGGTTGCAGACTTGTCGGGCGAAGAAGAAAGGACCTAACCTGCAGGCGCGTGGAATACACGCGCGTTGAGGTGCGTGGCATCCGCGGGGTGGGCGCATGACACTCACGCGCGAGAGAGGCACGTGAGCCAGTCAGGCAGGTCAGAACCCGGTCCGACCCAGAACCCGATCCGACCCCCGACCCCGGTCCGATCGGTCTCATCCGTGTTAGCGCGTGTGACACACGCCTGGGCGTCTGGCGTGTGTGAGACGCGCTCTGGGCGTGTGTGAGACATGCTCTGGGCGCGTGCAGGCGTGTGTAGGACGCGCAGCGCGTCTAGGCACGCGCCAGAGCCTTAATCTGCGCATGGGCGCGTGGGGGACGCACCACCGGTGATGCGCCACCGGTGCGTGGACCCTCCCGGCGGCACGCAAGTTCGCCCAAAATTGGATTTTATCAATTTTTAGAGGGTTTTATGATAAAAAAAAGTGACTATTCATGGGTTTTTATATACCGAATTCTAGTCTGAATGGTGAGATGCAATCTCGAATTATTGTATATGATGTCCGTTGATTCATATGCTCGTTTTGGGGCCTGTAGTCGATTCATTTTGGTTTTGGTGATTCATAAGGTACATAAAATTATGAATTTGAGTATCATTTGTCACTAACGTCTCTATTTTCTATGTGACAGAGACATGGCTGCTACAAAGACTGTAGTTCTGGATCTCGTAAAAGGAGACAAACTAAACGGTGATAACCATGACATTTGGCACCGGAAAATTTAGTTTGTCTTTGAGGAACAAGAACTTGGGGAGGTTTTTCGACACATGATGGTGGACTCAGGGGAGGTTCCAACAGAACAAGGGAAACGAGATCAGGAGGTGTATCGTGCTTGGAAGAAGAATGATGGCCAAGTTAGGATAATCCTTCTTAACTGTATGCACGATGAGTTAATCCCGGTTTATGAGCAGTATTCCACTGCGAAGTTGATTTGGCTTGCTCTGAAAGAGCACTTTGGCTCCGCGTCAGCTCCTAAGTTGAGGATGCTGACCTATAAGTTCATTACATATAAGAAGAGGGCGAATCATACCATGAAACAGCATTTGATGTACATGTCGAGTACGATTGCCTTTCTGAAAAGTATCGAGGAGTCAATGTTTGATGAGTTTCAGGTATTAGGTGTGATCTAGTCTTTGCCTGACTCCTAGAATGTGGTTAAGACCTATCTCACACACATTGAGAGTATTTGTACTTTCAGGGACGTGAGTAGGCATTGTGAGCTCGAGGAGGAGTGCCAGGAGGTTGTGAGGTCCACTTCTACTCATATTAATATCGCAGAGTCAAGCAAAAGCTCCCGAGGGATTAAGCGCAAGTGGTGCAAACATGAAAAGAAGCCCAAGGGCCAAGGTAAGAGGAAGCCATCTGCCAAGATCGACGACAAAGGACAGAAACGCAAGAAGAATGAGCTCGACAAGAGTAAGGTCCAATGCTATGTAAATGGCAAGCGTAGGCATTTCGCACGTGAATGTGGCGAACGAAAGGTAAATTTTTATTCTTTACATGGTTTGAGTTATGTGTCATATAGTGTGATACTCACTAACTCTTCTTCTTCGTGGATTGTAGACTTAGGAACCGTAGACCATGTAGGTCGTGACAAAAGCGCATACGTAGAATTCCGCCGTTTGAGTACTTATGCGAGGAGACTATATGTGGGGAACGAAGTATTTGTAGAAGTCAGAGGGATTGGTATATGCAAGCTGATACTTCGAAATGACCAAACCCTGTATCTGCATGACGTATTGTATAATCCTGAGATTCGGCGGAATCTCATTTCTGTTTGATGTTTAGACTAGTTGAGATATTCTGTTTTGTTGGAAAACTCTAAAGTTTTCATTTATGATAATGACAGTCTTTTGATTTGTTCTGGTTTAGTCTGTGAGGGACTTTATGTACTGGATTTTATTCCTTTTTATAAAAATTTTCCTTCATCTGCTATTGCCTTTGCATCTGATAGTATTGTGGATGATGTGTTTGTATGACATAGTAGACTTGGTCACATAGAGTAAAAGAGGATGACCAGGTTCGTTTCGAGTGGCTTGTTGGGCCCGCTAACCAGGGTCCAGTTGCCATTGTATGAGTTTTGCCTTGCGGGCAAAGTTACTAGAAAACCATTCGGGAAAACAATGAGAGCTGAGACTCCATTGTAATTGGTCTATTCTGATATTTGCGGACTAATAAATCTGAGAGCTAGAAACGGAGTCAGATACTATATTACATTCATTGACGATTACACGCGTTTCGGTTACATCTACCTGATTTCGCACAAGTCTGAGGCACTAGAGTGCTTTATGAGGTTTATAAGCGAGGCTGAGAGTCAGTTAGAATTGAGAGTGAAAACCCTTAGAACTGATCGAGGGCGTGAGTATTTGTCGAAACAATTTAAAGAGCTCTGGTTTTGATAAAGACATTACGAGACAGTTGACTATTTCTGCTACTCCTCAGCAGAACGGAGTAACCGAGAGAAGAAATAAAACTCTTTTAGAGATTGTGAGGTCGATGATAGCATAAGCCAATTTACCCATCTCCCATTGGGGGAATGTATTATTGACTGCTGCCTACGTCCTTAACTGTGTCCTAACAAAGTCTGTAGTTAGCACCCTGTACGAGTTTTGGACAGGGAGACAGCCTAAACTTAGCCATTTGAAACCATGGGGTTGTGCCACATATGTTCTTGATTTCTCGCATAAATATGGTAAGTTAGGTCCGCGAGGAAAGAAGTGTATCTTTATTAGATACTCTAAACACTTCAAGGGACATGTGGTCCTATGAAAACATACGGACGGTATAATCACTGAGATAGAGTCTCGTGATGTCACGTTTCTTGAAAATGATTTCCCTAAGAGAGGTGAAATTGATCGAGACATCACCTTCTATAAGATGGATGAGCCTAACGGCTCAGCCGAGCCCAGCGGCGGGACTGAAGAACTGATGTGATCATCAAGACTGCAAGAAATTTACAATATTCAACTTAAGTTTCAGTTGAGCCAGAAACAAAAGTTCGAATTAAAAGGTTCAAAAAAGTACTGAATAACTTAATTCAGAGGGTTTTACAATAAGAAATTGAAGCCCAAATGAATGAAGAACCAAAAGGGGCCTTACTTATGCTCATGCAATCCCAGTTGGAAGAATAAAAGATCCAAAACTATCCAAGACCAAGGGAGGACGAAAATAAAGAAAAATAACAGCAAAACTTGATCAAAATAGTTTGATTTATTTAGTTTCCTAATTTTTATTTTTGTAACTTATGTTTTAGTTTCCTAATTCTTTATTATTTAGGGAGTTACTAAATTTTTAGTTGCCAATTATGTTTTTACCTTTACGCTATAAATAGACCATTATACATTGTGTGAAAAACAACACTTTTTGAGAGAATTAATAAAATTGTGAGGATTCTTCACACAAGTTTTGTTCTTTTGAGAACTTTGAACTTATTCAAGATATGAGTCTTGTTTAGTTCTTTGACTTATCAATCTAGGTTTCAAACCATCTAGATTGTGGCGTCATTCATTCCATCTTTATACCAAAGTTCTTGATCTAGTGAGAAACGGGTCTAAGGTCATAAACCTTAGGTTCTTCCTCATTTAGGGCAAGGGTTGAGGTCTTTAATTCCACCGGTTCAAATAATTCGTTGGAACGATTTTTGGGCTAAATTAACTTGTTCGTGGGTTATAGGGTTTTTATACCCAACGGATTCACATCAAGAACCTATTGTGAATCTTGGTCCTAGTGAGAGCATTCCATCTGAAGGTGAAAAAGCTCCTCCTCCTCGAAGGAGTAGTCGGGGACACGTACCACGTTGTCACTTCCCGATTGAGGATGAGATCCTGATTGTAACTCCCGAAAACGATGAAGAGCCAAGGACATTCAGTGAGGCTCTCGAGGGTCCTGCAAAGGACCAATGGTTAGAGGCCATGAAGGAAGAATTGGAATCAATGAGGGTCAACGGGGTCTGGGGCCTAGTTGACCTGCCTAGGAAAAGAAAGGTCATTGGGAACAAGTGGGTTCTCAAAATCAAGAGGAAGACCGACAGATCGATCGAGAAGTATAAAACCCGTCTTGTAGTCAAAGGTTACACACAGACAATGGGTATTGACTATGAGGAGACTTTCTCTCCAGTAGTCAAGTTTATATCGATCCGTTTACTTTTGGCGATTGTCGCTAATATGGATATGGAGTTACAGCAAATGGACGTTAAGACCGCTTTCCTTAACGGGAATTTGGATTAAGAGATCTACATGGAACAAACCCTGGGGTTCATTCTAGTAGGTCAAGAGGATAAGGTCTGTCGACTTCGGAAGTCGATATATAGCCCGAAGCAGTCATCCAGGAGGTGGTACCTAAGATTTCACGAGAATGTGATATCTTATGGTTTTAGGATGGTCGAGAAGGATCATTGTATCTATCTGATACGGAGTGATACTTCATTTGTGATTCTGTCATTGTATGTGGATGACATAATGCTGGCTGGGAACAACATTCGGTATCTAATGACCATCAAAGCATAGCTGTCATCCAACTTTGACATGAAAGACATGGGTGAAGTTGAGTTCATTCTCGGAATTAAAATCCAGAGAGATCGCTCGAGAAGAATGTTGGCTCTTTCACAAGAGACATACATTAGGAAAATTCTCGAGCGTTTTGGGATGAGTGATTGTAATCCTATAGATATTTCGATTGTCAAAGGTGAAGACCTGAGTCTAGAAATGTGTTCTAAAACTTAGGATGAAGTGAGGGAAATGAGTAAAGTACCTTACTCCAGTGCGGTGGAAAGCCTAATGTACATAATGCTGTGTACAAGACTGGACATATATTATGCAATCGGTCTGGTGAGCAGGTATTAGGCGAATTCTGGAAGAAGTTACTGGAGAGCAGTGAAAATGATTTTCTGATATTTTAAGAGAACTGCAAACCTCTCATTGTGTTACAGAGGAGGCGATTTGCGCCTTGTGAGTTATTCGGACGCTAATTGGGGAGGCGATTTGGATAAACGTAAATCGACATCAGGTTTTGCTTTTTTGTTCAATGGTGGTGCCATTTCATGGAGTAGTAAAAAGCAAACATGTATTGCTCTATTAACAATGGAGGCTGAGTTCGTAACTTGCTTTGTTGCAGTTTAGGAGAGTGTTTGGCTCCGAAAACTATTAAATGACTTAGGGATTATAGCGGATAGTGGGAGGCCAGTAATGATTTATTGTGATAATCAGGCCGCTATCGCCTATACTCGAAACCCTAAGTTTCATATTATGACCAAACACATAGATATCAGATATCATTTTGTAAGAGATATCATTAAGAAGGGAGAAGTGACCGTAAAGTACACTTCTACACTCAGCATGGTGGCTGATCCCTTCACCAAATCCATTACCAAAGACTCCTTAGGACATAGAGAGTCATTGAGTTTGAGGATTTATTAACATTGCTCATCTTGCACCGACGACATTGATGCTTATTGATTTTTCTATATATATGATGTATTATTCAGTCACACAAGTATTGCATTCTAATTAATGCACTTACTTTTATTGTCATATATATATTCTGTGATATTATTATAGATGTCAAGCAGACGAGATCGACTCTTTTATACGAGTGACCACCTCTAACTCTAAGCGAGTGGAGATAAGACAGTTTCTAGTTGTAAGAGGCTTTGAGAGTAGCCCGCTGGAACATAAGTCGCCCTGATATGTGTTCAGGATGAGGTCATATGTGATATGACTGACATGGACGTACCAACATCCATGTTACCTGCTAAAAGCCAGGTTTGAGATCTCAGAAAGCACCTACGATCTGTGAGATTGCCTCTGAAGTACTCTTTCTGAGACCTCCGGGTAAAGTATTATGTGTAGACAGAGTTCCGTATCTGCACAGTGTTAGAAAAATCTGACATACACCCTTTGAGAGATAGGGGAATAACGCTGTGGCACACGTTTCATACCGTGTGTGATAAAGACGACTAGGGATAGTGGGAGCTATTTTGTTTGAAGCGCTGATTTAAAATTTTATCCTTGAACCCCACTGTGTGAGACCCGAAATCCACGGGGTGGGATTTCTAGTACCCTTATTACTTTCGACTGACTCTTGAAGTCTCGATTCGGTGTTTGCTACCTTAGTCTGTTTACCGATGGTTCGGAATATAAATTCAGGTTTGAGGAACACGTCGAGGAAAGCAGCCACGTTAAAACTGATAGATTCAAGTCTGGAAAAAGGAAGACCAATTGACGTTATATCATGATATAGTATTCACTGACCGATCTCTTGTGTTTATCCATGTAGGGATTAGAATACAATAGTGAATACGTAGTCGAGTGATATATGTGGAATTACTTTCATTGAGGAAAGTAGTTCGATGAATGTAACCAGTCTTGGATAGCTGCGAACTTATTATTGTACTAACGTTGCCTACTCGATCATCTTAACAGGTATATCGATAAGCCTTTTATTTGCATGTGTACTCCCTAGTCGTACGACGTCCAACTCAGTATGAAAATTCAGTAAAGTGATGTGAAGAAATCACATCAGTTGTGATTTCGAGATGACCGTAAAAATGCCCGTAAGTGGGAGATGAAGGTCAAATGTGCCCTCGTGGGGGCATCTTCCAAATAAGGAAGGCCTTGGATGTAACTCCCACAATTATGGTGGCCTACCAAATCAATTCTAGATAATTGATTTACTTACCAATAATAGCAAAAACAATATTGGATGTGATGAATATAGACAAAAATCTGAATCTGGGTTTTTCAGATCAACACAATTCCATTTGAGAGAGAATTGTACTCTCAGTGTTCACACAGCCGAGTCTACACACGAGACGTGTCTAAAATATCACTACAACAAAGATTCCGTTCTTTTCTATATCAAACCAAGTCAAAATTTAGAATTTTGGGAGAGAGAGAGAGAGAGAGAGAGAGAGAGATAAACATGATTCCTTCTAAACATGTTTATTAGTTACGTTAATTGAATCACACATTTATTAAACATGTTTCCTACTACGTCAAAAGGTTTTATGAAGTTTCGAGTTAACAAAAGTATTATATTAAAAGAATTTTTTTAAATTAAATTTCATAATATTTAAATCAGATAAATTAAAATATGACTCTAAATATCAATTAATTATAAAAACAATATAAAAGTTTATTAACATTTTATGAATTTAATGGTATAACATTATACTCTTTTAATTAAAATCTAAATTTTAAATTATGAGAATAGAAAAATAAACTGGAAGAGTACTCCTAAATTGGATCTACAGTACTCGAACGAAATTAATCTACTAACTCGAATATCAATTGATTAAGACAAAAAAAAATAATAAAAAAAACTTAAACAAATTTCGTTAACAAATTTTTCTTAAAGGATATGAATTTTTGAACTTTATGATTTTTCAAATGTTCCTAGATGGACTTGAATTCAATTCCTTGAGATAAATAAATTAATAGTTTAATAAATAGATGAATTTTAGAATAGATAAACACCATACATTTTCTTATAAGTGATAAATTTTAAAGAGATTGCATTTCTTAATACATTCCAACATTAAAGAGATACATGAAAACTATAAATAATAATCCCAAAATGATTTGAATATAAAGATTTTGAGTTAAAATAAAAACTTATTTAATATAGAAATCGTTTTGACATATTTTAATATCGGATAATTTGATAAAAAAATAAATGTCAGAAAAATTTTACTTTCCTTCTAAGAGTTTTATCTAATTCAAATATAATTTAGTTGGATCTAATATAATTATCGAATATCGATTGTTTATATATAAAAAATATTAGATAATTTATAATTAATATACAAGATATATTTTTGTAGTCACGAGAATTTTAAAAGGATGAAATGTCCGAGTCAAATTTATCTATAGTTCTTGTTTAGATAATCAGCTAAAATTAAATTTATTTTTGATGCAATTATATCTCAAAATTTTTTATTAAAATTATCAAGATGAATAGTTTTTCCATTATATAGTTCAAAGCGTCTGAATATAAGTGAGATCGATATGAAAGATTTGATTATTCAATTAAAAGAAGGTGTTATCACTTGAAATTTATTTTTATTAAATACTTATAAATAATATAAAAATCTGATTAATATAATTTAATGGTAATTGAACATTTCTTTTTTAGCTTAATTTCCACCGCACGATGAGTGTGGTCCACATAAAAGTTGAATCAGTACAGATGTTGTCACCCTTTTGCTTCTGTCATCTTTCACCGCATTTACTCTTGTCCTTTACCAGCCTCTTTGGTTGGACCATTCAATTTAGTGGATGTAATACCTAAATTTGAACTTCTTTTGATATCAATTAGCTCGATGATTTTGCAATTCAGTTTGATAATTTACGAATTTAGTTTAAAAGTTAGTCGAATGATTTTAAGATCAGTGGAATGATTTTAAAATTCAGTTAAATAATTTTTAGTATAAACCATTTTAATCCATCGAAACCAACATTCAACTTGACTATTATTCTTGATCAGTCGAATGAAAATAAAAATCAGTTGAATAGAATTTTTAATGATAATTAATTGAGTTTAAAATCAACCAATTGAACCAAAAGAAATGAAAAGATTTTCAAACGGAAGCCAAAGTCAGCCAAGTGGTTTTAGTTTAGGAAAATAACAAAAAACATCTAGGGATTGATTGATCATGATGAAAGAAAAAAAATTAATCAAGAGAGAATAGATTAATTTGCACAGACGATCAAGAGGCGAT
Source organism: Dillenia suffruticosa (assembly GCA_033439265.1). Taxonomy (NCBI): domain Eukaryota; kingdom Viridiplantae; phylum Streptophyta; class Magnoliopsida; order Dilleniales; family Dilleniaceae; genus Dillenia; species Dillenia suffruticosa. Next base: position 1,689,762 of record JAVTVX010000001.1, read on the forward strand.
AGCAGGAATGAGAGAAGAATTGAGAAGAGAAGAGAGAGAGAATGTGTGTGTCAGAATTTTCGTCCCGTGAGTTTTGATTCCAAATGGTTTTGATTTTAATTTTAGAATCAGAACAAAAAACTTAAAAGAAAAATATAACATAAAATATTAAACACAAATATAAGAAGGACGGATGAAACTTGTAAATTCAACTCTTTTTTTAAAAGAATGAGTTGCATATGTATTCTTATAGGTTATTTTTGTAAGTATTGCACAATTTTATTTATATTAATCAACATAATAGATTAAAAGTTAAAATATCACATAATTCATTATATTTAATAGATAATTTTGGTAGGAAAATGTCACACTTTCTCAATAAAGTGCCAATATTTCTAAGTAAAAACGTCGACACCTTCTACTGACTTACCAATGTTTGTTGGACAAATATCAACAAATCCAGTTATAACCCTAATCTCTTATTTGTTATCTCATTCTTTCTTCTATTTTCTCCTATGTTGCAGCTGATGTTCTTTTCTGAAATCCGTTGCCGCAGAGCTCTCCTGTCATTGCTCGCCACTGCCCGATGTCTTGACCTCCCCCTGCCACTACTCGCCCGATGCTTGCAGTTGCTCTCTCTCCATTGCCACTGGTCCCCGTAAGTTCTTCATTGTGCTGCAGCTGCCACCGTTGCTACTAACCTTGTTTCCACCATCGAAGGTGCTCTTCGTAGGCTTCCGTTGCTACCACTGCATCTTTTCTTCTTTTTTCGTCAGAGGTTCTCTTCTCTTTTGCTTCTCTATCTTCTCCTCCATTTTTTGTAAATTTGATTGGTTGATGTTGCTGTTAGTGTATTAGGAAATAAATTTTGATTCCTATATGATTTTCTATCCAAGTAGTAGAACAAAAATTTTTTAAAATTAAGACAAAATTAGGGTAAATTAGGGTAACAATAATGCAAAATTAGGATAAGGATAAAATTATGACAAAATTAGGACAAAAATAGAATAAATTAACTTTCCTTAGAGTAACATAAGAATTAGAATTAAAACTAGGGCAAAATTAATTTATATTGAATTAGAATTAGGGAAATTTGAGTTAATATTTTGTTGTTAGTCACGTTTTAAATTAGGGTAAAATTTGATTGACTCAATTTTTGTTACTCATACGTTGACATTTTGCTTTGAAGATAATTGTAATTTGAAATAGTTACTCATATATTTTTTGATTTTCTATATTTGGCATCCATATTTATTAAATAATTTAATCATGCGTGTATGGCCCAAGACCCATTTCCAAAAAGATTAGAATTTAATTGTGAGCCCATTGAGCCGGGCTCAAACCAAACGCTCCACTAGCTCCTTGATCATCCTGGTCCTCAGTACTTAAACTCGTCGGTCACTTGCCTTCTCAGTGCATACATCTCGCAATTATAATTCGCTTGATAATGGAATAAGTGTGATTTCAGATGATCCATAAAAGGAAGTAAATGTTTAATTAAATTCAAAACTTCCCTTATGAGATTGAAAATCTTTGCCACTTCCAAAATAAGGAAACATATCTCAGCAGGTAGTCCTGATAAGGTATGAAGCTCCTATAATAGCGGGGATTTCCTTCTGTCAACGAGATAGTATATTTCTAAGAGACTTTTGACTAGAGTTCCTACAATCTCTAAAATTTTCAATAATCTCTTCACATAGAAACTATGGTTTTGACACCCATAATGCCTTACGGAACTCTCCAAGCAAGGACCACAGATATATAACCACAACATCGGCCGCCTCCAAGGTAAGTTCTCTCAGAACCTCACATATCTGGCACATCAGCAACATAGAACCGAGATATCTTTCTTCTCTGTCTATTTTTCATATTTCATAACCGCTCCTTATGACTTGAGTGTCGAAGTCTCTCTTACCGGAACACTCTCCAATAGTATTTGTAGGTTTCACTCCTCACAAGGCTTCTTAGTTTCAGACTCCCACTCAAGCAGGTATCTGTAAAGAAAACCTAACAAGTCATTTCTGATTTGATAATTTCATACTAACAGATTTAAAATTTTTAAATCTAATATATTCCATCTCTTTATGTTTACATGTTTATTATATTCAAACAACGTAACAAGTCTAAGATTACAAAAGCGTTCACCGAGGCATAGCATTGCAAGCAAATAGAGCAGAGAGCACAGGGAGTGTAGGTGGATAGAAATGCCTATAGATGAGGTAGGCAAGGGTAGCTTACCGACAAAGGGCGTGTATGATAGTCTTTTGTTTGATGAGAACGGGAAGGGCAATTGATTGCAATGTTTTTTGGCATATTGGGTGGGGGCAACTAGAGGGAGACACGGGGAAAAGCAAAGGGTAGAGTTTCAAGTGACTTGTTAGGGTTGTCGAAGAACAAAGAAGAAAGTCACTTATTTCATACTAGCATGTTTAAAATTTTAAATTGTTGTGTTTCAAACAGACTAATCATGTGCCAAGGAAGAGGAAAACTTAAAGATATAAGGATTTGTAGAAACATATGAAGAAGCATCACGTGTAGCAATTGATGAGTGCATAAATGTAGATGGGAACAATACTTTACAATAGATCATCTTTGATAATGTAGCAATACTCCTTATTTTTATATAAAAGCATATTGTGTTAAATCTATTATTAATAGATGAAGCCAACAATGAAGTAGGATAATGTAACAATCAAATTCAAGAGAGCGGTAGAGTGAGAGAGAAAGTGAGAGAGATTGGAATGGAAAGAGAGATAGAGAGAGAAAGACTAGAGAGAAGGAGATAGAGAGGGAGAGAGAATAGAAAGAAGGAGAAACAGAGATTCAATTACCAATTCATTCAATACTCATATTCAAAAAGAAGAGCAAAGCAACATATATGAAAAATATGCACGAAGCATGGAGAGTACAAGAGAGCAGTTGCCCAATGCTCCCAATGCTCTTGAATGTACCAAAAACCTAAAAATTCAACGTCTTGGCACACATACACATCGAAATTGTACTACAACGCAATTTGATAAATTCTTAGTCAAGTGAGTAATCTTCTTGAATTATAAGAAAAATATTATAAAAATGTTTTAACAATAAACAATTAAGAGAGAAAATTAAACAAAAACATTGAAATTTGATATTTATTTTTCAATTATATAAAATTATATGGACTCCAAAATTAAATTATAGTTATTTTGATCATAAAAATAGCCGCTCCTTCCTCACTTTCAACTATTTTACTTCTTTAAAAATTTATTGAGTTAAGAGTTTTGATACAGTTCCTTTTTACACATATATCGTTATAGTAGAATTTAGACCAATGCTTAATTGGTTTACTAGATATCGGTACTCATTAAATAAAGTTTCGGGTTTAACTTTATGTATGAAGAAAATAAATATCGGAATAGATTTGTTCCTCAAGAGTTCAATTTGATTCAAACCAGATTTATTCAAACCCTATATAGCTATCAGAAAACGATAATTTATAAAATAAAAAAAATTAAAGTAGAATTTAGCACCTTGACATTTAATGTGTGTTCTTTCTAGAGAAATCTTTCGGGAAAATTAAAAAGGTCCATTTGAGTTTTTCAGTTGACTAATCAAATATCACATATATTTAGATTGATTCGAAAGAAAACATCTATAATGGAGTAATTTCTTTTTTTTATTTTCAGTTGACTAAGAACATTTGGCCGTCACATATATTTAAATTAGTATTTTGAAATCAAACATAACTCGGTCTTGAAAATAATAAGTTAACGATATAAATAAATATAATATGATAATTATGTATCTTATACATGCATAAATAATAAAAAATTTATTTATCTGTTTGAAAACTTAAATCAAATATTATCATAATATGAAAAAAAAACAATATATAGTATTTTAAAAAATACAAAATAATAAAAGTAGTTGAAAATTAGGATCCAATCCTAACATGATTTAGCTTGACTCAAATTGTATGATAACCTAACCCTAATATTTCTAAAAAATTAGAATATTAATTTAGAAATTTACTAAAAATTGAAATTGTTGATTTTGAACACACACATATATATATATATATTAGAATCAATTTTAAAAAATTATTTTTTATCGAACCCTAGCTTGCAATTTTGAAGAACTTAGAAATTTTAATTTAGACAAAATATTTTGAAAATGAATAATTTTGAAAATACGAAATGAAATTGAGTGTTGGTTTAATAACAAAGTTTAATTTAAATCATCTGTCACAAATCAAAACATGACCCTACAAGTTTTATAATCTTATTTATTCTGTGATATCATCTATTACATCGCACTTGCTTTAAACAAGTTAACAGATCTGTCCTTGTCAAAACCCCTCCACGTCCACCTTTTGGTTTGCTCCGTACCCTCAATTTCCACCTCACATGCAAGATCAAACCTATATATAGAGGTGGAGTCTAAGCATTCAAGGCACACTTCTTTTTTTTTTTTTTTGGATGCATTTCAAGGCACACCATTCTCCTTTGGAGTAGGAGAGACCATGGAGCTAGAGAGACAGAGATGATATGAGTGAGGAAGAGAGGGAGGAAGAAAGAAAGAGGAGAAGTTCATTAAAAAAAAAATGGGGAAGATTATGTTCAGATAGGGAAAAAGAAAGAAAAAAAAATGGGAAGAAGAGAGCGGGGAAGGTTATGCCAGAATGAAAAAAAAAATTTCAAAATTTCTTTAAGGTTTGGTCACAATATCTTTTTAAAAATTATTTTTGCAAAACTCTGTTTTGGAAGACATTTGTAAAAATAATCATTTTCCATATTTTTTCATTAAAAAACTATAAAAATTTTGAAATATTCATTCTGTTCTCAAAAATTTTCTTTCGGGGCTTTTTCTCAAAAGTGTAACACCGAAAATAAAATAAAAAATAAAAAAAAAGAGAGAGAAGAGGTGTTACGTTTTGGAGTGAAACGCATCATTCTCCCCCCAAATTGAATTAAGGCTTTAAGCCCTAATTCTCTTTCTCATCCTATCTCTCTCTCTCTTCGTCTCTCTCTCTCTCTCTCTCTCTCTCTCTCTCTCTCTCTCTCTCTCTCTCTCTCTTTCTCTTCCCCTCCATTGCTGCTCTTCTCCTCCGCCGCGGTCTCTCCCTTCCTCCACCCACCGCCGTTGCAACCCCTTCCCGAGAGCGCCTTCTTCCTCTGCGCAACGCGATCTCCCGCAAGCTACGCGAGCCCAGCTGAGCGCGATCTGCTGCCAACACCCCACAGCGCGAGCGCACGACTGCCCGAGCGCTCCACAGCGCAAGCGCGCGCTTGCCCGGGAGCTTACCTGTGCACCTCACTCCAGCGCGACCCTCTGTGCGAGCACAGCGTGCTCCAGCGCGCGACCCACTGCTCGAGCGCTCTCCAGTGCGCGACCCACTACCCGAGCGCGCACGATCCAGCTCGAGAGCGCGAGCCCTAGCCCGTGAGCGCTCGCTAGGCCGCGAAGCCCACTGCCGACCCGCGAGCCCACTGCGGCCCGCAAAGCCCACTGCGGCCAACAAGCCGGGTTGCAAACCCGCGAGCCCACCAGCAGGCCAACCCTCCAGCCCTCAGCCCACCAGCCCGTCGGCCCGTGAGCCCGCGACGGCCGCCAACAAGCTTTCCCCTTCGAGAGCTCACATGCATGTTCACTACAGGTAACGACTATGATTTGGTTGAAATTCTAAGGTTTTGTGTTAAAAATTTAGTTGTCGCTAATGTCGTTCAAATTTGAAAATATTACAGGTTTTAGACCAATTCGACGGGCGAACGACAACTAGATTTGAAACCCGAGGAACCCTAGGTGAGAGAAACGCACTAATTTCAAAGTTTGAATAAATTTTGTTGATTTTAGGTTGAATTTAAAATCGAAAGTTATATATCTATTCAGAAATGTGTTAAATTCGAAAAAAATTAGAGAAAATGAGAAATATTGAAAATTTGATCATTGGTGAGCCAAATGATTCGAAATTTGATGAAACGAGAATTTAGAAATGATTGTGTAAATTAAGGTTATATTAAATTGAAAAGAAAAATTGAAAATCCCTTATTAGGGTTTTATTTGATATAAAATTTGATAATTTGATTAGGCTTGTCTTTTGGAGACTCGATGAGTCAATTGGATTGATTTGAAAAATAGGGAGTATATCACCCTCCCTAGATATGTGAGTGGGATCCTAATCTCTTGCGTAAAATAGTAAAACATGTTTTCTGCCGTATTTTCGATAAAACATGCTTTTGATATGCATTGATCTGACGTATGATATTGAATTTCAAATCTATTTTGTAATTATTGGAGTGTCTTAAATTATATTTACGATGACTATGTATCCATGGTTTGAAATGAAACAAAAATTGATAATTTTCTTTTTTACCGTTGTATTGATATGCTGTTTTGAAATAATTTGATAAGACGTATTGGCACGCAAATTTGAAATGTTTTGATGAACTATGTGGGTTGGATGCCCACTAGTTATGCGATGATATGATTTTACTTGTGGGACGTTATGCCCTAAGACGTTGTGCCCTTGTGATACTATGATAATGATATTGATGATTCTGTAGCTACGAAGTGCGTTTGTAGAGGCACTGGTTGCTCGGATATGCTTCTGCAGGAGGTATCTGCAAACGTCATTGATTCTAAAGGCTATAGGCGCGGCCAGTTTAACCCACGTAGGGGGAGAACGTGTGTGACGCCACCGTCTAGTACCGGGCGAGGTCCTATACAAGATGATGAGTTTGCCCCAGCGAACTCATGGCTAACGTCGGGATAGAGAGCGTTTTAAAGTTTATGCACAATAAAACCCCTGATGCGCCTGTCCTTGGTCACGATTGACCTTTGCCAGATCATTTTTGGCTCGCTCTGATATTACTTGATTTTAAATGGATGCATACATATTTGTTATCGTGTGATTGATTAAATGATTTCAAATTGCTAAATATATCATGTTTTGCTGCGAAATGTAAATATTTGTTTCGAATGATATTACTTGACACTCCAATGGTTCACCTACACTATTTATGCTTGATATTACCCCTCTCACTCACTGAATATCTTCCTATGATACTCACCCCTCTCTTTTCCCTCCTCAGACAGGATTATTGTGATAGAGCGACGACACATGCTCTATAACGGTGTTGGTATTCACGACGGTGAGATTTACTTCAAATAGAAATATAAAATCTTTATTTAGTTCCGACCCTGCGAGATTTTGACATTGAGGTCCCTAGTTAGTCGTGTACTTATTTTGGGATAACTGTAAAATTTAACTCTCATATTTCATTTGCATTGAGACGATTGTACGTATTTGAATGTTATTTGGGAAAATTATTGTATCTTATATAAAATTTAGCTCTGCTCAGTGTGGCGACTGTTCATACTCTAGTTGGGCATGACAGTAGAGGTTTGTGGTTAGAACTGCTGGAAACTTTATAGCCTTACGTTATTCTAAATGTTGGCTGTGGTATTTATTGATTTTGGAGAGATCAGGATGGCAATTTGTTTATTTTACAGGATGAATGTGATATACAGGTAAAATTGTATATGGGAAATCTCCGATTTATGGGAAGATTCTATCCGATTTTCTGTAAAAATACAGTCGGCATCCAGGGGTAACGGGCGGCTATTCACGATCCGGATTCGGGACGTGACAAAAAGATTTTGAAGTCCTTATGGCCAAAATTGTAATTTTAAAAAGTAGGGGGACAAAAATGTAATTTTTGAAAAATAGTAGGGCCGAGCTCTAATTTTAAAAGAAATTATTTTATTTAAGAAACACTATGAATAATTTTATATATTTTGAAAAATGATGCTAATATTAGGTTAAAGTTATTAACTGATTTGAAAGACAAAAATTTTAGAAAAAACTTGTAACTCTGTAGCGAGTGAGAATTAAGTGCCGCGTTTTTGTTTGGCTTTGTGGGTAACTATTAAACAACTCTCTTTTTGAATGCCTTTGCTAGTGTAAGTATTACTCAACTCTTTTTTTATTTGTATTTAGACATCACCTTTTTATTTATCTTTAGTTAGTCATTGCCCATTGAATACCTAATGTCACGCCCCGAACCGGGATCGTGAACAGTCGCCCGTTATCCTGAATGCCGGCTGTATTTTTACAGAAAATCGAATAGAATCTCCCCATATTTTAGAAGTTTTTTAAGTACAATTTACCCTGTATAAAACACAATCATCCTGTATTAAAATCAAATGGTCATCCCGGCCTCTCCAAAATCAACCAATCTCACAGACGACATCCAGATAACGCAAGGCTATAAAAATTTCCAACAACCTAGCCACAGACCTCTACTGCCATGCCCCCGTCAAAGGCATGGACAGTAGCCAGTCGCTCCTCCTGTGATTTAGAGGAGGCACCGAGCGATCCTAGAGGGCACTTCTAAGACTTGACACATTCCCAAATACTTACACAATGAACCATAAATGCCTCAATGCAATGTTATGCAATGACGTGTCCACATATATACAGTCATCCCAGAATTATACAATGGTCGTCTATCGACCTCATAATACATATATATCACCAATACAATTGCTAACTCACGAAATCGTAGCGAAAATATACAATAAATTCTCAGATCCAAATCAAATCTCCCAATGATACTGAGCGTCCTAAAAGCAACGCTCATTGCCAAATACTATCTCTGAAACAAGAAGGGAAATGAGGGGTGAGTATTCGGGGAAGAATACTCAGTGAGTGAGTGGGTCAATGCAATCGTCAAATATGAAGTGTGAAGCTGGAGTGTCAAAACACAAGTATACAAATCATATTTCAAATTATCATACTTTTCATTTCAACAATATATCATTTGCACGTATTATCAAGTCAAATATACATCTAAAACACTGTCATTAAAATCATAGAGCTGTCAGCTGAAAATGTCCTGGCAGAGGTCTACCGCGACCTATGACAGGCGGACCGGGGGTGTTATATGCAAATTTATTTAAAGTGCTCTCTACCCCGGCGTTGGCGACGAATCTCGTTCAGGTGCTAGACTTGGAGAGGATACCAAAAATCCAAATCCAAATCCTCCCCCTTTCGGGTTCAACCTGACTAGTACCGTATCGATAATCAAATCGCGACAACTCGTGGGATACCCCAGGCCTAGGCATATCCGGACGCCACCAAAGCGTCTCTCACGGTGTCCTTCGTAGCTACGAAACAATACAATCCAAAGCCCTCCAGGCTAAAATCAATATCGTATCAAAAAATGTGCCGAAATCAGATTTACAAACCAAATGCAACATATAGCATAAAATGACACATTATACATTTCAACCACATGGATGCATAATTTCATAATTCAACACAATTTTTGGACACTCCATCGGTTCACAAAATCAATTTTAAAACCAGTCAAAACATTTCGAACATACAACAAATCATACTCATTATCAAAATGTTGTAAAACGGATTTACATATTAAACAAAAGTATTGAAATAAATCTCACTCACAGTTTTGGGGAGGATAGTGCACTCCCCAATAAAACCACAATACGTAGAGCAATACTCCCCTCAATCGAATCACCAAAATAGTCAACCTAATCAAATCACCACGGTTTGATATCAAATAAGGGCCTACTTATGAATCTTCAATTTTTCTTTCCAACCAAAACAATCTAATTTGACAAAATTTATTCAAAAGTTAAAGAGATTTCCTTTCTCTCACCTAGGATTCCTCGGATCTCGGATCTAACTTTCGTTCACCCGTCGGTTTGGTCTAAAACCTGAATGTTTCCAAATTTGAAACAATTGTGAACAATTTAAGTCCAATTACTAAAAAATTTCGAAACCCTAGTGCGGAAATCGAAACTTTGAGTCATTTACTTTCGCAGAGGCTCACGGACTGTCATGGGCCGTCGTGGGCTCGTGGGCCGCGAGCTGGCAGGTTGATGGGCTGGCGGGCCTGGTGGGCCTGATGGGTTTGGTGGGCCGCGGGCCGGACTGGGCCGCAGTGGCTAGGGCTCGCGCTTGCGAGCTAGATCGAGTGCTCACGCAGTGGGTCACGCGCTGGAGCGCTCACGCTCGTGCTGGGGCACGCTCGAGTAGTGGATCGCGCGCTGGAGCGCGCTGTGCTCGTGCTGGGGCATGCTGGAGGCACGCAGGGGCTCGTACAGAAGCGCGCAAGGGCGCACTGGCGCTCGTGCAGGAGCGTGCAGAGGCACGCAGGGGCTCGTGTGCTGCGCGCGCTGGGCTCGTGCAGTACGCGCTCGCGCTTGGGAGAGTGCGCAGTCGCACGAAGGAAAGCGCGCAGTGGCGCTCGTGCAGGGAGGAGCTGCAGCGGCTCGCTCGCGGGAGGGAGGAGCTGCAGCGGCTGTGGGTGGCGCACGGCAATCTTTGCGGCGGAGGGACCGGGTGGTGGCTGTGATCGCGCTCGGCGGAAGAGGAAGGAGCTGCGGCTAGTGCGCTCGCGTGAGGAGGAAGGAGGAGTGGCGGCTGGGTGCGGTGGCGAGCGGCAGTGTTGGCGGCGGCAGCGGGAGAGGAAGAGACGGAGTGAGAGAGAGAGAGAGAGGGTGTCACGCCCCGAACCGGGATCGCGAACAGTCGCCCGTTGTCCCTAGATGCCGGCTGTATTTTTACAGAAAATCGGGCAGAATCTCTCCATAAATCGGAGGTTTCCCATGTACAATTTCACCTATATATGACATTCATCCTGTAAAAATAAACAATTGGCCATCCCGGTCTCTCCAAATTCAACAAATACCATAACCAACATCCAGAACAACGCAAGACTATAAAGTTTCTAACAGTTCTAGCAACAGATCTCTACTGTCATGCCCAACTAGAGCATGAGCAGCCGCCACACCGAGCGGATTTAAATTCTACGCATATATAAAATAAATTCCCAAATTATTTTTAAATATTTAAAAATGTCTCAATGCAATGAAATAAATCAATACGAGAGTTTCAAGAATAAATGTCCATAATTTATACAGTCATCCCAAAAAAATTTATATAAATATATTGGTCAAACTAAAATCTCCAATATATAATAATATCACCAATTATCGTAGCGGAAGAGATGGAAAACATCCATACCCAAACCCAGTGATATCTCCTCAGTCCAACACTAATCCTGTGGGAAAGAAAGTGAGGGGTGAGTATCTATGGGAGGATACTCAGTAAGTGAGAGGATTGACATCATACTATCAATATCTAGGGTGAACTTGGAGTGTCAAAGCATAAAAAAATATCCACAGTGTGCAAACCGATCATGTTATTTCAAAATCACATATAATACGCACACATCAGAAAGCAAGATATGCATCCAATATTTATATCAATGTCGTGAAGAGCCGGCCAATGAAATATTCCCAGCAATGGTCTACCTCGACCAAGGACGGCGCATTGGGGGTTTTTCTAAATGTAAGTATTAAATAATGGCTCTCTGCCCCAATGTTGGCCACAGACTACCCCAACTAGCCTATAAATAATAATAATGTACATATAACTAGTCGGCCGTATATGGTGCCCCCGCCTGGTGCTAGATGGAGCCGTACTCAACGTCCTCTCCGATGAGGGTCAACCTGGGACACCCATACACACGACGATCTGGCGGATACCTCCGGCCGAAACGTATCCGGGCACAAGGGGTGCCACTACCAGATGTCCTTTGTAGCTACGGATCACAATATCATATCGGCCGGGCACGTAGCCCCATGCATCCCATCACCAAGTCGGCCGGGCATATAGCCCCATGCATAATATCATAACGTCGGCCGGACATACAGCCCAAATGCATAATATCATAAAGTCGGCCGGGCATACAGCCCAAAACATAATATCATAAAGTCGGCCAGGCATACAGCCCAAATATGTAAGTAAATCTATTTAAAACTATGTGCCAATGTAGTGGAAGTATTAAAACATATAAATATGTCGAAATTATGGCACAATATTCAATTATCAAAACTCATGGATGCATATCAATAAAGTCAGAATTTAAGACACACCAAAGATCACAAAATATTTCAACAATCATACATTTGCAGAAATATGTCATTTAAAAAGTATTTTTGAAATATGGTTTTCAATCAATAGCGAATGTCAAAATCCTACTCACAGTTCTACGGAAGGGAAGTCACTCCCTACTGACAAGCCAAAAAGGGATCTGACCGCTCGAGTCTCCAAAAGATCAACCTAAATCAGATTATCAACATTTAATATCAAATAAATGCCAAATCAGGGATTTTCAATTTTTCCCTTCCAAATATATATCACCTAATTTACAAAATTTCGTTATAGATTCTCGTTTTCTCAATTTCGACTCATCTGACTCACCAATGGTCAAGTTTCTAATATTTCTCATTTTTTTTTGTCTAATTTTCCTCGGATTTCACACATTTCAATATATTATGCAACTCTCGATCTAAATTCGACCTAATTTCGATAGAATTAATTCAAATGTTGAAAATGTTGCATTTCTCTCACCTAGGGTTTCTCAGATTTTCGGATCTAGCTTTCGTTCGTCCTTCAACCTGGTCTAAACCTGTAATATTTACCATATGAAATACAAGTGAGAAATTTAAGTCAAATTACCAATAATTTTCGAAACCCTAATATATACACGGAATCGAGAATTCATTTACCTACGCAGAGGGTCAAGGGTCGTCGTGGGCTCGCGAGCCAAGGGCCAGACTGGGCCGCGGGCCGTACTGGGCCTGCGGGCTTGGACGGGCTGTCGGGCCTGGTGGGCCCATGGGCTTGCTGCTGATGGGCTTGTGGGCTGGTGCTCGCCCGTGCGCTGTGCTGGTGCGCGCTCGTGCTCCGGCTCGCGCATGCTCGTGCGCTGCTGCGTGCTGGGCCGCGCACCAGTACGCTGGGCCGTGCACCCGTGCACGCTCGTGCGCTGGGCCGCGCGCGCTCGTGCGCTGGGCCGCGCGCTGGCTCGCGCACTTGCTCGTGCTCGTGGCCTGGCTCACGCTCGCGGGCTCGGTCGTGTGCAAGGGCGGTAGCGCTCACGGAGGCTCTGCAGTCGCGCTGTGGCGTGCGGTGGTGCTCGATCGTGGCTCGCGGCGGTGTGCGGCGAGGCGGAGAGAGGGCGATCGTGGAAGATCGCGAGAGGGAGAGAAGACAGAGTGAGGTAGAGAGAGAAACCGCGGGGGAAGAAGAATGAGAAGAAGAAGGAGAAGAAGAAGGAGAAGGAGAAGGAGAAGGAGATGCCGGCGGAGCTCGCGGGGAAGAGCAACGCCGCGGTGGGGGAGGGAGACGAAGGGTTGGCGGAGAGAGGGAGAGAGAGAGAGAGAGAGATGAATTAGGGCTTTAGCCCTAATTCAATTGGGGGAGGGCCAAAACGCTGTGTTTTGGCTCTTCCTCTTTTTTTTTTTTTTTTTTTTTGGCTTGGTGTTACAGAGGGAAAGAGAGAGAGAGAGAGAGAGAGGGGGGAGAAAATTAGGGCTTTAAGCCCTAATTTTAATTTTCCTTTTTTTTTTATTTGGGTATTACACCTAATCTCTAGGTTAGCCATTGATAATTATTAACTAATCTTCGAATCAACAATTACTATTGAAAACCTAAACCACTGAGTTAACTATTGATTATTATTATTACTTTAGGTAAATTATTGTCTATTGAACACCTAATCTCCAAGTTAGTGACTGATAAAAAGTTATGTAATCTCCAGGTAAAAACTACATGAGAAGCTTGTCACGCCCCGAACCGGGATCGCGAACAGTAACCCGTTGTCCCTGAATGCCGGCTCTATTTTTACAGAAAATCGGGCAGAATCTCCCCATAAATCAGAGGTTTCCCATATACAATTTCACCTGTATATGACATTCATCCTTAAAAAAATAAACAATTGGCCATCCCGGTCTCTCCAAATTCAACAAATACAACAACCAACATCCATAACAACGCAAGGCTATAAAGTTTCTAACAGTCCTAGCAACAGACCTCTACTGTCATGCCCAACTAGAGCATGAGCAGCCGCCACACCGAGCGGACTTAAATTCTACGCATATATAAAATAAATTCCCAAGTTATTTTTAAATATTTACAAATGACTCAATGCAATGGAATAAATCAACACGAAAGTTTCACGAATAAAAGTCCATAATTTATACAGTCATCCCAAAAATTTAGATAAATAGAATGGTCAAACTAAAATTTCCAATACATAACAATATCACCAATCATCGTAGCGGAAGAGATGGAAAATATCCATACCCAAGCCCAGTGATATCTCCTCAGTCCAACACTAATCCTGTGGGAAAGAAAGTGATGGGTGAGTATCTATGGGAGGATTCTCAGTAAGTGAGGGGATTGACATCATACTATCAATATCTAAGGTGAACTTGGAGTGTCAAAGCATAAAATAAGAAAATATCCATAGTGTACAAACCGATCATGTTATTTCAAAATCATATATAATACGCACACATCAGAAATCAAGATATGCATCCCAAAATTTTACATCAATGTCGTGAAGAGCCGGCCAATGAAATATTCCCGGCAATGGTCTACCTCGACCAAGGACGGCGCATTGGGGGTTTTTCCAAATGCAAGTATTAAAGAATGGCTCTCTGCCTCAATGTTGACCACAGACTACCCCAACTAGCCTGTAAATAATAATAATGTACATATAACTAGTCAGCCGTGTATGGTGCCCCCGACTGGTGCTAGACGGAGCCGTACTCAACGTCCTCTCCGATGAGGGTCAACGTGGGACACCCATACACACGACAATCTGGCGGATACCTCCGGCCGAAGCGTATCCAGACACAAGGGGTGTCTCTACCAGATGTCCTTCGTAGCTACGGATCACAATATCATATCAGCCGGGCACGTAGCCCCATACATCCCATCACCAGATCAACCGGGCATATAGCCCCATGCATAATATCATAACGTCAGTCGAGCATACAGCCCAATACATAATATCATAAAGTCGGCCGGGCATACAGCCCAAATGTGTAAGTAAATCCATTTAAAACCATGTGCCAATGCAGTGGAAGTATTTAAAACATATCAATATGTCGAAAATGTGGCACAATATACGTTTATCAAAACTCATGGATGCATATCAATAAAGTCAGCAGTTAAGACACTCCAAAGGTCACAAAACATTTCATCAAATATTGGAAAGTCATAACAATCATACATTTTTGCATAAACATTTCATTTAAAAGATATTTTTGAAACATGGTTTTCAATCAATAGCGAATGTCAAAGTCCCACTCACTGTTCTACGGGAGGGAAGTCACTCCCTACTGACAAGCCAAATCGGATCTGACCGCTCGAGTCTCCAAAAGATCAACCTAAATCAGATCATCAAATTTCTGTAACATTCTATACTTAACCTTCAATTCATATATAATCATTTCATAATTTGTAGTCTATTTCGCATTCCACTTATACTCTAAACATATACAGAACCTTTCATCTTAAATTCAATTCTAGATTCATCTAATTTATCAATTAGAGCCGAAATCTCCTCACCTAGGGTTTTCTCGAAGCGCCGAGTCTCGTCCGAAAGTCGTTTCAGTCATTCCAAAGTCTGTAGGGTTTCCTATCAAAACAAGGTTTATTTGTTAGATCTAAACACATAGATCCGAAGCAAAACCCTAAGTCATTTACCGGTGTGGAGATTCGTGGGCTGTCACGGGCTCGTGGGCCGTCGCGGGCTCGTGGGCCACGGGCCGGACTGGGCTCGTGGGCTACAGCTAGCGGGCTCGCTGGTCTGTGGGCCAGCGGGCTGGTGGGCCGATGGGCCGGTGGGCCTGCAGCTGATGGGCCTGCGGGCTGACAGTGGCTCGCGGGCTGGTGCTCGCCCGTGTGCTGGCACGCGTCCGTGCGTTGCGCTGGCTCGTGCGCGCTCGCGCGCTGCTGCGTGCCCCTGCGCGCTCGCGCGCTCTGCTCGCGCGCCTGCGCTCCTGCGCTCGCGCTCCTGCGTTCCTGCGCTCGCGCTGTGCGCTGGGGGATCGCGCTGCAGAAGGCACTGCAGTCGCGCGCTATGGCGGAAGAAGATGCTCGCGGAGGCTCGTGGCGGTGTGCGGCGAGGCGGAGAGAGAGCGATCGTGGGAGATCGCGAGAGGGAGAGAAGACAGAGTGAGGTAGAGAGAGAAACCGAGAGGGAAGAAGAAGAAGAAGAAGAAGAAGGAGAAGAAGAAGAAGAAGAAGAAGAAGAAGAAGAATGGCGGCGGCGGCGGTGGCTGTGGCGGAGGAAGCCGAACGGCCGCGGGAGAAGACGAACGGCCGCAGGAGAGGGAACGTCGGGGAGAGAGAAAGAGAGAGAGAGAGAGAGAGAGAGAGAGAGAGAAAAGGGGTTAGGGTTTTAACCCTAATCCCCAATTGGGGACGCAGCGTTTTGTCCCAAAACGCTGCGTCTCCAAATATTGTTTTTTTTTTTTTTTTTTTTTTTTTTTTTTTTTTTTTTTTAAGCTTGGTGTTACAAAGCTTGTCCCACTATTTGCTCAAATGAGATTACTTTCCGCTTCCTAGTTAATCATCTTTCAAAATAAAAAGAAGGATGTGTAGAGATTGGCAAGTGATGTGGGTTATACGAGTCATGTTCTAGAAAACAAAAGGGCAGAGCTGGAGAAATGATGACAGACAACAAAGTACTTTGCCTTCTTGAAAAAACGATAGGACTACAATTCTCATATTTCTTCATGTTGGTTTTTTTTAAAGGACATATAAGAGCCAACAAAGCAAATTCTTGACAAATGCAAGAGTGTAGTATGCCGAAGGCGCTAAGATAGTTAGATTAGCTCTATTCTATCTTCATCTCATTACAATCGATTGGCATATACAAAACTTCATTTATGGCAGTCACCATTTCAGTTGGGGACGAAAATCCATCAACCTTGGAGTAGAACAAGTGAAGCACTTGGCTCATGTCCCAGAATAGATCCTTGCATGCCCTAGGAACAACACTATCTTTGGTCTCCAAAATCATCCTCAACAATTTCTTCCTATTTTCGCCAATGATTTCCCTCAATTCTTTTATAGAATCTTCTTCTGTAATAATGCCTCCGCGGTGTATTACATGGAGTGGCACGGCATTTAGCTTCCCTTGCTTGGCTTCCCTCTGCAACATATAGTCATAGTTCCATTAGCACATTGCTAAGAATACAAGAACATGGACGCAATTCTTGGAGGGTTTTTACCTCATAGGTTTGAAAGTCATTTAGCAGACGACCACAAGTGGCCATAAGTTTATACAAACCATGGTATTCAGGACTCGCAACAATCTCTTCTGAAAGCTTAGGCCCCACCAGGTAGAGAGTTGGAAGGACAATAGGTCCCAAAGCGAAAGAATCAAAACCATTTTCCACATACTCATCCATTGTTGGCACAACCTTGTCTCTTCCCCACTGTGCTTCTCTCCCCATAGTCTTGAGCACATCCATCCACTAAACACCATCCGCAAACAAAAAAGTAATCATTTGTAAATAAATAAATTGTTTGTTAGATAACCTTGTGCTTGGAATAAAATAAATTTCACAAAATTTATGTAGTTTAATTATAATACTCACTTTTGTTGCTTCGATTTGGAACAAGTCAAAAGGTTTGTATTCAATTCAAAGCAATAAAATTCAATTAAATTTCATTTTTTTTACCTCTAAGAAAAAAAATGAGTATTTCAAAGTGGAATTGAAGCACCACGAAACAGATGATCCCACCAGAAAAGTTAAATATCAGAGGAAGATTCCAGGTTTATATACCACAACTAGAAGGTAAAGACCAACTTGGGACTCACTAAATAATTAATGGAAGTTTACAAAGTATGTAGGCTAAAGAAGTTCTTTACAATCTGAATGAGGTGAGCTTTTACACAACGTCCTTGCCATTTCGATGCCATGTCTGCAGATTCGTAGATGGTGTCCCGAAGTGCTAAAAATATGATTTCAACTGCCTCAGAGCAAAATTCAGTTTCTTCATCTATATCCCACCTGCAGTTTTAGTTTAGTTCTCTTAACTATCATCATAAGAGTGGTGGGCATGATATTGAAGTTGAACAAACATACTTGTCAAGCAAATGAGAAAGGTTTTCTTGTTCTTGTTGGGAACTTCCGACGTCAAAAAAGTCATCAACCACATAAGTAAGCACTGCATGCTTGATCCACGATATACGAGCATCAGATAGCTCAGGAGCGAACAGCATTGCTGCAGCAGAAAGGGCACAAGCGACCAACTTTCGTCGGGTAAAATTTAGTCTGTCTAGTCTGAATTCTCTTTCCCACCTGTTACACTTCAAAGTAAGTATCTCCAATCATGAAAGAAACTACAACAAATTCTTGAGCCAAACTGAGTTAAGCATACACCTCTCAAGCCGCTTGATCTCTTCTTGGTGTATTGACTGGCACATATTGAAATCAAACACTCCGAGGTTTTTAAAAGCTTTATTGGAAATATTTGGACAGCTGACCACCAATATATGTTCAAAGGATTAAGTCAATTATAATGTTAAATGGAGATGAGAGATCACTAATTTATGATAAGAGAGAGAGGGAAAAAGAGAGGAAGGATCATACTTATATGAGGTTTTTGCAACCTTCACATCATCTTCTTTATACTCCCGTAAATATGCCTTGTTCACCATTCGATCCAAACTTGCATGGTACGGAAAGTTTAGGGCATTAATCACCTAGATCAATCATGGAAACAATGTCAAATAACTTGAGCAAGGTGGTGACATGGTATAGAGATCTCAAAACTTTTACTTTACAAACTACCTCTTTAAGTTAAAATTCAAGTGACCATAAGAAACAACGACAAGATAAAACATTAGAAGTTTACTTGTTTACTAAGATTGTCATCTTCAATTGAACCATTGCATTGTTTTTGTTGTAGGAACTGCCTCGACCATGCGTTTTGCTCCTCCAGAGCTGACTCATTTGGATATATGACCAGCTGTGAAGCCTTAAATAGTTCTAACACTGCAGTTGTGTCATTCTTATATTGTCCTTTGAGTGAGTCAAGGTACTGGTCCTTTTCAACAAATTGAATCAATAGGTCTGCATTGCTCAACAAAATACACTTACCATCTCATTAGGGAAGCACATCTAAAAACTCATTGCCCTATAAAAGTCTTGATTAATTCTATACCTGGTGAGACATCATACCCACTAGTTCGCAGAAGTCGAAATGCCAAGGCACAGGTAGTGAGGTCTAAAATGATCTCTTCATCTCCCTGCAACCACTGCCTGTTTGTGGATCAGTATCATGTGTTTCCCATGCATGATAGTTAGACTATAATCATCGGGTGGAGAACTCTAATTGGTGCAGAGTTATTATTCAAAAGATAAGTTATTGGTTAGGATTACTTTAGACCAACCATGTCCCATTATTGCCATATGTGGCTTAACTGTTCTAGTTATTGTGCACCGATGAGATTATTTTGACTCTGATTAGTAGTTTTTAAGTAACATGGGCAATGCTTTATATGGAGAATATTACCTGTATGTTTCGTCTAATACCCTCTCAATTTCCTTGCTGAAATATCGATCAATTCCCATCCTTTGAAGATTTTCAACCATTTGAAGACGAGTATATACTTCCAAAGGATAAATGGTTGGAACTGAAGAGAGGATTAATGTCTTAGAGATTCTTAAACACTGATAAGTATATTGCTAAAGTAACATGCATCGGGAAGGATACCTCCGTCTCTATACTTCATTAAAAGCGTTTGAAGGTAATTAAGACAATCGATATCTTGAAGATGAATCAGAGCAGACGCAGTGGTGGATGGTGAGTTGAAAAGTGAACCGTTTTTCCTTTGATAATTCATGATGGTTTTCCAGTCACTTAGGCCTCCCATCGCTTCTGATAAAGATGCTAGGTATGCTTTGCTTCCATTTGAGTTACTTCGATAGCATCTAGATTGGACACCAAGTAGAAGAATGAACAACTCATGGGAGTTGAAGTATGACATGGATACACAATGCAAATATAAATGAGAGAATATGAATCAATTCAGACCTTTCAAGTTCCAAGTCTTTATAGAAGAAGATAGTGTCTAAATCACTTGATGTCAAGGGAAGCACCAAATCCATATCCCTAGCATATTCAACCATGCCAGGAAATATGATGTCAAAGCCAATTGGGGAACGTTGCTTCTCATCATTGATTGATCCAAAATTTGACTCGATGAAATGGAGACCTGCAGAATGTGAAGTATGGTAAGTTTAAATGTGGAAGCCTTCCACTTCAATAATTCTCACAAAGAGTATACTGAATGGAATAAAGGCAAGACATATCCACGTACCTTTTTTAACCTGCCCCTCACCTACCCCCCATCTCTTCAGTGCTAAAATGGATGCTAAAGTCGATGAAAGAGCATCCTTGGTTAATGAATGATCGCGATGTAGAAGACCCCATGAACCATCATCAAGTTGATTGTCCAACAACCACTTGAGGCACCCAGGAAACAATGGTGCATGTGGTGAGTCCGAAGAAGGAACCATAGCAACCCAAGCAGTATCATATGAAGACACAGAAAGTTCAATTTTATCAAACATCTTCTTGATTCTCTCTTTAGATCCCTCAACATTCTGCACGAAAATGATGGATTTGAGTAATTTTGCCAAGAAGTTCATCTGCAGAGAAAACCAGTGAGAGAGAGAGAGTATAGAAGAGTGTACCAGCATAGTAGTCTTTGCTTGTGTCGTCACTCGGACAGGATTGTCTGAAGTGGCTGTTTAGGAGGGAAAAGTATATATCTTATCGTAACAAATTTAATCAAATGTTCCAAATTATAACATAATAATATCTGAATTCAATAAACTCCTCATACCCAATAATTTTAACAAAAATCAAGTATGAGTTAAAAAATCTTTTGAATTAACTAAAAAAATTTTTAAAACATAAGAAAAAAATTACCCATTTATTACTTTTAAATTATTAGAGAGAGAGAGAGAGACCTGAAATCCTTGAAGAGTTTCCACGGAGAAGACCATGTCTTTTAGAGAAGGCCAAAGCTTTAGACTCCATAACCACTATAGCAGTCAATATTGAAAGAAAAACAACATGTCATGTCAGGTTTGGTTATTCAGTTGTTTTCTATTTTCTTTTAACCGGAAATTGGTTCACACCCCAAATATTCCCGTCTAAAAATAAATGTAGAGCCTATTATCATAAAAATATGTATTTAATTATACTTAAAGTCAATTAATTGAAATATCAAATTTTATTTCAATTATAATATTAATTTTCAAATGAATCCATTTCTTTATATATATGTTGTTTGCTGTAAAAGAAATAATATAATTTGCATATATATATATATATATATATATTTCAAATTACACATACCTTTTAAATATATAAAATTTTGAATTCATAAATATCAAAGTATATAAAAAGATAAGTATAAGAAAAATTAATATTAAAGTAAAAGAAGAGATATATAAAAGTAATAAAATAAGAGAGAGAAAGAGGACATTAACACGCGGTCTCTGATGTATGGTATGTATTAAAAAATAATTCATTAGATCGTTATTAAATAATTTCAATAATTATTAATTATTTTATTATTTTATGTTATTAAAAAATAATGATTTCAAAAAACTATTTACTAATAGAAAAATATGAAACAACTGTTGTATATATTCAATAACAATTTGATTGCAATAGCGAAAATGGTAGGGGGGGGAGAGAGAGAGAGAGCTCTGAATTACTTGAATAGAATGCCCAGAGTGGGTGTTGCAGTTGGGAGAGGAGTATGACTATGCCTCTTGATAGAACAACAAAGCTTTCAGCTCCAAAGCCCCCCTCGCACACGATCGTCAAAACTATCAGATAATTGTGCTTGTTTTAAAAATGCTACCGCCTGTTTAAATAATAAATAATTGTGCTTTCAGTGTTGGCACAGCCGAGTCTACACACGAGACGTGTCTAAACTATCACCACAACAAAGATTCCGTTTTTTTCTATATCAAACCAAGTCAAAATTAAGAATTTACGCAGGGAGGGACGTGACAGAGTGACAGAGAGAGAGAGAGAGAGTGAGAGATGCCGTTAATAAACATGTTTCCTACTAAACATGTTTATTAATTACGTTAATTGCTTGACATTTATTAAACATGTTTCCTACCATGTCAAAAGGTTTTACGAGTTTCAAGTTAATAAAAAAATTATATTAAAAAAATTTTCTTAACTTACATATAATAATATTTCAATCAAATTAATCAAAATATAATTTTAGTTATCAATTAATTATAAAAAAATATAAAGGCTTATTAACATTTTATGGATTTAATGATATAACATTATACTCTCTTAGTCAAAATCTAATTTTCAAATTGTGAGAATGGAAAAACAAGATAGAAGCGTACTCCTAAATTGAACCCATAATTGTAATACCCAATTCAAAAAAAAAAAAAAAAAAAAAAAAAACAAAACAAAATTAGGGCTTAAAGCCCAATTTTCTCTCTCTCTTTCCCCCTCTCTTCTTTCTCTCTCCCTCTCCCTCTCTCCTTTTCTTCTCTCTTCTCCCGATCCCCCGCCGCCGCGCCTTTCTCACCCGCTGCCGTCCTCCGCCGAGCGCGATCGGAGCGCACCAGCGTGCGCTGCACCATAGCGAGCGCGGCAGTGCGAGCCCTGCACGAGCTCAGCACGCGAACCCAGCCTGCGCGCAAGTTAAGCGCTCGAGCAGCGCGCGAACCGCGCTCGAGCAGCGCGCGAACCGCGCGCGAGCAGCGCGCGAACAGCCGCGGTCCCCAGCTCGCGATCCCCAGCGCGCGACCCCAGCGCGCCTCAGCACGCCCCAGCACGAGCGCGAGCGCTCCAGCGTGCGACCCACAGCGCGAGCAGCGCACGATCTAGCTTACGAGTGCGCTTCAGCGCGTGAGCCAGCGCCAGCGCCAGCGCCAACGCCAGCACGAGCGCGAGCGCGCTCCAGCGCGTGATCCGGCTTTCCAGGCCGCAGGCCACCAGGCCGCAGACCCTTCAGGCCCGCCGGCCCACCAGGCCCATCAGCCCGCCAGCCCGCGGCCCACGGCCCGCGACGGCCCGTGGCAGTCCGTGAGCCTCTGCGAAGGTAAATGACTCTAAGTTTCGATTTTCGCACTTGGGTTTCGAAATTCTTTAGTATTGGACTTAAATTGTTCGCAATTGTTTCAAATTTGGAAACATTCAGGTTTTAGACCAAACCAACGGGCGAACGAAAGCTAAATTCGAGATCCGAAGAATCCTAGGTGAGAGAAATGAAATCTCTTCAACCCTTGAAATAAACCTTGTCAAATTAGGTAGCATTAGTTGATTTGTTTATAAATTGAGGAATTTAGGGTTCGTACGAAATTAAGAAAAAAACGATAAACCCTGAAATAGTCGGAAATTGATGAAAATCGTGATGACTTGATTAGGTTGGCTTTCTTGGTGACTCGATTGAGGGGCGCTTTGTTTTGCATATTTTGGTGTTATTGGGGAGTGCGCTACCTTCCCCAAAATCAGTGAGTGGGATTTATTTCAATGCTTTTGTTTAATATGTAAATCCTGTTTTACAACATTTTGATAATGAGCATGATTTGTCGTATGTTGGAAATGTTTTGACTGGTTTTAAAATTGACTTTTGTGAACCGTTGGAGTGTCCAAAAACTGTATTGAATTATGAAATTATGCATCCATGTGGTTGAAATGTATAATGTGTCATTTTATGCTCTATGTTGCATTGGTTTATGAACCTGACTTCGGCACATTTTGATGTGATATTGATTTTGGCTTTGAGAGCTTTGATATGTATTGTTCCGTAGCTACGAAGGACACCGTGAGAGGCGCTTTGGTGGTGTCCGGATATGCCTAGGCCTGGGGTATCCCACGAGTTGTCGTGATTTGATTATCTACACGGTACTAGCCAGGTTGAACCCGAAAGGGGGAGGATTTGGATTTGGATTGGATATCCTCTCCAAGTCTAGCACCTGGACGAGGTTCGTCGCCAACGCCGGGGTAGAGAGCACTTTAAAGAAATTTGCATATAACACCCCCGGTGCGCCTGTCATAGGTCGCGGTAGACCTCTGCCAGGACATTTTCGGCTGGCAGCTCTATGATTTTAATGACAGTGCTTTGGATGCATATTTGACTTGAAAATGCGTGAAGTGATATATTGTTGAAATGAAAAGCATGATGATTTGAAATATGATTTACATACTTATGTTTTGACACTCCAGTTTCACACTCCATATTTGATGACTGCATTGATCCACTCACTCACTGAATATTCTTTCCCGAGTACTCACCCCTCATTTCCCTTTTGTTTCAGAGATAGTATTTGACAAGGAGTGTCGCTTTTAGGACGCTCAGTATCTTTGGGAGATCAGGCCTGGACTTGAGGAGTCATTGTGTATTTCCGCTGTAAAAATTTGTATTGGTGATGTATTTGTATTCTGAGGTCTATAGATGACCATTTTTATAATTCTGGGATGACTGTATAAATATGGACATTTAAATTTTGGAACTCTCATGTCACTGCATGACATTGCATTGAGGCATTTCTTTTTCGTTGCGTCTGTATTTGGGAATGTGTCATGTCTTAGAATTGTCCTCTAGGATGGCTCGGTGCCTCCTCTAAATCACAGGAGGGGCCACTGGTGGCTGTCCATGCCTTTGACGGGGGCATGGAAGTAGAGGTCTGTGGTTAGGACTGTGGAGAATTGTTTGTTAGCCTTGCGTTGCCCTGGGTTGTGCAGTAGGATGATCTGATTTGTTGTTGAGGATAATATATGCATTTTGAGGCCGGGATGACCCCTTTTGGACAGGTAACAGGTTTATTTTAATATGGGAGACCTCCGATATATGGGGAGGTTCTGTCCGATTTTCTGTAAAAATACAGCCGGCATCCAGGGTAACGGGCGGCTGCTCACGATTCCGGGTCGGGGCGTGACAATAATAGTCGAACAGAATTAATCAACAAACCTAAATATCAATTAATCAAAAAAAAAAAACCTTTAACAAATCTTTCTTAAAGGATTTGAATTTTTGAACTTTATGACTTTTCAAATGTTCCTAGATAGACTTGAATTCAATTACTTGAGATAAATAAATTAATTGTTTAATAAATAGATGAATTTTAGAATAGATAAACACCATGCATTTACATATAAGTGATAAAATTTAATCAGATTTTATTTCTTAATACATTAGCAAAAATGCCTCAATATTAAAGAGATACATAAAAACTATAAATGGTAATCCCAAAATGATTTGAATAGAAAGATTTTTAGTAAAAATAAGAACTTATTTAATATAGAAATCGTTTTAACATATTTTAACATTGAATAATTTGATGGAAAAATAGATATCAGGAAAGTTTTATTTTTAAAAATTTTACTTAATTCCAATTGAATTTAGTTGAATTCAACCTAATTACTGAATATCTGTTGTTTATATTAAAAAAAAAGGAAAAATATTGGATAATTTATATTTAATATACAAGCTATATTTTTGCAGTGATGAGAATTTTGAGAGAATGAAGTGCCCGAGTCAAATTTATCTATGGTTCTTGTTTAGATGATCAACTGAAATTAAATTTATTTTTGATGTAATTATATCTCAAAATTTTTTATTAAAATTATCAAGTTGATTAGTTTTTTCATAATATAGGTCAGATCGGTACGAAAGATTGATTATTCAAATTTTTTAACTTCAATTGGGAGATGCTGTCGACCTTTTGCTCATCTCATCTTTCTCCGCACTCCTTTACCACGGACTTTGATTGCACCATTCAATTTAGTGGATGTAATGACTATGTCATGATTATTATTTTTTAAACTCAAACTTAATATAAAATAAAATATTTTTCTTTATAAACCAATTTAAAAGTCATTTAATAGAAAAAAAATTTAATTCTATAATTATTGTTTATCTTCATATGTTGCTTTTTAAGTGACATTCAAAGCCCCCGTTCAAATTCAAAAAAGTTTGGGAGGAAGGTTTTTCTCACCAGGGTAACATTTTCAACGTCATGGATGAGAAGTCTTGTGGGAGATCAGGCCTGGACTTGAGGAGTCATTGTGTATTTCCGCTGCAAAAATTTGTATTGGTGATGTATTTGTATTCTGAGATCTATAGATGACCATTTTTATAATTCTGGAATGACTGTATAAATATGGACATTTAAATTTTGGAACTCTCATGTCACTGCATGACATTGCATTGAGACATTTCTTTTTCGTTGCGTCTGTATTTGGGAATGTGTCATGTCTTAGAATTGTCCTCTAGGATCGCTCGGTGCCTCCTCTAAATCACAGGAGGGGCGACTGGCGGCTGTCCATGCCTTTGACGGGGGCATGGAAGTAGAGGTCTGTGGTTAGGACTGTGGAGAATTGTTTGTTAGCCTTGCGTTGCCCTGGGTTGTGCAGTAGGATGATCTGATTTGTTGTTGAGGATAATATATGCATTTTGAGGCCGGGATGGCCCCTTTTGGACAGGTAACAGGTTTATTTTAATATGGGAGACCTCCGATATATGGGGAGATTCTGTCCGATTTTCTGTAAAAATACAGCAGGCATCCAGGGTAACGGGCAGCTGCTCACGATCCCGGGTCGGGGCGTGACAGTTGGATTGGTATCAGAGAGACTTGGTTAAGAGTTATGTAGGAAGAGAGTCTTGGAAACATTCCCGAATAAATTGGTTTTTAAAGTCCTCAATGCATAAGAGTTTCATACAGTCATAAAGTCCCAGTGCATGGTCATAGGCATATAAGTTCATCTATTTTAGGGGGTTAGATACGGTTGTATCTAACCTAACTTGCTACATTCTTCTCCTATTGAACTAAGACTCTCATCCTTTTGTGAATGTAGCCATGCTATGATTAGTCCAAAATTCTTGAACCGTGTCTATTCTTTTTATGATAATAAACATCTTTCTCTTGCAGAATTATGCCACCTAGACGTGGAAGGAGAGGTACTAGATTCGCATCGCTTGATGGTCTGTTAGTGCCAGATGCACCTCGGGCACCCGAGACCCCACGAGTACGAGAGGACTTAGACGAGCCAGAGGACCGTACCTCGACTCGCGTGCCACCACCGGCACCTACTCAGCCAACTGCTCAGGCTGAGACTCCTGTACCCACACTTGACGCCTTTAGGCAGGTGTATGAGTGGTACGCTTCGCATGGGGTTCAGATTCCGCCCCCACCACCTCCTACAGCGGCGCCTGCACCTGCAGCAGCGCCAGTTCCTACGGCACCGGTTCCACCGCCGGTGGCCGGTCCTTCTACTTTGTCCGAGCCGAGTGAGACCACATCGGCTATTCTTAGACGGGTACATGAGCTGACTCAGTTGGTTAAGGAGGCCCGTCAGCTAGGGTGCACAGATTTTGCAGGGCTTGGTGATGCTGCGGCAGCCAAGCATTGGATCAACCGCACCCGCAGGATTCTGACCGATCTAGGGATTGGAGAGGAGCTCTGCCTGAAAGTGGCAGAGCGATTATTAGAGGGAGAGGCCCTCTCATGGTGGAAGACCCTTACTGATGAGGCAATAGAGCCACTGCGGTGGGACGACTTCCTTCGGGAGTTTGACCGCAGATTTTTTCCACTCTACCAGCAGGACCGGATGAGGTCAGAGTTGGGACGGCTTACACAGGGGTCCAGATCTGTCTCGGAGTATGAGGCAGACATGCGGAGACTTGCCGCATTTGTACCAGATCTGGCCACACCTCAGTATTTGCGCTTCAAGTTTGAGGACGGTCTTAGCCTCAGCATAAAGAGGTATATGACTGTTACTCCACAGTTTACACTGGCTGAGGTGATAGACTCTGCTCACCGCGCGGAGGCTTTGGTCCGCGCTGAGACTAGGCAAAGAGAGAGCAGAGAGCAGAAGAGAAAGAAGGAGAAGTCCCATTTTGCGGAGAATTCCAAGAGGGGCAGGGGATCCAGTTCGTACAGAGGCGGATTTGGATCTGGATTTCCTGAGCTGGGACGGGGACAGTACTCCCAGGGGTTTAGACAGCCCGCACCGACTCACCCTGCACAGTTTACTACTCAGCGGCACCCTTATTGCCGTAGGTGCAGTCAGTCCCATCCGAGCGGCGCTTGTTCAGTGACGGTCAGTTGCTTCCACTGTAGGAAGCCGGGGCATATTAAGAGTTCTTGCCCTGAGTTAGGACTCGGAGCACAGAGTTCACTGAGCCACACTAGTACTCTTCGTATGGGACAGCAGGGACAGCCTGCTCGGCCAGCAGCTTCTACTCCCAGGGTGACCACTGGGAGTAACACAGTGCAGACCCAGGCACGACAGCAGCCTAGGGCTCAGGCCCGGGTTTATGCCATGACGCAGGAGGACGCCCAGGCGAACCCCGACATCATCATGGGTACTCCTCCTTCTGATCCTGTAGAATAGGATCTCTATTCGTATTTTCACTTCTTTTGAGGATGTCAGCATTGTATCAGTCGTATGGGTATTGTATGTTGTGTTCTCTTTTGTCGACATGATACTACTCTGACATTTTTGTACACCGAGATTGTAGAAGCCCTAGAGGCTCAACTATTTTGATATATATATATACATGTCAAGTTTGAAATTATTCTAAGTCTATGTGCATTTTGTTCAATGATAGGTACTCTACCCATTTTCGGAATAGATGCTCGTATCCTTATTGACACGGGGTCTAATTATTCGTATGTGAGCGATAAATTCTCCCGACACTCTGACAGACCGCTCTCACCTTTGGACGAGGAGATATCGGTCATCACTCCTCTAGGTGAGCAGATTTTGCGCGGCACAGTGTATAGAGAATGTGAGATCAAAGTTGGGGATACAGTGCTGAAGGCAGATCTAATCCCTCTCGCCATGACTGATTTTGATGCCATCTTGGGGATGGACTGGCTATATATACATCGGGCTTCAGTTGACTGCTTTAAGAAGCAGGTGGAATTTCGAAGACCCGATCGGCCAGTGTTGATTTTTGAGGGCGAGAGGCGGGTTTTACCCCGTTGTGTCATTTCAGTTTTGGAGGCCAGACGCATGATTCGCCGCGGATGTGCGACTTACCTGGCTCATATCATTGACACCACTGCTCAGGGACCGAGACTGGAGGATGTCCCAATGGTACAGGACTTTCCTGATGTTTTCCCCAAGGAGCTGCCCGGACTACCACCTGTTCGGGAGTTTGACTTTGAGATCGATTTAGCTCCGGGGACTACCCCTATCTCTATGCCGCCATACAGGATGGCGCCGGCTGAGCTGAGAGAGCTCAAGGTCCAGTTGCAAGAGTTGCTGGATAAGGGGTTTATCCGTCCTAGCACGTCTCCGTGGGGTGTACCGGTGTTGTTTGTGAAAAAGAAGGACGGCACATTTCGGCTATGTGTAGATTATAGACAGCTGAACAAAGTTACCGTTAAAAATCGGTACCCACTACCACGTATTGATGATCTCTTTGATCAGTTACAGGGTGCCAAAGTATTCTCGAAGATTGATCTCCGGTCGGGTTACCATCAACTGCGGATTAGGGCCGAGGATGTGCCTAAGACGGCTTTCCGCACCCGATACGGACATTATGAGTTTTTGGTCATGCCGTTTGGGCTGACTACTGCCCCTGCCGCATTTATGGACCTAATAAACCGAATTTTTCACGATTATTTGGATCGGTTCGTCATTGTTTTTATTGATGATATCTTAGTCTACTCGCGGAGTGATGATGAGCATGCTCAGCACCTTAGGGTGATTTTGCAGACTCTTCGTGAGAGACAGCTTTATGCCAAGTTCACCAAGTGTGAATTTTGGTTGCGGCAGATTGGTTTTCTTGGCCATGTAGTTTCTGCGGAAGGTATTTTTGTTGATCCGCAGAAAGTTGAGGCTATCTTGAGATGGGAGCAGCCACAGACAGTGACTGAGATTAGGAGTTTTCTTGGTCTAGCCGGGTATTACCGTAGGTTTGTAGAGGGCTTTTCTCAAATTGCGGCTCCGTTATCTAGATTGACGCGAAAAGGTATCAAGTTTGTATGGGATGATCGTTGTGAGGTGAGCTTTCAGGAGCTCAAACAGCGATTGACGTCCGCTCCGATTCTAGCCCTTCCCACGAGTAGTCGAGAGTATGTGGTGTACAGTGACGCCAGCAGGCAGGGATTGGGCTGTGTATTGATGCAGGATGGTAGAGTTATCGCCTATGCTTCGCGGCAGCTAAAGAAGCATGAGGTGAATTATCTTACGCACGATTTGGAGTTGGCGGTCATAGTCTTTGCGCTAAAGATATGGCGCCATTATTTATATGGGGTCACATGCAGAGTGTTTACAGATCACAAAAGTCTAAAGTATCTGTTCACTCAGAGGGAACTGAATTTGAGGCAGCGGAGATGGTTAGAGCTGCTAAAGGATTATGATCTCATTATTGATTATCATCCGGGCAAGGCTAATGTGGTGGCTGATGCCTTGAGTCGGAAGTCATCTTCCTCTTCTCAGACTACCGAGAGTACTTATCTCTCGTGTTTATTGGGACTCCGAGCTTTGGGAGTTAGGTTGGCTAGTGATGATCAGGGAGCTATACTAGCCAGATTTGAGGTTCGACCGAGTTTGCTCGATCGTATCAGGGAGCTTCAGCAGAGTGACGAAGAGCTCCGAGGTATTTATGAGAAAGCCAGCAGAGGTGATATTGACGACTTTAGAGTTCGCAAGGATAGACTGTTGGTTTTTCGAGATCGAGTATGTGTACCGGCAGATAGTGATCTTCGCAGGGCTATTCTTGAGGAGGCCCATTCATCTGCTTATGCTTTACATCCCGGCAGTACTAAAATGTACCGCACCATCAGAGACAGTTATTGGTGGTCGGGTATGAAACGGGAAATTGCAGAATTCATTGCTCGTTGCCTTGTATGTCAGCAGGTGAAGGCTGAGCACCAGCGTCCAGCTGACACATTGCAGCCCCTTCCCATTCCTGAGTGGAAGTGGGAGCATATCACGATGGATTTTGTAGTGGGATTACCGCGGATTTCGGCATAGCACGATGCTATTTGGGTGATAGTTGACCGACTTACTAAGTCCGCACATTTCATCCCGATTACGAGTGATTACTCGCTTGAAAGGTTGGCACGCCTCTATATTGATATGATTGTGAGGCTGTATGGGGTTTCAGTGTCGATAGTATCAGATCGAGACCCCAGATTTACATCCCGTTTTTGGCCCAGTCTGCAGGAGGCTTTGGGTACTAGACTGAATTTCAGCACAGCGTATCACCCCCAGACGGATGGTCAGTCAGAGAGAACTATTCAGACTTTAGAGGACATGCTTAGGGCATGTGTTATGGATTTCCGGGGGAGTTGGGATCGGCATCTTCCGTTGGTGGAATTCGCCTATAATAATAGCTATCAGGCAAGCATTGGCATGCCACCTTACGAGGCATTGTATGGGAGGAAGTGTCGTACCCCGTTGTGCTGGGATGAGGTTGGTGAGCGAAGACTCACCAATGTTGAGCTGGTAGAGGAGACGAAGGAGAAAGTGAGGATTATCCGTACGCGGATGAAAGCCGCCCAGGATAAACAGAAATCCTATGCAGATCGTAGGCGGCGACCTCTAGAGTTCACTATGGGAGACATGGTATTCTTAAAGATATCTCCCTTGAAGGGAGTCATTCGATTTGGGCAGCGAGGGAAGTTGAGCCCCAGGTATATTGGGCCCTTTCGTATCTTTGAGAGGGTCGGAAGTGTAGCATATAAATTGGAGCTGCCAGCAGATCTATCGCGTGTTCACGATGTATTTCATGTCTCAGTACTTAGGAGATATCAGCCAGATACCTCACACATTTTAGAAGCTCCGCCAGTTGAGCTTCGAGAGGACTTGAGTTTACCTGTTCAGCCCGTGACTATTCTGGATCGACAGGTCAGAAAGCTACGGAGCAAAGAGGTTCCTCTTGTCAAAGTTTTGTGGAGGAGCGACCAGGTCGAGGAACAAACTTGGGAGCCTGAGGAAGCCATGAGGAAACAGTACTCCCATCTATTTTCTGTATAGTTTTCTTTTAGTCTCGAGGACGAGACTTGTTTTTAGGGGGTTAGAAAATGTAATACCCAATTAAAAAAAAAAAAAAAAAAAAAACAAAAAACAAAATTAGGGCTTAAAGCCCAATTTTCTCTCTCTCTTTCCCCCTCTCTTCTTTCTCTCTCCCTTTTCCTCTCTCCTTTTCTTCTCTCTTCTCCCGATCCCCCGCCGCCGCGCCTTTCTCACCCGCTGCCGTCCTCCACCGAGCGCGATCGGAGCGCACCAGCGTGCGCTGCACCATAGCGAGCGCGGCAGTGCGAGCCCTGCACGAGCTCAGCACGCGAACCCAGCCTGCGCGCAAGTTAAGCGCTCGAGCAGCGCGCGAACCGCGCGCGAGCAGCGCGCGAACAGCGCGCGAGCAGCGCTCGAGCAGCGCGCGAGCAGCCGCGATCCCCAGCTCACGATCCCCAGCGTGCGACCCCAGCGCGCCTCAGCACGCCCCAGCACGAGCGCGAGCGCTCCAGCCTGCGACCCACAGCGCGAGCAGCGCACGATCCAGCTTACGAGTGCGCTTCAGCGCGTGAGCCAGCGCCAGCGCTAGCACGAGCGCGAGCGCGCTCCAGCGCGTGATCCGGCTTTCCAGGCCGCAGACCCTTCAGGCCCGCCGGCCCACCAGGCCCGTCAGCCCATCAGCCCGCCAGCCCACGGCCCGCGACGGCCCGTGGCAGTCCGTGAGCCTCTGCGAAGGTAAATGACTCTAAGTTTCGATTTTCGCACTTGGGTTTCGAAATTCTTTAGTATTGGACTTAAATTGTTCGCAATTGTTTCAAATTTGGAAACATTTAGGTTTTAGACCAAACCAACGGGCGAACGAAAGCTAAATTCGAGATCCGAAGAATCCTAGGTGAGAGAAATGAAATCTCTTCAACCGTTGAATAAACCTTGTCAAATTAGGTAGCATTAGTTGATTTGTTTATAAATTGAGGAATTTAGGGTTCGTACGAAATTAAGAAAAAAACGATAAACCCTGAAATAGTCGGAAATTGATGAAAATCATGATGACTTGATTAGGTTGGCTTTCTTGGTGACTCGATTGAGGGGCGCTTTGTTTTGCATATTTTGGTGTTATTGGGGAGTGCGCTACCTTCCCCAAAATCAGTGAGTGGGATTTATTTCAATGCTTTTGTTTAATATGTAAATCCTGTTTTACAACATTTTGATAATGAGCATGATTTGTCGTATGTTGGAAATGTTTTGACTGGTTTTAAAATTGACTTTTGTGAACCGTTGGAGTGTCCAAAAACTGTATTGAATTATGAAATTATGCATCCATGTGGTTGAAATGTATAATGTGCCATTTTATGCTCTATGTTGCATTGGTTTATGAACCTGACTTCGGCACATTTTGATGTGATATTGATTTTGGCTTTGAGAGCTTTGATATGTATTGTTCCGTAGCTACGAAGGACACCGTGAGAGGCGCTTTGGTGGCGTCCGGATATGCCTAGGCCTGGGGTATCCCACGAGTTGTCGTGATTTGATTATCTACACGGTACTAGCCAGGTTGAACCCGAAAGGGGGAGGATTTGGATTTGGATTGGATATCCTCTCCAAGTCTAGCACCTGGACGAGGTTCGTCGCCAACGCCGGGGTAGAGAGCACTTTAAAGAAATTTGCATATAACACCCCCGGTGCGCCTGTCATAGGTCGCGGTAGACCTCTGCCAGGACATTTTCGGCTGGCAGCTCTATGATTTTAATGACAGTGCTTTGGATGCATATTTGACTTGAAAATGCGTGAAGTGATATATTGTTGAAATGAAAAGCATGATGATTTGAAATATGATTTACATACTTATGTTTTGACACTCCAGTTTCACACTCCATATTTGATGACTGCATTGACCCACTCACTCACTGAGTATTCTTTCCCGAGTACTCACCCCTCATTTCCCTTTTGTTTCAGAGATAGTATTTGACAAGGAGTGTCGCTTTTAGGACGCTCAGTATCTTTGGGAGATCAGGCCTGGACTTGAGGAATCATTGTGTATTTCCGCAGCAAAAATTTGTATTGGTGATGTATTTGTATTCTGAGGTCTATAGATGACCATTTTTATAATTCTTGGATGACTGTATAAATATGGACATTTAAATTTTGGAACTCTCATGTCACTGCATGACATTGCATTGAGACATTTCTTTTTCGTTGCGTCTGTATTTGGGAATGTGTCATGTCTTAGAATTGTCCTCTAGGATCGCTCGGTGCCTCCTCTAAATCACAGGAGGGGCGACTGGCGGCTGTCCATGCCTTTGACGGGGGCATG
This sequence comes from Dillenia suffruticosa, assembly GCA_033439265.1. NCBI lineage: Eukaryota > Viridiplantae > Streptophyta > Magnoliopsida > Dilleniales > Dilleniaceae > Dillenia > Dillenia suffruticosa. Next base: position 1,723,904 of record JAVTVX010000001.1, read on the forward strand.
GAAGTAGAGGTCTGTGGTTAGGACTGTGGAGAATTGTTTGTTAGCCTTGCGTTGCCCTGGGTTGTGCAGTAGGATGATCTGATTTGTTGTTGAGGATAATATATGCATTTTGAGGCCGGGATGACCCCTTTTGGACAGATAACAGGTTTATTTTAATATGGGAGACCTCCGATATATGGGGAGGTTTTGCCCGATTTTTTGTAAAAATACAGCCGGCATCCAGGGTAACGGGCGGCTGCTCACGATCCCGGGTCGGGGCGTGACAATAATAGTCGAACAGAATTAATCAACAAACCTAAATATCAATTAATCAAAAAAAAAAAACCTTTAACAAATCTTTCTTAAAGGATTTGAATTTTTGAACTTTATGACTTTTCAAATGTTCCTAGATAGACTTGAATTCAATTACTTGATAAATAAATTAATTGTTTAATAAATAGATGAATTTTAGAATAGATAAACACCATGCATTTACATATAAGTGATAAAATTTAATCAGATTTTATTTCTTAATACATTAGCAAAAAGGCCTCAATATTAAAGAGATACATAAAAACTATAAATGGTAATCCCAAAATGATTTGAATAGAAAGATTTTTAGTAAAAATAAGAACTTATTTAATATAGAAATCGTTTTAACATATTTTAACATTGAATAATTTGATGAAAAAATAGATATCAGGAAAGTTTTATTTTTAAAAATTTTACTTAATTCCAATTGAATTTAGTTGAATTCAACCTAATTACTGAATATCTGTTGTTTATATTAAAAAAAAAAAAAGGAAAAATATTGGATAATTTATATTTAATATACAAGCTATATTTTTGCAGTGATGAGAATTTTGAGAGAATGAAGTGCCCGAGTCAAATTTATCTATGGTTCTTGTTTAGATGATCAACTGAAATTAAATTTATTTTTGATGTAATTATATCTCAAAATTTTTTATTAAAATTATCAAGTTGATTAGTTTTTTCATAATATAGGTCAGATCGGTACGAAAGATTGATTATTCAAATTTTTTAACTTCAATTGGGAGATGCTGTCGACCTTTTGCTCATCTCATCTTTCTCCGCACTCCTTTACCACGGACTTTGATTGCACCATTCAATTTAGTGGATGTAATAACTCTGTCACAATTATTATTTTTTAAACTCAAACTTAATATAAAATAAAATATTTTTCTTTATAAACCAATTTAAAAGTCATTTAATAGAAAAAAAAATTTAATTCTATAATTATTGTTTATCTTCGTATGTTGCTTTTTAAGTGACATTCAAAGCCCCCGTTCAAATTCAAAAAAGTTGGGAGGAAGGTTTTTCTGACCAAGGTAACATTTTCAACGTCATTGATGAGAAGTCTTGTGGAAAGAAAAGTTCAGCAAAACCATTCCTAATTAACAGTTTAATGATTACAATTCTCCACTTCAAATCTCGTATAACAAAATAAATTAATAAAAATCTCTAAAAAAATAGTTTAATATGATCATTTCTTTTTTTAATCTTTTGATTTGGGATTCAAATTTTATTATAAAAAAATAAAAAAGTTTAGCAAAAAAACTCCGATAGAAAGTGCATAGGGAAAATAATGGATGGAAAGAGAAAAGGAAAGAGGGGGAATGGCAAATGCACGGGAAAATAACATAGATGGAAAACAACAAAAACGTGGAGGCTTGATTGACTAAGATGAGAGACAGAAAATAATGGATGGAAAGAGAAAAATGAAGAGACAATGGAAGAGAAAATGTGTTGGGAAGAACTTAAAGAGTCGTCCCCAAGGGAATAAGTTAGTGGTATAAATTTTCTCTCCAATCTGGTGATCCTAAATTTAAATCATTATATAAAGAAAAAAAATAAACTTTGAAGCCAATTTGAACGAACTTTAGCCCATTTGAATGGAGAGAAATTGACAGGAATGAAAGAGTTCCGAAGGAAAAGTCTTACTTTACTTCATTTGGGAGTAAAAAAAGGATGGAATTGAAGTGATTTAGATGGATAAAAAGTAAGAAGCGGTAAAATAATTTTTTAATATGATAAGTCTGTCTTCATTACACTGTTATGATACAAATTCTTGCTCAATGCATTCCACTGGACTCTTTCTTCATTCTGTTAAGGAAATACGAAGTTTTCCTTCATGAGCAAGAACAAGAAGAGAGAGTGTGTGTGTTGGGGTATTTCTTTTTTTCATTTAGGGAAAATGAGTATTCTGCCCCATGCGAGCGCAAAACGATCCGATACACCTATATAGATTTCTTTCTTGGGTTTTATTTTTGTTATTTTCCCATCATATATACAAAGTCATGGAAAAATAATCAAAATATGTTGGCAATTAACTTTCACTTTCATTATTTTTTTTGGGGTAAAGAATTAATTAAATTAAATAAAAATTCAACAATAAATTTAACACATTTTTAACACACATGACAAGGGCTCTCTTGCATTTTAGATTTAGAGAAACCCGAATTACCCTTTCGACCTTTGGATTTTGATTCCAAATGGTTCTGATTTTAATTTTAGAATCAGAACCAAAAACTTAAAAGAAAAATATAACATAAAATATTAAAAACAAATATAAGAATTTAAATTCAACTCTTGTTTTTAAAAATTGAGTTGCAAATGTATTGTTAGAGGGTGTAGAGGAATCAAAAATCATGATTATTTCTATCGTTTTTGTAAGTTTTGCCCAATTTTATTTAAAATTTTATTTATACTAATCGATGCAATAGATTAAAACTTAAAATATAATTTTAATACTTTCACTTCAATCATTATAATTCATAAGTATTTAATTTTTAATAATTTTTTGGGACTGGACACGATGTGCAAGTGTGCGTTTTAAATAATAATTTCTACTTTGACTGCCATGTAATGCTCCCTATCATTTGATCCACCTGACACTTTTTAAGGTTGCTGCCGCCATGCATGACATGTGCAGTGTGAAGCACTCCTCAGATATTTTTCTCTGCTGCGGAACGAGAACGAGTGGACGTCGACGCTTCAGAAATCTCTCTCTTTCGTTTTTTTAAATAAAAAATTTGTAAAGTTAATAGATAATTATTTTTATATAATTACAAAATAAATTAAAATTATTATTAAATTTTTAATTTATTTTCTAAAAAACACTAGTTGTATTGTATTTAATAATCAGTGTTAAATTTTTATCAATACCATAAGAGATCAAAATAAGTTTTTCTCTTCTATTTTGATTTATTATTGTTGTTGTATTTTTGTAAGAAAAGCTATTAGATGGAATTAAATATCAAATTATATCTCTTTGTGCAATTGTTCAATATCTATATATAATGGTTTATAATACTTTCAGATAAAAAAAAAATTATTTTTTTCAATTTAAAAAATTAAATAAAAACGATTTTTTTTTTTTTTCAAACATAAGGAGTAACAGAGGGAGAGCGGAACGCAACCTAGGATAACCTGGCGATTTTTCTATTCCCATCTTTTTTTGGTCTATTTGTCTTTTGGTAATGGGCAATAACTTGGCCACTTCAATTGTCAATGACATGGACCATGCTGCAGACAACGAGGATGTGCCTAAAGAGGCCTCCATTTTTGAATAAACAGGAAGTTTGACCCATTTGCCAAACTTTAATTGACGACTAGTTAGCCAATTTCTGTCAGCTAACTATCAATAGCTGACTATCATCTCGCTGATTGTCGACTTATCCTAGATGACTGTTGGCTTCATCTAACCGATGATCAACCTACGCTAATAATCGATGCATGACTCAAGTGATTACCACCTGCCCTCAAATGATAAAATTTGAGCTAATCTTGTCCAAACTTTTTCGCTAAATCCTTTTGGTTGATTTGTAAAATTTTTGTGCCAACAAAACCAAATATATATTTTAACATCTAATAGAAGTATGAAAAGCTTCGATAAATGTAGTGCTTTTTCTGCAAAGTATTGATATTTTTATTTAAAAATGTTGACATCCTCTAACTTACCAACATTTATCAAAACTTTGCCGACATTTTCTCATCAAACATCCGCAAAAGGTAGAGAGAGACGGTAGGGAAGGGCATGATAATTTGGTTGGAAAATGTCGCACTTTCTCGGTAAAGTGCTGACATTTTTAAATAAAAATGTCGACATCTTTCACTGACTTACTGATGTTTATTGGACAAACGTCAACAAATCCAGTTATAACCCTAATCTATTATCTATTATCTCATTCTCTCTTCTCTTTTCTCCTCTGTTGCAGTTGCTGTTCTTTTCTGAAATCCGTTGCCCTAGAGCTCTTCTGTCGTTGCATGCCACTGCTCATTGTCTTGACCTCCCCCTGCCATTGCTCTCTTTCCCTTGCCATTGGTCCTCGTGGGTTCTTCATTGTGCTGCAGCTGTCGCCCTTGCCACCGACCTTGTTGCCACCATCAGAGGTGCACTTAGTAGGCTTCCGTTGCTACCACCGCATCTTTTCTCTCTTTCTTCGTCAGAGGATCTCTTCTCTCTTTCTTCTCTCTTGTGAATTTGATTGATTAATGTTGTTGTTAGTGTATAGGGAAATGAATTTTGATTCCTAGATATGATTTTCTGTCCAAGTAGTAGAACAAAAATTTTTTAAAATTAAGACAAAATAAGGGCACATTAGGGTAACAATAATACAAAATTAGGATAAGGATAAATTAATTTATATTAGGGTAAAATTATGACAAAATTAGGAGACAATTAGGACAAATTAACTTACCTTAGAGTAACATAAGTATCAGAATTATAATTAGGGCAGAATTAATTTATATTGTATTAGAGTTGGAAAATTTTGAGTTAATTTTTTATTATTAGTCACATTTAAAATTAGGGTAAAATTTGATTAACTTAATTTTTGTAACTCATATGTTGACATTTTGCTTTGAAGGTAATTGTAATTTGAAATAGTTACTCATATTTTTTTGATTTTCTATATTTGGCATCCATATTTATTAAATAATTTAATCATGCATGTATGACCCAAGACCCATTTCCAAAAGTACTAGAATTTTATTGTGAGCCCATTGAGTCAGGCTCAAACCAAATGCTCCACTAGCTCCTCAGTCACCCTGGTTCTCGGTACCTAAACTTCTCAGTCACTTACCATCTGATCGCATATGTCTCGCAATTATAGTTCGCTTGATAATGGAATAAGTGCGACTTTAGATGATCCATAAAGAAAGTAAATCTTTAAATAAATTCAAAACTTCCCTTGCAAGGATGACAATCTTTCTCACTTCTGGAATAAGGAAATATATCTCAGCAGGTTCTCCTGATAAGACATGAAACTCCTACAATAGCAGGGACTTTCCCCTCTTAATGAGATAGCATATCTCCAAGAGACTTTTGACTATAGTTCCTATAATTTTGGAGATCCACAATGATCTCTCCACATGAAAACTAAAGTTTAAATATTGATAATGCCTTACAGAACTCTCCAAGCAAGGACCACGGATATATAACCACAGCATCGGCTGCCTCCAAGGTAAGCTCTCTTGGAACCTCACATATCCGACACATCGACAACACAAAGTTGAGACACATTTCTTCTCAGTTTGTTTTCCATATTTTATAACTACTCTTTATAACTTGAGTATCGGAATATTTCCCATCGAAACACCCTCTAGCAGTATTTGTTGGTTTCACTCACAAAGTTTCTCAATTTCAGAGCCCCACTCAAGTAGGTAAAGCATGGAGAAAACCCACCTCCAATAAGTTATTTCTGACTTGATTATTTCATAAAAACACATTTAAAATTTTTATTTAAGATATATGCATTGTAAAAACATATGAAGAAGCATCACATGCAGCAATTGATGAGTGTCTAAAGGTAGAAGGGAACAATACTTTACAATAGGTCACCTTTGATCATGTAGCAACACTCCTTATTTTTATTTAAAAGCATATGGTGTGAAATCTATTATTAATTTATTACGTAATATTTCAGCGGCTGATGATGTTGGAAGTAGCCGTTAAAGAGGCAAGACCACTCTAAAAAATATATGAGATCTAAGATCATAACATATTGCAATATATTTTAATGTTGAGATACAGCCGGTTAGACGTAAATCTCAAATAAAGTTAGGATGCCTTCGACATCAAAGGAATACATGAAATAAATAAAACCTTGCTCACTTAGTCGATTTCATCAAAGAAATAAAAGAAATAAAACTTTTCCCCAACCCAAATTATTATTTCAGATAATAAAAATTGTTGAATAAATTAAATCTAAAATTCTATAACTAAAATTTACTAAAAAAAATTTAAATTAACAGACAAAAATGACTAAAGAAACCATGTTTAGTGAATTAATGAGCCTACACTATATTAACTAAAATGAAACATGAATCTCAAAAGTATTCAAAGAATTAAAAATTTAAAACAGGAAAAATAAAGAGCAAAGTCTAAGAAAATAAATAGAGGAGTGTAGCCAATGTGATTTACAAAAACTTCTCAACACTAATGTTTACCATATTTGAAACATTTTTCGTTTTCCAAAATGGCTCAGCACATTAAATAAATTAATTAATATTTATATAAAAATTCTTATATTTTTTTATATTTACACATTTTCCCACATTTAATGAATTATTTACTTATTTAAATATAATTTTTATTTTTACATTATTTATTTTATAATTAATAATTACATATCTGATTATTTTATATTCTTATTATAAAAGATGGTCATTCTATTATTTATATAAAATAATTAATATTTATATAAAAATCTATATATTTTTAACTTTTATATGTTTTCCCGTGTTTCTATTTTTTTTTGTATCATTTTGTATTCATTTTTGTTTCGTGTTCTATTTCCATGCAACTGGTAGCAAGTAAACGAAAAACAGAATAAAAAATCCTAACAGGAAAAATAAAATAACATAAGAGAAAATTAAAATAGCAAAACAGTCCGAGGGGAATTAAAGTGTAAAGTAAAATTGGACTTGGGCTGTCACGACTCCAATTCCTCTCTGTTTCTTTAACATTCAAATTTACTAGATTTGGGCTTGGGCCGCCACAGAGCAGTCCTAGGAAATTAGATTTGGCCTCTGGGCTTGGGTTTAAACTTCTTTGTTTTTTTTTTTTTAATTTTTTACTTATCATCGATATTGGGATTTAAAAAAAAAAAATCATCTATATTCAGAGTTATATTCCGACTAATACGATTTGAGCATTTACAAGCCCTCTATTTTGTTTGTGCCTCTCCATAGTTTTCTCCATTTATAAATTTCAAACTCGAATCTTGGTTAATTTGAGCTTCAAATAATCTTTTTTAACGTTAAAAAATTTTACAAAGAAAATTACATCAACCCAAAATTATATGAAAAATTATTACAAATTCTAACAAATTTAACCATCAACTTGAGGTAAAATTAGGATTTGTCAACAAACATGAAGATGGAGTAGATGAATGTTAAGCCGGCGACAAGTTAGTTCAGTAGTTGAATATTAGTACCGATTAAATAATCGAGTTTGAGTTTTATATATGACAAAAAAAAACATACAGAGAATTCTGCCTCTTAATGTTTCAACTTGATTCGAATCGGATTTATTCGAATTCAACGTGATTACCAGATATCCGTAGTTTATATGAAAAATCATTAATTATTATAATTATTTATATTTATTTTCTTTAATCGTTTGAATATTTTAGCCGGATAATATATGCAATAACAACTTATTCCCCAACCCAAAACAAAAAAACAAAAAAAAAAAAAAATGAATCCACTATCGAGAAAATTCTAGTTCAAAAATTCGGTCGTGCAATTATCAAAGATCGAATCTTGAATTTGACTAAAGATATAAAAGTATTTTCTATCGGTTGATTTATAATTTGAATGAATGCAAATAAAATATATAAATGATTTTATAACAAACATCCTTCAAAAATAATTTTATTAATGGCCGTTGCAGGGAATCCGGGATTCATATAATGGTTGCTGCAGGGACTCTGGGTTTCACATAGCAGAAGCTGCAATATTGATTATAGACTTTGATTGCTGGCCCAGTTCATTCACTTCGGTTTGGCCTTCTCTTTCCTCTGTCTTCATAATGGTAAATGGCAGAATGTCCATTTTTGAAATTTGTCAGATCTAGAAAAGCTTATCGACTACAATGCTCCAACAATCTCCATGGAGAATGTCAAAGCTTCTTGATCTCTACCTTCATCTACCATACAATTTCCAAGGAATAACAGAACAAAAGAAGCATCTTTAGATTCAACGCTGACTTTCCATACATATAGAGACTGTACTTGCACCCATCTTCGTAGTAAATCCTGTTTAAAGTAGTTATCTTTGTCATAACTTAATAATGAAAAATTCTTTTAATTTGCTTTTAGCCAGAAGACTGACCTTTTCTTGATAAGGTCACATTCTAATTCAGACCCATGGTCATCCATAATATGCGTGCAATTTCTCCAAATATCGACTTGATGATTGCAAAAATATAGTATAGAACTATCCAAATTGCCAACCCCAGGAATATTGTCGGTGTATGAAGAAAACAATTATATAATGAGTATATGATATGAAATAAAGGCATAAAAAGATCTATTTAGTCGACTCTATTTAGTGGGATAAAAATTTGATAATTGTTGTTGCTATTGCATAAGGGATTTCATTTCTTCATTTACCCCCAACTTTGATCAGCCCTTTTCTGGCATTTCTTCCATGCTTTTTCCCCCCTTGAAAGGTCTCTAATGTAACAAATAGAAGAGCCGAGAAAACAATTATGAATGTAGTAATTTATCCAAGGTTGTATTATATACTATGGGACGTCACTAAGTTCCATCTGCATCTTAGAAATTTATGAAAATGAGAGTCAGTTAAATTTAATCTCTTTCCTGCACTATTACAATTATCTCACTTCTCAAAACCACACTTTCCACAACAAGCACTACCTAAGACCCTTCAAAATGAAACGCAACTACATACTGGTCATTGCCCTCGTTGGAGTTCTTGCGGTGGATGTCGTGGTGGCTCAGAACCGCGGCTACTCATCTGACCTTTTGCTGCAGCAGGTGTCGCTATTGTTGCAACACTAGTGACTACTGTGTAATTGGATATCAAAAAGGGCCTTGCTATGTTAGTGCTAACAACGGTGTGGTGGTTGGTGATTGGTGATATTGAGACTGATGATTGCTTTAATGGGATTATTAATCAGGCAGATGATAGCTGTGCTGGAAAGAGCTTTTATACTAGATCAGCTTTTCTTGATGCTGCTAGTTCTTATTCTCAGTTTGGTACTTTTGGTTCTGTTGATGATTCTAAGCGCGGGATTGCTGCCTTTTTTGTGCATGTTACTCATCAAAATGGACGCAAGTTTTCATCTCTCTCTCTCTCTGAATAAATTTTTTATTTTGAATGACATTGTATACTTTTGTAAATTTGCAGACTTTTGCTACATAGAGGACATAGATGGTGCATCAAATGACTACTGCGACGAGACCAACACGCAATATCCGTGTGTGTTGGGCAAAAACTACTACGTCCGTGGACCACTCCAATCTTGGAACTACAACTATGGCCCTGCAGGCAACAGCATCGGCTTTGATGGTCTCAACAACCCTGATATTGTGGCTGTTGGTAAATAATGCCCACAAAAGGGCTTTTACCAAATAGTAAAAGGGTAATTAAGTTTGAATTTTAAATTTAAGAGATAATGGATAAACACAAAGTATCTCAACTTCCACAACTTCTCCCTATAACTTCTCATCATTAACCTACGAAGGTCAAGTTACTTGTTCTTCAATTTTTGAGCATCTAAGGAAAAACACACTTGAGAAAAAAAAACATACATGTTTGTACGTGATAAAAAAAGGGAATTTACCTGGAGAGAGAATAATAGAGAGTTTAAGAAAATTCTGAATAGAAAATTTTTGTATCACTTTCTTCACTAGATTGAGAGTTGTGGTATTATGATACTGTGATAATAATTCGTTTAGTGTGGTTATCATACCGACGGTGAGATCGACGAAGAAAGACAACGGTAGTTCCCAATTTACCGACGGTGAGATCGACGAAGAAAGACAACGGCAGTTCCCAATTTTTTACATTTTATTCATCGAGATATATTCTAAATTTTATTTTTTTTTATTATTCCAAAAAATTCATCACGTTTCCGCTTGCGTGTGCATATTAAATTTAACATTAGTATCAGAGCGTGTTGGATTAATTAAATAAATTTTCAGAATTTTTTGGATATAAAAATATATAGGGTTAAATATTTGGAGTTCGGATCACGAATGAGTTTCATGAATCCGATTATACCATGATATTGCCCATATTTTGTATATCACAAATATATTTTTTCGTAATTTTTTGAGTATATTTTGACTATGAAATATAAACCAAAGTTTTTGGCAATAATGGTACCTAAAACTTAAAACCTTAAATTTGTCAGGATAGAAGACTTATTAATCTGTAAAAAAGGCATAAATGTGTTTCTTGTATGATGATCTACATTTTAGCATATATATTGTGCATTGCCACTACCGGTAACTGGGATTTCAGACATGACCGAGAGGGCAAAAAATTTTGGACATTAATTCACTGAGATTAAGGCATAAATCTCCCAAAAATCGAGTTTATGATATTTCTAGGAAGTCCAAGTTTATTTTTCAGTTGAAATCGCCGTCGAAAATGTGCTAAAAATGAGTTTTCCGAAAGCCAAGTCAAAAAACCAGGTTGCAGACCCATTGGGCAAAGAAGATCCGTTCCAATCCCACGAGTGCGTGCATCATGCATGCATCACACGTGCATAGAAACGTGTCCAAGAGCAAGCTCCAGTGTGTGCGCTTCACGCGCATGGGAGGAGCATGAAGTGGTAAGTGTCGGGTCAGGTCGGACTCGAAACCGTGTTCGACCCGTGTTTCGACCCGGTCGAGTCAGACACCGACCCGTGTTATGACCCGGTCAACAACCCAGGTGACATGGGTTAGGCGCATGTGTGAGCATGACTGACACGCTGCGCATCTAGCACGTGGGCCATAATGCTGCCAGTGAGTGATGGCGAGTGGCAGTGCGTGAGAGACGCGCCGCTGGAGTGTGACAGTGCATGAGGATCTCGGCGGCACATCTAGTCATCTAGAATTGGATTTTTCCAATTTTCCAAGGATCCTATATCTATATTTGTGACTCTTTGTGGTTTTTTACGTCAAATCCAAATCCGAATGGTAATATACAATCCCGGGTTGTGATGTATGGTGTCTGTTGACTCATACATTCGCTTTTGCGACAATACTAGAATCATTTAGCATTTGTTGATTCATAGAGTGTACAAAATTGTGATAATAAGTATCATTAGTCACTAATATCTCTTTTTCTGTGTAATAGAGACAATGACTGCTATAAAAATTGGCATACTTAATCTCGTGAAGGTAGACAAATTGAATGGTAACAATTATGATATTTGGTATCGGAAGTTTTGGTTTGTCTTCGAGGAACAGAACCTAGCGGAGGTTCTAAAGCATGAGATGTCGGACTCCGGGGAGAGTAGTACACCTCAGACAAGATGGGATCAAAAGGCATATCATATATGGAAGAAAAATAATGGCTAGACTAGGACAATTCTTTTTAGCAGCATGTATGACGACATGATCTCAATTTATAAACAGTATCCTATTACGATGTCAATCTAGGTTGCTCTTAAAAAGTATTTTGGCTCTCGGTTAATTTCTAAGCTAAGGATACTGACCTATAGGTTTATTACCTATAAGAAGAAATCCGATCATAATATAAAACAACAACTCATACATATGTCGAGTATGATCGTTTTTTTAAAGAAAATGAGGGAGCTAATGTTTGATGAGTTTCAGATATTGGGAGTGATCTAGTCTTTATTTGACTTCTGAGATGTGGTTAGACGTATCTCACACATACTGAGAGTATGCGTACTTTTATAGATGTAAGTAGGCATTGTGAGCTCGAGAAGGAGCGTCAAGAGGTGGTTAGGTCTATTTTGGGTCATACTAACGTGACGGAGTCGACTAAGGGCTCATAGGGTTTCAAGAGCAAGTGGTGCAAACATGACAAGAAGACCAAAGACCAAGGTAAGAAGAAGCCATCTGTTAAGACCGACGATAAAGGAGCGAAGTACAGGAAAAAGGAGTTCGATAAGAACAAAGTCAAGTGTTACGTATGTGACAAGTTTGGGCATTTCGCTTGTGAGTGTGGCAAGCAAAAGGTAAGTCTTTCTTCTTTACATGGTTCAAGTTATGTTTCATATACTATGATACTCACCGATTCCTCTCCTTCGTGGATTGTAGACTCAGAAGCCACTGATCATATAGTTTGCGATATGAACGTGTATGTAGAGTTCCGCCGATTAAGTCCCTATACGAGGAGACTGTATGTGGAAAACTGAGCATTTGTGGCCGTAAAGGGGATTGGTACATGCAAGTTGACGTTGCAAAGTAACCAAATTCTATATCTACATGATATGTTGTATGCTCCTAAAATTTGGTGGAATCTCGTATCTATTTTTTGTCTAGATTCTTTATGATATTCTATTTTGTTGGGAAACTCTAGAGTTACCATTTCATATGACTGTTCTTTGGTATGTACTGGTTTGGTCCAAGATGGACTTTATGCACTGGATATGGTTTTTTTTTAATGAAATTTCTCATTTATCTTCAATTGCTTATACATATGATAGCGTAGTTGATGATATTACTATTTAACATAATAGATTTGGTCACATAAGATAAGAGAAATGAACCGGTTAGTTACGAGTAGCCTGTTGGATCCGCTAACTCGGATCGAGTTGCCCTTTTATGAGAGCTCAAAACGGAGTCACGTATTTCATTACGTTTATAGACGATTATACATGTTTCGGTTACGTTTATTGATCTTGTATAAATTTGAGGCATTGAAATACGTCAGGAGGTTTATTAGCGAAATTGAAAATCAGTTAAACTTGAGAGTAAAAACTCTCAGAATCGATTGAGAACGCAAGTATCTGTCTGAACAGTTTAAAGAGCTATGTTTCGAGAAAGATATTACGAAACAGTTAACTATTTCTGCCACTCCCCCATAGAACGGAATAGTAGAGAGAAAGAATAGAATTTTGTTGGAGATTGTGAAATCTATGATGGCACAGGTCAATTTGTCTATCTCCCATTAGGGAGATACATTATTGACAGCAGCCTACGTCCTCAATCAAGTTTCAACAAAGTCCATGATCAATACCTCATACGAGCTTTGGACAAGAAGGCAGTCTAACCTTAGTGACTTGAGACTATGGGATTGTATTGCATATGTTCATAATTCCTCACACCCACACAGCAAGTTAGACCCGTGAGAAAAGAAATGTATTTTTATAAAATACTCTGAATATTTTAAAGGATATGTGTTTCTAAGTGAACATACAAACGACATAGTCATTGAGTTTGAATCCCGTGATATCACGTTCTTGGAAAATGATTTTCCTGAGGAGAAATCGATCGAGACTTCACATTTTATGAGATTGGTGAACTTAACAGCTCAGCTGATCCTGGCGACGGGACTCAAGAACCTGTTACGGATCTTGGTCCTAGTAAGAGTGGCCCATCTAGAAGTGAGGAGGCTCCTCCTCCTCGTAAGAGTAATCAGGGATGCTTCGACGTCATTTTCTAATTGAGGATGAAATTCTTATTGTAACTCCCTAGAACGATGAGGAAGCCAAGACATTTGAGGAGGCTTTGAGAGTTCTATAAAAGACCAATGGTTAAAGGCCATACAGGAGGAGATGGAATCCATGAGAGTCAATGTGGTCCGGGACCTAGTTGACTTACCTGAGGATAGAAAGGCAATTAGAAACAAATGGATTCTAAAAATTAAAAGAAATGCCAACGTATCGGTAGAAAGATATAAGACCTGTCTAGTGGCCAAGGGTTACACGCAGACAAAGGGTATTGACTATGAGGAGACTTTCTCTCTTGTAGTCAAATTTATATCAATCCATTTACTCTTGGAGATTGTCGCAAGTATGGATCTGGAGTTACACTAAATGAATGTGACTTCCTTAATGAAAATTTGGATGAGGAAATCTATATGGAGAAGCCCTCTGGGTTCGTTCTAATAGGTTAGGAGGATAAGGTCTGTCGACTTCGGAAGTCAATATACGGCATAAAACAGTCCTACAAGCGGTAGTATCTGAGATTTCACGAGAATGTGATATGTTATGGTTTTATAATGATCGAGGATGATCATTGTATCTATTTGATAAGGTCTGATAACTCTTTTATAATCATGTCCCTATATGTGGATGATATAATATTGGCTGGGAACAACATTCAATATCTGATAACTATTAAATATGGTTGTCATCAAATTTCGACATGAATGATATGGATAAATCTGAGTTCATTTTTGGAGTTAACATCCAGAGGGATCGCTCGAGACGGATGTTGGATTTTTCACAAGATATCTACATTAGAAAGATTTTTGAGTGTTTTAGGATAAGCGATTGTAATTCCATAGATACTCTTATCGTCAAATATGATGGCCTAAGTATTGAGATATGCCTTAAAACTCAAGAAAAAGTAAGGGAAACGAGTAAAATCCCTTATTCCAGTGCAGTTGAAAGTTTAATGTACACGATACTGTATACACGATCAGATATTTGTTATGCAGTCGATCTGGTGAATAGATATTAATCAAATCATAGAAGAGATTACTGGAGAGCAGTGAAAATGATTTTGAGATATCTTAAGGGAAGTGCAAGCTTCTCCTTATGTTACGAAGGAGGTGAATTGTGACTTGTGGGATATTCAGATGCCGATTAAAGTGGTGATTTGGATAAGCACAAATTGACATTAGGTTTTGCCTTCTTGCTCAATGGTAGAGCCATTTCTTATAGCAGTAAAAAGCAAACCTATGTAACTCTATTTACGATAGAGGCTGAGTTTGGCCTGTTTAGTTGCAGTTCAGGAAAATATTTAGCTCCGGAGACTATTGAATGATTTAGGAATTGTGACTGATAGTGGGAAGCCAGTGATAATCTATCATGATAATTAAACCGCTATCGCCTATACTCGAGACCCTAAGATTATAGTAGAACTAAGCACATTGACACCAAATATAACTTTGTAAGAGATATCATCGAGAATGGTGAAGTGACCGTCAAATATATTTCGACACACAGCATGGTGGCTAACCCCTTTAGCAAACCTATTGTTATAAATTCGTTTATAGGATATAGAGAGTTATTGGATTTGAGTATTTTTTGACATTTCTCATTTGTACCGAATTTTGATGTGATGCTTATTACTTTTATATATATATATGATTCTTGTACATCATTCAGCCACATTTGAGTTATTTCTTATATAATACAATTGTTTTTTATCATATATTCTGTAATATGTTATGAGAAAAATATATTTTAGACAGATAAGGTCAACTCTCTTATACGAGTGATCATCTCTAACTTTGAGTGAGCGGAATTGAGACGGTTTCTAATTGTAAGAGACTTTGAGATTGGCCCTACTAGAACAAAAGTCGCTATGATATGTGTTCAGAATAAGGTCATATGCGATATAACTGATATAAATATACCCACATCTACGTTACTTGTAAATAGCCAGATTTGAGATCTCAAATATCACGTACGTTTAGTGATATTATCTCTGAGATACTATCTCTGAGATCTCTGGGTAAAGTCTTGTGTATAGATTAAATCCCATATCTACATAGTGATAAAGAATCTGACATATGCAATTTTGAGAGATTGGGGAATAACACTATACCACATGTTTCATACCACGTATGATAATATGATTAAGCGATAGTGAAAGCTATTGTTTGAGACATAATATGATATTGATCGTCATTCTCACTGTGTAATACCCAATATCCATGGATTGAGATCTCTTGTATGTTTATTACTTTTGACTGTTTCTAGAAGTTTTTATTCAGTATTTGCTATTTCAGTGTGTTTACCTATGGTTTAGAAGATAAATTGAGGTCTAAATAGTAGGTTTAGGAAAATAGTTAAATTAAGCCTGATAGTTTCGAGTTTGGAAAATGGAAAACCAATAGACATTACATCATTGTGTAGTATTCACTGACCGATCTATTATATTTATCCATATTGTGATTCAAATATAATAGTAAATACACAGTTCAACATTGAAAGGGGATCATTTTCAATGAAAAAGTGGCTCGGTAGATATAATTGTATTGAGTTTAGAGTATAGCGAGTTCTTTTTTATACTAACGGTGACTTCTCGATCATTTTAATAGATATATCGAGAAGTCTTTGCTTATAGGTGTACTGGCCAGTCGCATGACATCCAACCCTGTATGAAAGTCCAATAGGGTGACGTAAAAGATCGCATGAGTTTTGATCTTATGACGGATATAAAATGTCATCATGTGAAAGTGAGAAATGTTGATAAATAATGCCCACGAAAGACCTTTTACCAAATAGTAAAAGGGTAATTAAGTTTGAATTTTAAATTTAAGAGATAATTGGTAGCCACCAATTATCTCAACTCCCACAACTTCTCCCTATAACTTCTCATCATTAACCCACTTGAGTCAAGTTACTTGTTCTTCAATTTTTGAGTATCGAAAGAAGAACACACTTGAGAAAAAAAAATACACATAATTGTGCGAGATACAGAAAAAGGGAATTTCTCTAAAGAGAGAGAGAGATTAATAAAGGGTTTAAAAACATTCTGAGTTAAGAATTTTTGTATCATTTTCTTTACCAGATTGACACTGTGATAATAATTCGCTTAGCATGGTTATTATCCCGACAGTGAAAACGATAAATAAGAATATCATGATTCTCAAATTTCCGTATTTTATTTATCAAGATATATTTTAAATTTTATTCTTTTTATTATTTTAAAAAATTCATCATGCTCCTGTTTGCCTGCGCATATTAAATCTAACAGTGGCCTTCGACTGCACCCTCTCCTTCAAGACGGCCTTGTTGTACTGGATGAACCATGTCCATGATATCATTGTCTCTGGAGAGGGCATCGGAGTGACCATTCGTGCCATTAATGGCGCCCTTGAGTGTAATGGTGGCAACACGAATGCGATCGATGCTAGAGTTGCTGTTGATTTTTTTATTTTTTTTATTTTTCCCCTTCTTTTGGTTACTTTATGTAGCCTCTCGTAGGTCTTTATACGGTGCTAAGTGCTTGGACTCGTCCCTAAGTTTCTATGTGAACTCTACTTTTCTAGAAATTTTCAGGTTCACATTTTACCTTTTTTTTTTTTAGATTTGATCCGGTGGTATACGTGTTGCGCCGACTAATCCAGCCTGAGTATCCTAGAACCTATTGTTGTATAAAATTTATAGAGAGAGAGAATGCATCAAGGCGCAAGAAATAAGCAAAATTCAATTTGTTGGATTCGACCACAACGTTAGCAATTGAATATAACCAGATGGATAATATTCAAATTCCCAAAACTGGAAAAAAAAAAAAAAGAAAAAAACACATAAGTTTCATATTACCATTTGAATCCGAAGACCTTAGGGTGAACTACACATGCTATCTATGACTATGACTAGTTTTAAATATCCTTTTTGTCGGTGGAAATTCAAAATCTTGTACTCATAGTTCAACGAGACCAAACAAATACTCCTGCTTCCATTTTCGATTAATATTGTCACCGTTTGTTTTTTTAAAAGCAAATTTCATATACACATATATCAAAAAATACATTCATCAAATCACAACCTTAGATTTCACCGGACCACTAAACCAAGTCATACAACAACAAATAGATAAATAAATAGCTATGTTTATGGGATTTCTCCGATAGCTGCTTGATAAAAAGATCTTGAGTGAATTTCATTATTTTGAATCTAATTAAATCGATTTTGAATCAAATTAAACTTTTAAAAATTAAAATATTTTCGATATCTATTCTTTAATACACGATTTAAACTTGACGTATTTTTTAAGTGATGCCGGTATTCATTTATTGATATATTGAATGGTTTTTTTAAAATAGATAATATTTATATAAAATATAAAATTAAATTAAATGGGAAATTTTAAATTCAACTAATATCAGACATTTTCTCGTTATTAGATGAACTACAATACATGGGAGGGTGCACTGAAACAGGTTGCACATTAATATTACCTTTTATATTTAGGTCAGACTCTTTTCTTGTTCGCTTGACGTAATGAAGTCGTAGTACCATTCACACTTCTCTTACCAGCACATTGAAATACTAGAAATGAAAAACGCGGTAAAGGCATATTACAATATTAAATCGAGGTTAGAAGCCTACAAAATGCTGCAACAAGGTGACATAATTACAATCAAGTGCAGGCAATATCATCAAGTAGTAGACTAAAATATTTTCCAACTTCCCTGTTAGCATCCAAGGCATGACTAAATTTCCCCATGGAAGAGTGCCAAAAACAATTTAACAGTATAAAGTTTCTTCCCGGAACCATATTAAAGAGTTACCACATAACAAACTTACAGGCATTATCTGTGCAGCTCGTAAACAACTCTCGTAAGCCTCAGCTGAGGTTGGATCCCTAGAGAATGAAATAAATGGTCAACCAGGAATTATGAGATTTTTTTTTTCTTTTGGAGGGGGGGACCATGTCCATTTCATCACATAAAAAGAAGAATTCACCTGGCATGAATATCAGCTGACCTCGCCGCCCATGGTAATGCCAGAGAAGGATCTATACTTCTAGCACGATCAAATGCTTGCCTGGCTAATACGTTTTCACCCTCTATTCTGTAAAGCTGAAAAATCATAAAGTTAAGACTCCAATGGGATGGACTGAGAATCAAATTCTTTGTCCAACATATAACAGAAGAAGAATTCCTCTAATGTATAAAGATTGTTGATGAAAGAGAAAATTGAAACTCTCTCCATCTTAGACTTCTAGTTTTACATTTAATCAAGCCTATACTTAGTGCAACCATCAGCATCGTGTAGGAGTCAAAACTAAGAGGCAAACATGCAAGTTGGGTCCTGATTCCTGATTCAGTAATTACTTACCAGATAAACTCAGGAGTAGATCAGGAAGCAAGTGGAACGGGCATAAGAACTCGATTCAACTTCTACAAAGTGGGTGTCACTTTGGTAGGAACCCCAAAAGCACCTTCATCACACAACATCTCAGCAAACTCAAAGGACCATTGAAGCTCAAAAACTGATTTTTCCATCATACCATTTCAAGCTAAAGCCTAATCAGGAAGTTCTATTATATGAGACAATGAAATCACTCTGTAGATGACTCCTCCAGGCGTCTCACTAAACAGTGCCAGCAGAAACAGTGGCAAAACTGAGAAAATTGTCTCAGATATGACCATGAGAAATACTCCCAATCATGGTAACTCCCTTACATTTGCTTTCAGCGACAAAGATAAGTTTAAGCAGTTCCAACTCAATTTCCAAACATCCAGATAGATTTATTAATGCAGCACACGTGTCATGATTAAAAATTAATCTTCTTGGAAGTAATAAGAGCAAGTTTTGGTAAATAATGTACAAGTATCTCTTTATAGGTGAATACAGAAAATTGTCATGTCATAACCCCAACTAATCTTTCAAATTAACATGCCACATTACCTTTCCCAGATATGCCCAAGCAGCTGCCAGAGATATATCCAATTGCAATCCCCTGATATAAGCATGTTGCTTCAATGAAGTTTGACCACAAATACATCCTAGTACCACCCAGAATTCAGCATTATCACTCTCAAGTAATAGAGAGCCCAAGGACATTTTCTCGGGTAGTTTCCTGGCATACAGAAAAATATTTCAGTCATGTTTGGAACTGATCAACAAGAGATGAGAAAAAAGTTGCTCTTACCAGACACTCAGGTTATGATTGAAATTCTCCTCCAAAGAGCAAATAAGATCTAAAGAGATCGCTATGTCAGTATATATGTTAGCTTGCCAAGGGGCCAAGTGCAAAGCTCACTGATAAGAATTATGAGCAGCTATTGCAGCCACATATCAACATCTTTTCCAGGTAAGGATGGAAGTCTTAAAAGCTTCTGCTTCAACCATTTCAGAAGCCAGATCATCCCCCTCCCAAGGGAAACATTTAGCATATGTAATCTAACAAACAAAGAATGTGCACCACATTTCATGGCCATCACAGAATAACAGAACATCAACAGGATATAGAGGTTTAAAATAGGAAATCAAAAACATCTCAGCACAAAGGCAATGGAGAATTACGGAGATTATTATACCTGGATATCACCGTGCAACTTCCGGATGCAAGAAAAATTTCGAGCTAAGCAAGCACCTGCTTTTGCTATTTTAGATGCATCCTGCAAACATAATGAATTACTGTTCTTTCCCTGAATTATAAATGGTAGGAGATAAGCATTTATGAGAAGTTTCAAGGTAAACCTCTAAAAGGGAAGCTGCCCATCTAAATGCACCCAAATTTAGGCACTCCTTTGACAAACCAAGCAACCCCGAAGCAAGCCTTGTCCTGGAATGCTCTGAGGTGAGATCTCCAAAGCATGTTGAAATTGTTCAATTGCCTTGAAAAGGAAGACAAAGAACAGATTATAGAATTAGACAGATACATCAATACAACATACAAATGCTACATGATATGCCGCAATGCTGAATGCAGTTGTCATGACCTAAAGTAATTAAGGGATATCATTTCAGAAAAGTCAGCATATTAGCCAGCAAATACAGACCCTCAGTATGTTGCTTCTACATTGACCAACCACATTATTATTCATCATGAGTCATTCAGTCATGTGAAGTCACAGCTACATGAAACTTATTCATGCTTATTACAGCCAACTTGGGCAGCTTGGTAAAAAGTCTAGGAAGGTGATCACCAACTTCAATAACAATATAGGTTATAGTCTCTACAACCCCAAATTTATCATGCTTATTTTATAACTAAAAATCACACTTGCTTCATGAATTCTATGGAACATGAATCAGCACAAACTTGTGAATGAATCTGTTGCAGTAGAACTAAGGAATGTGTTACATGTCAAAGGATCTGATGGAAGAGCCAGGGACTGGACCATTAATAAAAAAAATAAAATAGATGAAAAAGGTCCATTAAATGTCTCAAAAAAAAAAAAACTGAAAATCTAATATGATAAAGAAAGGCTGTGGTAGGGCATCCAACAAGTGAAAACATGGTGAGAAAGCTAGTAAGATTTGATGTAGGAAAAATGAGGCAAACCCACCAGGCCATGTGAGGTGAAGGTTGATGATTTCTACAAATTGAAGAGCATGGATTGTATGTAGTTATGGAGCAACAATAGGAAAACCATAGCAAAAAGCTAGGTAGGTGAAGAATACCTTTCTAAAGGAATTAAGAACCAAGAATACATTTCCACTTTCTACCCATGCAAAGACTCTTGATACCTCCAGTTCAGTGGCTCGTCCATACGACTATCCAATATCATACAGCAAACATTAGTACAAGGAACATACAAAAGAAGTTCAATTTTAATAATTCTAGAAAATAGGTCCAGAAAAAGGTTTTTCAAACCCACACAATACACTCCCAAAAAAAAAAAAAAAAAGAAAAAGAAATTCTGTGTCTATAATGCACCAGATCATTCAAAAGCCCATATGGAAAGCAACATAACTCAAAACAACACAAGATTCTTAATATCCGTCAAGAACAAAATGCGAAAGGAAATAATCAAAATACAACGTATCTAGTAACCTTGTCTTTTGTCACCAATTATAAACTCTACCATAATTTTGAACTAAAAATCAAATGTAAAGATAACAACCAAGCAGCAAAACTCAACATGGTAGCATTTTTAGCAAGACCCTTAATTTTCCAAGAACACCAGACCCACGATTTGTCTGGGCATGGTAAACAGCAAACAAAATTAGAGAGAGACATTCAATTTAGAATGAAAATGAGAGAAAGAGACCTTCAATTAACAAACAAGCATTCAACATAGAGGGAAGAAGAAAAAAGACCTAATTATTAGAGAGAGAAAGGGATTCAATTTTGAAATAGAAATCGAAACACATAACCAAAAAGCAAAGAGAAACATAAAGACCACAAACCATCTCAGAAATCGATGAGCAGAACATTACCGTCTCAAATGAAGTCGCGAAAACAAGAGAAGAAGAACAAGACAAGATAAATTAGGGTTTCAACTAAGATTAGGGTTTCAAACGAGAGAGAAGTGACCATCGATTCGAAGGTCGTGCTTGAACCAGAGAAGAGCCAATCCGTTGTCCTTCTCGTTTTCCTCTCTTCGATCGCCAAAGACGACATTGATGCAAATGGCAGAGAGAAACGGAACAGGGTTCACGAGCGAGAGTTATGCGTTGGAGGGAAGTGAAGAGAAAGTAATCGACGAAAGAGGAGAAGAATTGAGATTGTGGAAGAGTGAGAAAGAGGGAGGAAGAGAGAGAGAGAGAGAGAGAGAGAGAGAGAGAGAGAGGAGTGCTTTCTGCGCAAAGAGGAATGCGTGTTATGCCTTTTGCAGGCAGGACAAGCGAAGAGGAATGGCTCTCCTCAACTTCTGCGCAAAGAGGAATGGCTCTCCTCAATTTCTGCACGCGTAGAGATAGGAAGACGGAGACCCATCGTGTGACGAGGCATCCAACGCAGCAATATTGACGAATTAGCTTTCGCCAAGCGGAGAACCCCTGCCGAGGTGGAGGACGACCAAAATCCACGTGGATCGAAGTCCACCACCCTTATATCTATATTGTTAATAAAGGGTTAAAATGAAAAAAAAAAATCATGTAATAAATTATATTTTTAAATTAATAATTTACAGGTCAAAACTCTACGGCGTGTTTGGTTCTGATGTCCAAGTTCCTGTTTATCAAAAGTATTCACTGGCTGTGTTATCTTATTTCAAAATAACACAAAAAATTTTTATACGAAAATATTTTTGTTTTTCATACTAAAATTAAATCACCTGTTAAAATAATTTACAATTATTATCTGCGTAAAATTATTTTAATTAAAAAAATTAAGATTTTTTAGCTCAAAAAGATTTAAGAATTTAAGAATAATTCAATAAGTATTTTTCATAAATATATTAAAAATTCCTCCCAATAACTTATATTTGAAACGCCTACTCCCTTTTTGTCAACCGCTCCATGCATTGAACCTCTCCCTCTCCCTCTCTCTCTCTCGGAAGTTCCAACGCTACCCCTAATGGATTTTGTTGTACAAGATTGCCCTTGCAGCGGGGTTCAATTCATGTCTACTGCAAGGACATTTTGGTCATTCCAGTATTTAAAATCATTTAAAACCAGAAAACCCGCAAGTTTCATATTACCATTTCACCCCAAAAAACCTTAACTAGGAACTAATGACAAATTCAAACCGCATATGGTCTGGTCAACACGCAGAATCCATAAGGCAACCCTTAACTGAAAATTCAAATTAGACCCACAAGACCAAACACAAAGCCCTCAAGTCTCAACCACTGTAAATACCCCATAGCCCCAACCTTAGTCTTCTCAAACAACAAACACAGAGGGTCACCAAAACATCTAAAGCACAAGAACCTGCTCCTAAATCAAAAACATATACTTTCTACGGTGTTTTTGCAGCAATTTCAAAGATGAATCCATGCAAAGTCAGCTTTGTTTTAATCATGGTGGCCATCTTTGTTATTATTCTTAGCCAATCAAGTGTTAAAGCAACGAGAGTACTATCTGAGGACTTTGCGCGTCACAACCATTTGGCGGTTTATGAGAAGGCAAAGTACACCGTGACTTCATGGCTCGAGCGGCTTGCATCCGGACCTAGCCCCAGAGGTCCAGGACACTAGTTTTATTTATTTCCTTTTTATTGTAACAAATTTAACACAATATTCTTTCATTATTTTATATATATATATATTTTTTTTTTTTTTTTGGTTTGGGAGAGTGTAATTTTGCCCCATAAATTTTGGGTCAATGCAAATGTACCTTGAACATTTTTTATACAAACCTTTTCCCGAAGGATGAAACGCTTCGTTGGATTTTAGCATACGTGATAAATATCAACACTTGGTTGATATAGTAGTTGAGTACCAATAATTTTTAAATAAAATTTTAGATTCAAATTTTATATACTGAGAAAATATGTATTAAGAGAATTTTATCCCTTAGATGTCTAATCTGTCTCAAATCGAATTTAATCAAATCTAATGTGATTACCTAATATTGATAATTGATTAAAAAAATTAGGTAATAAATATAATAATAAAATAAAATAATTATAAAATTTAAAACTAAATTAGAAAAGAATAAACTGTTTTCAATATCACACTCCTGTCTCTCTCTTCTAAAACTTTTCAAATTCACAAAACCCCCTTTATTCAGAAACGAGAATGAAGAGAAAATCCAGACTACGAAGTTTTGGACATTAAATGACATGTTCACGGAGTACAGCTACCTCTATAAAACTCTAAATATTCTTCATAGACATCGTGGTTGCTACAGTCGTGTCTTGAAGAGGTTCCTACTTTTTCAAGCTTTTATTCAAAAATATAAAAAATTAATAACACCCCACTCTGACTTCTCTCTCTCTCTCTACTTATTTAAACTTTTAGAACTAATGTAATTATACAAAATGATCATAATAACCCTAAATTGTTCACACCCATTTCGCTATGGTTTCTGTAGAGCGAAAATCCCAATTCTACTATTAGCTTGAAGCACGTTAGGTAGATGACGATTTTAGTATGGATGGTTTTGGCCCAAAGACAAAGATTCATTTTGGTTTCAATCGTGATGGAGCTTCAGATGATTCAGTTTTGCTCCCAAGTCACTCAAGCATATAGTAATTTTGTATACCCAATGCTTAGTTATTCAAACTATCATTAAGGGGCATAATAGTAATTAGGTGTTTAGTACGTCGACTAAATGAATGAAGACACTAATTTTGGGGAAAAAAGGGCGAAAAGGTTTGATTTTTGTGACATGAGGAAGTCGAAGTTCATTGGAGTGGGTCATCCAGGACTTTCTGGTCATTTCACAGGCAACATATTTCCTACGATACGAACTAAATTTTGTCAAACTTCTTGCGCCTCGGTGCATTCAAACACATCAATCAATCCAAAGTTTCATAAGGGGACTAACTCTTCACACATAAAATTCCTAAACTACCCCTAACAAAATTTGGTGGACAGCTATATGCCTATTTTGACTTCCATAACTCACACCCATTTTCCCATTTTTTTTTTATTTTTTAAATAAAATCCCGCAAGATTCGTGTTACCATTGGAACCCGTGGACTTGCACACGATATGCAAGACTAGATGAAAACGTCTTGGTCAACATGAGAGGAAAGCCCACAATTGCCACCTCCGAGAGGAAATTCCAATTCTTGCCCAAGTCCAACAACACCAAATACTTGCACTCCTACTACCATAATAAATACCTCCTTCCATCATCCCAACCAAACCTAGTCACCCAACATCAAATAAAGAAAAAAGAGAGAAAAACAAAAGGGTTCTTGCCTCTTACCATAGGGCCTCTTACCATAGGATCTCTCCCTGCACTCAAAAAGTATGAATTCCCGACACATAAGCATTGCTTTGATCATTTTGATGATCACTCCGGCTTTTCTTAACAAGTCAGGTGTTGGAGCAACGAGGGGATTATCAGAAAACTTCCCTCATAAAACCCATTTCGTCGCATATCCATCGGTCTATGACAAGGCGAAGTTCACCATGGCATCATGGCTCGAGCAGCAAGCCTCTGGACCCAGTCCTAGAGGGCGTGGGCACTAGTTTTATAATTTTTGTCTTGACAAATTTTACACAAAGTTCTTTCATTATTTGGTTGGTTTTAATGCTTCATTCATGGCCCCATCAACAAATGAAGTTGGGGTTTATCTAAGATGAAGTTTTATTTTTGAAGTATATGGACCAAATGTTTGTACATTCATAGTTGTTAATATTACTACCATATAGTATTTGAATAACATAGCAATTGTCTGATTTCAAGAAACTTTGAATTTCTTTGTGTTTATATTTATAGGGTACTATATGAACACCTGAATCAAAGCATAGTTTGATTAAAATAAGCAATCATTAGAATTTCATATTTATATTGTTCAATTTGTCTAATATTATTTTTTTAATTATTTTAATAAAGGAAATTCATCTTATTATTATAGGATGGGATTTGTACGTATTAAAAAGAAAAATAAATTCAAAATTGTTAGAAAATGATTGATTAAGGAGGAAATTTAAATAAAGAAAATTATGCACACATGGGGCTTCTATCAAGTTTCACGACTTAAAATTGAAGTTGTATAGAATCCTTTTTTATTTTCTTAAAAAGTCTTTTAAAACCCCAATATTTCAAAATTTTTATTATAAAATAAACTCTTACAGTTTTTATTTTGTTTTTTTTCATAAATGTGTCCTTAGGTTATACGGAAGTGAAAATGGATTTGAAATATTATAGGGAAACAATATTTTGTAAGAATCCGAGAAATGAAAACATGAAAAAATATATAAGAATTTTTATATATATTAATTATTTTATAAAAATAATAGAATAAACATATTTAATAATAATAATAATTTAAAATGATCAAATGTATAATTATTAATCATAAAATAAATAATATAAAAAATTATAATTATAATTAAATAAGTAAATAATTCATTAAATACGAAAAAAGTATAAAAATAAAAAAAAAAATCTATTCTATTAGATATAGATTTCTTAATATATCCTAATTAAAATACTAGTTTCAAATTTAGAAAAAATGGATTTTTAATTTAAGGAGTTATAAAGAGAAATGCCTCACTTTATTCATCTTTCTTTTCCTTTAAATGCCATTCTTTACATAAGCCACAAATTTAACTAGACCGCCATGGATGACTAGTTCAAAATATGTTTGGTCAACACGAGAAAAAAAAAGCCCTAAAATTGCCACCAACAGCTGGAAATTCCAATTCTTGCTCTTATTGTCCAACAAGCCCGAACAAATACTCCTACTACTATGTTAGCAATTCACAATTTTTCTTTTCTTTCTTTCTTTCTTTTGTCTTTTTTTTTTTTTTTTTAAATTCCTCTTATGGTCATTGCTAAACAACACAGCAGTTTAAAATGCAGCAAAAGGAAATGGAGATTTTCTGTACCATTGGATGATACTCAAAAAGATTTAGTCCCATGTAAAGAAAATCTCATAGAAAACCTACACTGGGTAGCAAACAAAATGGCCACAAGAGGATATAGAGGATAAGTAGCCAAAACTTTATTTATTTATTTTTTTTATTGTCATTGGTATCCGAAATTATAGTGTGACTAATCCAATTCGATCCGGTATCCTATTTATGGGGTAACTATCTCAGTATAGTATTTTTATTTACAAATTTCAAATTTAAAATTTGATTAAAAATTCAATACCCTATTTTATTAGGCCCATCCATCACTAACAAGCTAAAACCTTTACAAAGCTTTCATGACATTTTTTTTGGGTAATTTGATCATCCGATATTTGGAGTTTCGCTCTAATTAATCTGGATCAAGAAATTTGTCAGAACTCAATTGAGGGATACCTCTCTCAAAAATATTTTTTTCGTATCCAGTGAAAGTCGAATGTCCGATTTGATTAAAAGACAAAAGTACTCTTTCCGGTTACGCTAACCGGTTGATAAAGCTTCCCTGACATTGGCCATGAACAAATTAGTCATCCATAGAACCACGCACAACCCAATTCATTTCCCACCATCACAAAACCCGAGACCATAATATCTTAAAAAAAAAATATATATATATATATATATATATATATATTTGCATGGGGAGCAACCCCAACCACCTACCCACCAAAATAGGGGCAATAACAAACCCTTAGAAATTAGGGACACACGACCAACTTCCCGTGAACCTCGCCCATTTAATCGTCCACAACAATTGACAAAGAGCCAATCGTAACCAGGCAACCTTCAATCGAAAAGTCCCCTAGAGAGCCAATGAGAGTACTATCGTAGTGCTTTTTATAGTGATATAGAGCAATTCTAATGATGAATACCCAACAACTAAATTTTAAATATGCATACTAAGAATTAAAAAAAAAAAAAGTCTTAAAATAATAAAAGAAAGACATAGTTGAGAATACGAGAAAATATTTAGATTGTGTTTCATTCACAAATAACAATAATTTAATTATTAAAAATACAAAAACATGATATATTTTAAATACTGAATATTTTATCTTATGCGAACTCGTGACCATTCCAATTGCAAGTATGAAAAAATGTTCCATAAATTAGGGCACACAAAAATGTGTAGCACTTTTTTTTTTTCGTTCATGTTTACTTGATGGAATAAACACGGATTACGATATAAATAGTTAAATTAAAAAAAAAATTCATGTGATAAAATGCACTTTGATTTAATAATATAGATATCAAAACTCTACGTATTTTTTGTTCTTATTCTTAAAAATGATGGAATAAAATAAAAAATGATATGAAAATATATTTGTTTTTTATAATAAAATAAAATCTTCAAATAAAATGATATAAAAGAATTATTAGAGTAAAACTGTTTTAGTTTAAAAAAAATTAAGAATTTAAGAAAAAAATCGACAGGTTTTTTTCATTAATTTATTCATAACCCTCTGTTTAACTTATATTTTACCATCTTAAAAATCCAATGATACCCTTTTTCCCTTTTTCACTCACTCCATCTGTCCCTCCGACGGAGTCAAAGTTCCAACGCTACCCCCTCATGGTATTTGATGCCCAAGATTGTCCTTGTGGCGGGGTTTCAATCACGTCACTTTAAGGACATTTTGGTCATTCTAGTGTTTGAACCCCAAAGACCCAAACGATGAAGACGACATATGGTTAGGTCAACACGCAAAAGCCAAGGTCAACTCTAATTGGAAATTCAAATTAGACCCGCAACACCAAACACAAAGCCCTTACTCTCTCTCTCTCTACTACTATATATACCCGATACCCCGTAACCTGGTTTTCTCGATGTCTATTTTTTTTTTTTTATTATCAATATCTAAATTTTATTCGATTAATTTAATTTAAATATTATAGAGTTTATTTTTAAGAATTAACTTTTTTAAATTTTTTTCATCATTTCTAAAAATCAAACCGAAGACATCCGGCAAATGTAAAGCACAAGAAGCTGCTCCCAAGTGAAGATCGAAACATATATGAAATCAAGCAAAGTCAGCTTTATTTCGATCACTATAATCATCTTTATTGCCATTCTCAGCCTATTCGGTGTTGAAGCAGCGCGAGTGTTATCAGAAGATTTTACTTATAAAAGTTATGGGACGAAATGCCCCTGTTTATGAGATCCAGGCACCAGTTTTATTTTATATACTAAAAGAAATTCTTTATTTTACTTATTACCATGGCTTCGTGGCCGGAGCGGCTTGCGTCTGGACCTAGTCCTAGAGGTCCAGGCACCGGTTTATTTTATTTTATTTTTTAATTGTAACAGTCATAACACTCAGAATTCTTTTATTATTTATTTATTTTTAATTCTTTTGAAGGAAGGAAGTTTATGGTTTTATAGTAGGTTGAGGTTTTGCAAAGAAGTATGGACAGGGTTTTATAAATTCACCATAACTTCAACGCCAGCTTCATTTTTTAATATAAATTAAGTTAATTTGAATTTTTAAAATGTAAAACTTTTTTCCGTTTGTTTTCATTGTACAAAAAACTTGAACTTGATATAGTGCCGATTACCGGATAAATTAGACATCGATACTTTGGTGATAGCTCTCTGCATGCATTATTCGTTTCATATTTGCTTGTGCGAAGCCCCGCGAAATAAGTCGCATTTTATCCACTGGATGACAGAGTAGGGTAGCACCACCACAAAAAAAAAAAAAAAAAAAATATATATATATATATATATATATATATATATATATAATTTTAGTGACGAATTTAATAATAAAAATTTTAAAAAAATTGAACGCAAGAGAGTGCCAATGCCCCCAAAAAGTGTAAATTTAAGACTTTACAATTAATAAAGCCGTACTCTGATTCAACCATATAACAATATGAAATTCTAAACTCTTGGCGTACACTATAAATTCAAGTGTCATATAAACCTTTTCCATAAGGCATTGCCAACAAGATGGATTGAAAAGCAAACTTAAAAGCGATACAACATCCAAAGCAATTATTTTTTTTTTGTACTTACATAGGGGCTCGAATTCGAGCATATTAGATGAGGAAGGGGAATGTGTCATTTGAGCTGAAGCTGGTTGGCACATCCAAAGTAATTATAATATTGTGCATTGTTGCTCTGGTGGTGAGCTCAGCTCCTATTGAGTTTGCAGAAGCTGTTCGTCCGACCACATGTATCTCCTACCCTGCCATATGCAAACACAGAGCAACGAGATGCACCCCTCGCTGCACCGGCGGATGTATGGGAGAAATATATTGTTCCCCTCCAAATCAATAACCGTCCAAGTACAACAATCCCATCCTTTGTATGCAACCAAGCAAGGTGGATGAACAGTAATTGGAAGGATATACTAATACACCATCAAAGTTCAACGTTTAGAGAAGTCTACTGACATAATATAAACTTCTGCCCCCTAATTTTGAGTACGACAAAGAGGTTATGGGGATAATTTTTACTTGGCAATCTAGATATCGATTGCACTTATACTCCTTGCCAACCGAACTGTTCAATGTTGCCTAAGCTCTCAATAACATCCCAATGGCTAATTTAGACATTTCAATTGCTAATTTAAACTTCTGCCCACCTTTTTTTTTCTCGCTTAATATTTTTTCATGCAGAGAAAGACTGGACTTATTAGCTGATTCCTGGGATCCGAATTCCATTGTTGTTGTTCTCCTTGTATTTGATTATCATTTACATATTAATTGGTTGACTTGGGAACACCAGGCATGCAACCCCTAGAACTAGATGATTGAGAGGATCATTGGAGAAGCTTTGATGCCAAGTCATCATCATCTAGTGGCATTTATGCCTTGGGAGATTGACCAGGTTTGCACCTTGGATGACTTTAGAAGCATATCTAACGCTCCATCTCACATTATTTTTTCCCACTTTTTGTACCATGACAAAACTTATATTTAATTTTAATGTTGTTGAACATATTTATATATACACACACGTTTATAACTCACAATGTTACTGCATATCTTTCTGACCCAAGATTGCAACTCTTGTTGATTGCTATGAAAATTCATGGGAAATAATGTAATAAAGCATATACTAATCCATATTAATGCCAACATCCAATCATCCACGAAATTGAGATAAATTCCATGATAAATCACAAATTCTGGTGAGCACCAACTTCATGATTCCATTGAAGCAAATCCAAATTCTCAAGAGCGAAATTTACAGTTTAGAAGATGAAAGTATTCTCCGAAACTAGATCCAGAAAAAGAAAATGAGACAAAAAATATTATGACATGTGAAATCAAGGAATTTCTAATCTGTCAAGCTCTAAATGAAAATTAGACCAGTGAGAAGTTTGATAAGCACTGCATCAGGCAGAAAAACAACTAGAAAAGAAAAATGTATTCCCCACCCATCCTTCAGACAGAATTTAAAACTTAACTTTAAATTACTTATTTTAGCAAGACATGTTCATGAAACGAAATGCCTCATTTTGTCTCGGGTGGTTAGCCGACTGATTCCACGGCCTATCCCAGAAGTGAAGATAAATATTGTATATATAATAGTGAATTGCACCATGCAATAGGAAATAGAACAAGATCTTCCAAGATGCTATCACATGTTAGAAATTGGTTACTGCCATTTAGGCACAAAAAAACTCCCGTATGATATGTTTTGCAGCTCAAACAGCATATGCACATTCAAGTTATAACACAATAACATATCCTAACATCATACAAATCCCACTGTCAGCCACAAACTCACAAATACCCTAAAATCTCTTCAGGCCAGTCATTACCACATGCCGCTCCAGACACCACGAGGAGCTTCACACCTTCCTCATCAGGAGAAACAATCGCTGATCAAGCTCAAAGTTAGCAGCATTCGAAGGATCTCCTCTCAGCATCATCAGAAGCCCACCAAAAGAGACATATATATCCCTGATATCCAAATAAGAGACTAGAAGCAATTTTCAACTTTAGTTTCTCAAGGCACAACAGGTAAAGCCACAAAACACATACACCTTCACTGGCCCCTTGTCTGGAGCTTCCTCAGAGATCTTATAAAGCTTTCCATGCATGACGTATTCAAATTTGTCAGCAAGAGACTTCCTACCACCCTGAAACAAAAACACAATGTGAGTGTTTAAAACAAGGTACGAACACAAAGAAAAATTAGTCATGGTCATTTTTTTTTTTAACTATCCCATGTTTGTAGCAAAAACTTAGTTAATCTTAGTGCAAATACGTAAACTTCCTTTCTAACTTGTTCATAATTCAAGGTCAAACAACATCCCTAAAGAACCTCATTGTTCAACCAGCAAGCTTTAATCATGCTTCTTATCATCCTCATTCCCCACATATATCCAAATTTGATATACTAGGCCCAAAAGGGGTCGTTTGTGTGTATCTTGTGCATCTGTTTTTACTATTCATTTTTCCGGACCATTCCTAGAGCTCAAGATTTTGCTACCATAATTCATCTCTCATTTTGTCCTTCACAAGCCTCAACCTCAAAATCACAAAAAATACATACTCCTATAAACATGTTTAATCACCCTTCTAGCTGAAGTGAGCCAGAGATGGATATCACTATCCACGTCAGGTTAAGAAATCAATTGGAGAAAATTTCAATCATA
Source organism: Dillenia suffruticosa (assembly GCA_033439265.1). Classification (NCBI taxonomy): domain Eukaryota; kingdom Viridiplantae; phylum Streptophyta; class Magnoliopsida; order Dilleniales; family Dilleniaceae; genus Dillenia; species Dillenia suffruticosa. The sequence continues at coordinate 1,756,570 of JAVTVX010000001.1, forward strand.
TCATATGCTAACAGCTAATGGCATAAAAACGCAGACATAATACAAAAAATCGTTATAGTACAATGTGTTGTAAATCCCTATTCGAAATGTACAATTTTATGCTCTTATATTCACTCGAGCTCAATATTTTCAAAAACTCTCAACCTAGTTTAACAACTTCCCCGACGAAACCAGTCAAATAGAACCCCGTTTTAACAACCATAAATTCAACGACCGCATGCCAAGATTAAACATAACAATAAATAAAATCGCGAAAGGAAGAACAAAAGCACTAAATCCTGCGGAAGAGAATGCACCTGGTATAGTAGCCAGAGTCAGGGGTTCCATCTAAATTCGAAGTGGGGGCCAAAACCATAGTGAATTTATCACCAACACGAAGCGGGTATATCTCCGTATTCACATCCAATTGCATGTACATTTCAAACTGTTCGCTCTTGTTGGACACAATTCTAGACACTAAAACCATTATACAATTATAATAAACTGTTAGCTAATTAAGCAAGATGAATTCCACCCAAAAAGAAAAAAAAAAAAAAAATCTCTAAGGGAAGTTGTTGGAATTTAATTGATTCGATTCACATGCAGCGGAAGCATTCGAACAATTTTCGGAAAAACAAATATAGATCGGATATAGGGTATAAATACCTCGAATGTGTAGAGGCTCCAAAAGATCAATCGAACATCCCTCGATCCGATTTCGCGGTCGGGATGGTGATCACAAGGTTAGTCGAATCACCACCACAGTGTCACAACGCCGCAACCCTCAATCCGGTGATTTTAGCGACGGGGAAATTTTCCTTCACGAAAATTTCTCATTCCCTCATTCTATGTTTTTCTCTCTCAAAGAAGAACATCGAAAAAAAAAAAAAAAGCATTGTGTTTTTGTTACATTACTAAATGGGTTAATTGGGGAGAGGTTATTAAATCAAAATGGGAGTTATGGGAAGTTATCCCATAACCCCTCAAATGCCCCACGATGGGCAATATTAAAACCAATATCTCCCACTTGCACACGAGGGCATTTTACTTCCGTCGCAAGATCACAACTCATGAGATCTTTCTTATCACCCTGCTGGACTTTCATACAGGATTGGGCGTCGTGCGACCGGCGAGTACACCTGCAAGTAAAGACCTCTCGATACACCTGTTAGGATGATCGAAAAGCCATCGTTAGTATCTAAAATAACTCGCTGTACCCCAGATCCAAGACTAATTACATCCATCGAACTATTTTCCTCAACGAAGGTAATCCCCGATAAATGTTCGACTGTGTATCCACTATTATGCTTACATCCCAACATGGACAGACAAAATAGGCTAGCCAGTGAATACAATACAATGATATAATGTCAATTGATCTTCCTTTTCCCAAACTCGAATCTATTAGCCTCAATTCAGCTGCTTTCCCAGACCTGTCCCTCAGACCTCAATTTATCTTCCGGGCCATCGGTAAACAGACTAAAGTAGCATTACTGAGTCAAGACTTCTAGAAACAGCCGAAAGTGATAAGGGTACAAGAGATCACACTCAATGGATCTCGGATCTCATACAGTGAAAACGGGGATCTAAAGAATATCAATGTCTCAAAATGATGTTTCCACTATCCCTGATCGTCATATCACACACGGTATGAAACGCGTGCCACAGTGTTATTCCCTCATCTCTCAAAAGGGCATATGTCAGATTTCTCTAACACTGTACAGGTATGGGACTCAGTCTACACATAAGACTTTACCCAAAGATCTCAGAGAGAGTATCTCAGAGACAATATCACAAATCGTAGGTGATATCTGAGATCTCAAACCTGGCTGCTTACAGACAACATGGATGTGAGTATTTCCGTGTCGGTCATATCGTATATGATCTCATCCTGAACACATATCAGGGCGACTTATGTTCTAATAGGGCCACTCTCAAAGCCTCTTACGACTAGAATTCGTCTCATCTCCGCTCACTCAGAGTCGAAGGTGGTCACTCGTGTGAGAGAGTCGACCACGCCTGCCTGACATATCATTTATCACAACAAATCAGAAAATATATGACAATAAAATAGTGCTATAAGTAAGTGACTTTATCATGCACTCATGTCATATATATAGAACGCAATAAGCATCAGCACAAAGTGAGAAATGTTAATATACATATAAACCCTATGATTCCTATATCTCATACAGGAATCTCTCATAATGGGTTTATTGAAGGTATCAGCCAACATGCTGTATAGTAATGTATTTAATTTGTCACTTCACCCTTCTCGGTGATGTATCTCATAACGTAGTATTAAGTATCAATGTGTTTAGACTTATTGATACTTAGGGTCTCAAGTGTGATCAAGGGCGGCCTGATTTTCTCAATAAATCATCACTGGCCTCCCACTGTTTGCCACAATCCCTAAGTGATTCAGAAATTTCTGGAGCCAAACACTCTCTTGAACTACAGCTGAGTGTACCACAAGCTCAGCCTCTATCGTAGATAGAGATATGTAGGTTTGCTTCTTGCTACTCCAAGACAGCAAAACCTGACATGGATTTACATACTTTCAGATCACCAACTCGGTTGGTATCTGAATACCCGACAACACAAGATGCAAATCACCTCCTTCTTAACACAAGGAGAGGTCCGCAGTTCTCTCGAGATATCTCAGAATCCTTTCACTACTCTCCAGTGATTCCTTCTAGGATTCGATCAATACCTAATTACCATACTGACTGCAAAGCAAATGTTTGATCGTGTACGCAACACTGTGTATTTCAGGGTACCCAATGCACTGGTACAAGGGACTCTACTTATTTCCATTGCCCTTCACTAAGTCTTAAGGCTTATGTCAAGAATTAGCGTTTAACCTTTTAACAATAAGAGTATCTTTAGGGTCGTAGTCGATCTTCTCGAAGCGCTCAAGAACTTCCTTGATGTTGAACTCCTGTGAATGAGTTAACACCTGTTTTGAGCGATTCCTCTGGATCTTGACTTCGAGGAAGAACTGAGTCTTACCCATGTCCTTCACATCAAGACTCGACAATGTCCACATCATCGTGGTCATGAGATACTCTCTGTTGTTCCCAATCAACAGAATGTCATTCATATAAGGACATGATCACAAGAACGTAAAAGGTATGCGCGATGATCCTCCTCGATCATCACTAAAATATGAGATATCACCTTCTCGTGAAACCTCAAACGCTACTGCCTGGATTGATGATTAAGGTTGCATGTCGACTTCCAAAGTCAATGGACCTTATCATTCTGATCTATAGGAATAAAGCCAGATGACTGTTCCTTATAGATCTTCTCATCCAAAACTCCACTCAGGAGAACAGTCTCAACGTTCATTTGGTTTACTCTAGATTTATATCATGTCCACGACAATCGCTAAAGTAAACGGATCGAGATAATCTCGCCCTTAGTCTGAGTAACCCATGGTTATCAGACAAGCCTTATACCTCAACACCGATCCATCGGCCTTTTTCTTGATGTTGAGAACCCACATGTTCTCAACGGCCCTACTACCCTCAGGCAAATTAACTAGATCTTAGATCTCGTTGATTCTCATCAACTCCTTTTATCCATGGCCTTTAATCAATGGCTCTCCACAGAACCCCTAAGAACCTCTTGGACAGTTAAAAGATTTCTCGTAATCCTCAAGAGTCACACTGAGAGCCTCTCCCTCAATCGGGAAGCGACGGTTAGGTACGCGTCCTCGACTACTCTTAAGAGGAGGGGAAACCTTTTTAACCTTTAGATGAATCGCTCCCACTCGGACCTAGATCCATAATGGATTCTTGAGTCCTGCCACTGGGATTAGCCAACCACTAGGCTTATCCATCTCATAGAAGGTAAAGTCCCAATTGCTTTCATAGCTCATAGAGTTTAGGGTGTCATCTGTATGTTCATTAGATACAATCCCCTGGTGTGTTCTGAGTATCTCATAGAAATACATCCTTTTTCTCGCAGGCCTTACTCACCATGTAAATGTGAAAAATAGTGAACATACGCGACACAACCCCATAATCTCAAATGGCTAAGGTCAAGACTGTCTCCTTGTCCAAAGCTCATATGGAGTACTGACCGCGGACTTTTATAGAACACGATTGAGGACGTAGGCTGCAACCAATAACGTATTTCCCCAATGGGAAACGAGTCAATTGGTTTGCGCCATCATCGACCTCACCGTCTCAAACAAAGTCATATTCCTCTCTCACAGCTACTCTACTCTACTGAGTAGCAAGGAATAGTCAGTTTTTCACAATGCCCTTTTTGAAAGAAAGTTCTTCAGACAAATACTAGCGCTCTCGTTCGGTTATGAGAGTCTCCACGTTCAAGTCTTACGGATTCTCAATCTCGCTAGTAAACCTCCTGAAGCATCTCAATATCTCAGACTTGTGCGAGATCGGATCAACGTAACCAAAATGCATGTAATTGTCTGTGAACGTATTAGAGTACTCAACACCATCTCAGGTTCTCACGTTCATAAGACCATAGATGTCGGAATGATCCGACTGCAATAGAGTCCCAGCCTTGATTGCATTGTTGAATGGTTTTCTTATAAGTTTGTCATTCAAGCAAGACTGGTTAGCGGGCCTTACAGACCACTCACTGCTAACCGGTTTGTCCTCTCTCACACTAAGAGGATAACAAGAAATACCATTGGAAGTAATCACTTCGAGTGCATATAGTCCCTCACGGACCAATATAAAACCAATCAAAGTATTGTCGTAATATATTGAAAATTATAAAATCTCCAAATTAATAGAGCATATCCTAAACTGAAATCAAGTTCCGTCGAATATCCAAAACGTAAATGACGTACAGAGTTTAGCAACTTTGCAACTCCAAGTTGCAAGTACTAATTCCTCTGATGTCGACAAACGCTCCGTTTTAGTATGTAAATCCTCCTTTTCGAGGACTCACTAAGCGGAATTATATAAGCGCGCTCCTATCTCGAGCTACGTAGTCGGTTGCTCCCGTGTTCATAATCCACGAAGGAGAGAAAACAGAGAGTTATTCAAACTACGTAAAGAAGAAAGAGTTAATTTTCACTCGTCGCACTCACGAGCGAAATGACCAAATCTATTATAGGTAACACTATACCTTGGTCGAATTCAACTCTTTCTCGCTGCGCATTAATATCATCGGTTTTCTCGGTTGTTTTCTTCTTACCTAAATCTCGAGTCTCACAGGAGTCCTTGCTCGACTCCTCCGCATAAGCATGACCCGAATATAGCCTACTCGCCTCTAGGTACTCCTACTCGAGTTCACTGTGCCTAGTCACATTAGTGAAAGTACGAATACTTTTATCGTATGTGAAATAGACTTTCATGATTTCTCATGAATCAGGTAAAGAACTGGATCGCATCCAGCACAAGAAAACATATCCGAAATGGGCTCGGTCACATTCCCCAACTCTACGACCATACTCGACATTGTTATCGGATGTTACATTATCGTATGATCAATCATTTTCTTATAAGTTATTACACTTATAAGTCAGTATCCTCATCTCAGGATTTGTAAGAGCACCACAATGTTCTTTATAGGGTGAACCTAACCGATAAAACTATAGGATATTGCTTATAAACTGAGATCATATCATCACGCATGCTACTCAAGAGAATTGCCCAAACTCGGCCATTATTCCTCTTCCATGCACGTGATGTCCCCTAATCTCGTCTGTCTGAGGTGTGGTACCTTCCCCAAAGTCCACTATCTCATGCCTCAGGATTTTAATTAGATATTGCCCCTCGAGGATAAATTGAATCTACCGGTGAAAATCAAGTAATTATCACCATTCAATTTTATCTTCCTTACAAAGATCTAATACGACAATTTTAAAAGCAGTCAAATAGATATTCGTGACTTGTGATACTTATTTTCACATTTTGTGCACTTTTCGAATCAACATGACCCAAATAATTCGAATACAAATCCCAAAATGAGCGTATAAATCAACAGACACCATACACCACAATCTGGGATTGCATCTTACCATTCGGATTAGGATTCCGTACACAAAAACCCACAAAAAATCACTCTTATGGAAGTAGGAACCTCAAAAAATAGAAAAATTTCAATTCTTGACGACCGAACTTGCCGTCGGGAGGTTCCACGCGCCGCCACAAGCCGCCACGCGCCGCCACAAGCCGCCACGCGCCGCCACAAGCCGCCACGCGCCTGCCACGCGCCGCCAGCTTGCTGGGCATGCGCCAGACTCGCGGCGCGCCTCACACGCGCTTCCACGCGCCTGCGCGGCTCGGCTCACGCGCGCCCAGTCGCGGCGCGCTTTACACGCGCTTCCACGCGCCAAGAGTGGCTTGGCTCACGCGCGCCCAGTCTCGGTGCCAGGCTCACGTGCCTTCACGCGCTGAGCCGTGTCGAGCCGGGTCTAGACCGGGTCGGTCAACGGGTCATGGTTTGACCCGATCGCCCGGTCAACGGGTCGAGATCCGACCCGAAAATCCCGTTCACGCTCCTCTTTAGCGCGTGAAGAACACGCGCCATCTCCAAAGCTCCAGACGCGCCTTACGGCGCGTGAGCTGCACGCGCCAGGGTCGGACCTCTTCGTCTTCACCCGAAAATTTTTGTATCCGGGTCTTTCGACCCGGTATCCAAAAAAAAACATTTGTCGGATCTATTTTCGCCGGATTTTTTATAAAATTTCTTATTCCATTTATTCCAAGTATCATTGACTCGATTTTTGGAATAATCGGGCACTAATTTCGACATATTTTGGATCCAAAATTTCGGCCCTCCGCGGCCTATTTGAAACCACAATTTCCGGCCACAATTATACGCAATATATATATCAAATCGAAGAGCATGAAACGAGGAATACAGATCTATAAGTTTCATGCATTGATTTACCCTAAATCTCGACAAATCTGTGGTTGAGTGATTGAGTCACTATTCATGGCCGAAATTTTCAACCAGAATTTTCCTCGCCTAATCGTGCTCAGAAAATTACAAAAAAATTGTTTTCGTGTTCTACGGATCATGGGTAACATAGTGATGTTTTCGGATTCACGAAACTTATCCGTAATCCGAACCCCAAATTTTATACCATATATTTTTATACTCGAAAAATTAAATCCGAAAAATTTATTTTTCCTAATCCAACGTACGCTCTGATACCAATGTTGGAATTTAATTGATTCGATTCACATGCAGCGGAAGCATTCGAACAATTTTCGGAAAAACAAATATAGATCAGATATAGGGTATAAATACCTCGAATGTGTAGAGGCTCCAAAAGATCAATCAAACATCCCTCGATCCGATTTCGCGGTCGGGATGGTGATCACAAGGTTAGTCGAATCACCACCACAGTGTCACAACGCCGCAACCCTCGATCCGGTGATTTTAGCGACGGGGAAATTTTCCTTCACGAAAATTTCTCATTCCCTCATTCTATGTTTTTCTCTCTCAAAGAAGAACATCGAAAAAAAAAAAAAAGCATTGTGTTTTTGTTACATTACTAAATGGGTTAATTGGGGAGAGGTTATTAAATCAAAATGGGAGTTATGGGAAGTTATCCCATAACCCCTCAAATGCCCCACGATGGGCAATATTAAAACCAATAGAAGTTCATTATAGTAATTTTCAGATCATTTAAAGGAACCCCAATTCATGTCCTTACAATTTTGACACAACAATTGGTTTATCATAAGTGCTAGACAAACTTCTGAGATTACACTTCCACAAAGGTTTAAATCCTGTTGCATAACCATTCAAAAAGACCAAGAAAGCAGACAAAGAGGGCAGACCTTTGTCGAACTTTTTACCATCTGGGTTTAATTGATCTACCGTGAAGATATCCTGAAACAGAATCTCAACCATTTCTACAAGTAGTGTTAGATCTTTTGATTCTATCTCGCCCCTCTTTCACGCCCTTCGTAGAATAAAACCCTGAGACACAAAAACAGAGGGTTTTGTTTTGAATATGCTGTGTACGCCAGATAAAGTAACAGGTAAGTGTCTGTTATGTATCACAAGCCAATAGGAAAATTTGTGGCGACAGTGGCAATTTCGTCCAATTGTGAGAAAAACTAATTCTTGGGACAGGTGTAGGTTAGTACTTGTCCTCTTATTATGCATTCAATTTGGAAAGTTGACGCTTGAGCCGATGGCGTCTTCTCTCTTACTTCCACTGGGTAATTTTTAATTTATTCCATTTATTCCATTTTTTTATTATTATTTTTTATTTTCACAATTTCATGCAAATGGTAACCTTAAAAGTTAAAACTATGTTTTTCTTTTTAATGTTTTTCCTTTGCCAGTTTCTGTTAATAAGGCATTGGGGATACTAAAACCTTAAAAATTTGATTTTGAATTTTTGGTTCTAGCTAATAATTATTCAACGATCATTTGTTTTGGTGTATCTAGGTTCACGTTTGGTCAAGTTTTTGACAAATAATCATCAAACAAATTTTGGAGACAAAGTTCAAGGTGTGGTTTTGGGATGCACAATTGCTGAAAACAATTCTAAAACTCCCAGAATTAGCAGTGTCGGCGCCGGGATGCCATTGGTTTAGTCATTGGAGTTTCAGGCATGTCTATTGGTTTATTAAATGCAAAGGAGAAAAGCCCAAACCATGTGATTCCACATGTGAAAAGGAGGTTGAAAATGTATGGTGAGACTACAATAACACCCTTATCTTGCCATTTCTTTCATTAGTTCTAGTTTTGAAATTTGATCAAATTAAGTTACTTGTGTTGTCTAACTAACCTTGAACTTTTCCGAAACTTGCTAAGATACTCTCAGCACATAGCGATGTGAAACTTTGTCTAATTGCTGAATTTCCAAAATACAAGATTGGAGGTTCTACATTGTTCACAAAATAGGTTTGGAGGGTGATTTGGCAGACTTTAGCGTGTAAGGAAACCAATTTAGGCTATGTAAATTGGCCATCAAGGAAAGGCTGCATTAATCTATTTGAGAACAATGAATGCTCTTTCTGATTTTTCCACGCCTATTAGTGCCTTCATATCAGTTATTAAATATATATCTGTTGTTAGCTCAAGTGTATATTCCTTGGAGAAACACATCCAAACCTTCTACGAATTGCAATTCAGTCATGCAATGTGCTACTTAGAATGTCAAGGGATTGTGTTGGGTAAAATAAAGGATATCTGTTTGGCCCATTGAGTTGTAGGCACCTATTGAGCGCATTCCACTTACCTGATGCATAATTTGGAAGGCTAGGAAATTGTCAATCAACAAAAACCAAGGGGCAGCTGTTTGACCTCTCTGTGTTTTCAAAGCATTTGTTATGTATACTTCTGAAGACCATCTGCAGAACTAATTCACACAGGATTCAATATGTTGGATCAATAGTCATCAGTGTCCCTCAGGACAGCTCAAGCGGTAGAACTTCTCTACTTCCATCCTCCCTTCTCCGTTTCGAAACCGCTTGGTTACATCTCCTTGTACCAAAAAAAAAAAAAAAAAAGTCATCAATTAGGTTATCTTAGTTAATATGTTCTCTAAATATTCAATCATTAAAAGTTACTTGAAAATCATGTTTCTTATTTTTCCAACTGTAGTTGTTTGATGTACCCTCGTGTTTAAATGTTGGATATGCTAATTTGGAAGATATTTTTCTTTTGAAGGTACCTATGGTTACTACAGAGTCTGGATTACAGTATAAAGATATAAAAGTTGGGGAAGGCCCTAGCCCACCCATCGGTTTTCAGGTGCGTACACCGCTGTCCTTTCAATCTGCATGGGCCAAGTAGGGGAAAAGACTTTGAGTGACAACCTTAGAGACTTGGTTCATATACATATACATGGTATGTGATTGTCCTATCTCCACTAATTATGAAACAGAAGCAAGAAACCATTTACTGCCAGACCATGGGATTAGAGCAGCATGGGAGACAACCATTCTAATAAAGTACACGCCCACATTTCACCCTTTTCTGCTAGTGAATTTTTTTGATTGTTTTTTCCTTGCTTCCACATAGGATCTATTATCTTCCATGTTTTAACAGCTTCATATGTTCCTTGCTTTGGAGATGTTGTTCTGTGCAGAGAGATGATCAGTATAATCTGGTTGACTCTGCAGATTTGTGGATAAAAATTGAAAACTACTAGGAGATACTTTTCTGGTCACAAACTGAATAGTGAAATCATGTTTATCTTTCTAGTCTTTTAGAACTATTGACTGATATACCAACTCATCAAGCAAGAAAAGGCTTTTTTTTATGTTGTTTTCCTTCTTATTTAGTAACAATGGAAACCTCAGCGAGTACCCTTTGGATTTATGGCTGCAAATTGTTTGTCAAATACAATTATATCCTACACTGTCACAAAGTCCCTGGTAGCTGGCAATGCATCTTATATTTATGTCTGCACGGTCAAAAGCTATGTCGTTGGGTTAGAGCATGCTGCTTCTAGCTTGTTTCCCCTTTTAGTCAATCCATTCCCTCCCTCCCTCCGTTACACAAAAAAGAAAAAATAAACCAATGAACAGTTTATCCGCTCTGAAGACTATATCTTACTTCCCGTGAATGGATTGTCAACATTTTGTGAACCGACATGATCAAAAAGAAATTAGTTTTGTGATTTGATTGGACTTTATTAGCATCAAATTCTCAACGAAAAGGTAAAGCCTAGTTGCAATCACTATTCTTTAGTGAATTAAGAATTGATTGTAGCCCGTTGTTCTTATTCCATAGAAGCAGGGGTCTTGCCTGCAGTAAATTACATGTTTTCATCATAAGTCTCAAGACTCCTCTTCATGCTAACATCCACCATTATGCAGGTAGCTGCAAATTATGTTGCCATGATTCCCTCAGTACAAGTATTTGACAGGTAATTATTTTGATTGATTTTCAGTATGGCAGCCTTTTGCAGTCTGGCCCCCTCACCTCGCATTTTTTCAAGATGTTCTTTCTTTCCTTCTTTTCATTTTTTTTCTTAGTTTTAATCAACCTTTTGGCTTGCTATTTGATTACTCCAGATAAGAATATTAAACAAAAGGGCTTGAACAGTAGCAATAAATATGAAAAAGTGGTGTTAATAGACAGTAATTTATTAATTGGATTTGCATAATCACATTTTGATTGGTTTTTATGGTAAGAGATCAGGAGCGAGATTATCAAAATGCCCCTAAGATGCTAATTGAGGGAAATGGGAAGTAAGTTACCTAGGTTTGCAAATCACAAGACACCCGAATCTCCAACCCAATGTTATAGTTACATGCTCGTTCATCTGTGTTTCTTTTTCCTGGCATGAGAAGAAAAGAGCAAAGTGTAGCCAAGGACAACCTGCCAGACTCTGCAGGGACAAAGCATTGTTACTTTGTTACAATTCGGGCAAGTCATCCTTGTCTACAATCTACTCTGCCTCTTTATTCAAGACATGAACGCTACAAGGCCTTTAACTGTTCTTACTTCTATCATGCTTTTCTGTAAGAGTATCTTGATTGATAATTTCAAGTGCAACGCAGTGTCATCTATATATAGTGCTGCTAACTTATAAAATAGTTGAGGGATATGCTAATAAAATATAATATATAATAATTAAATATCGAAATAATACAATGAATTATTTGTGGTTGCTCGTGGGACAAGTGGGAGTAGACTTGTGCAACTGGGATGTTTACAACGTGGTGTGCTTTTGGACTAGCCTTTGAAAGATTCAAAGGGTCACAGAATAATGTAATTGGTCAACCAATCAGATATATTTGATGCAAGTGGAAAAGGATAGATTTCTTTTCCGATCATTACCTATAAAATTTATGGCAGTCTTGAGCATTTCAAAATGGATTATTCCTTTCTTAATATGAATTATAATGCTGTGAAAGTTGGAGCTCTGAAGCGCCACTTCTACCCTAAGACCTAGTGTTAGCAAAGCTTATCTAAACTAATTATAACCACTTCCTTTACATAGGTAACACCTAGATAATGCAGATTGTATGACCATCTTATTGATGATTATGACAGTAGAATTATCACTGGCATTTGACTTGCAAACAAAATACTCTGCATGGATTAGTTTCAAATGAATTTGTCCATGTATGCACATGCATGCAGAGAGAGAGAGAGAGAGAGAGGGAGGGAGGGAGGGAGGGAGGGAGGGAGGGAGGGAGAGGAAAATGATAATGTAACTTAGCAGGAAGTCCACATTCTTGGAGATGAATTTCTCTACCCCCGACTGCACTTATCTCTCCTTCCTCCACCCCCTCTCTGTACATGTTTCCCATCAATTTGGGTACTTGGCATGGTCTTAATGTTCACTGTTTTTACTGATCCACTTTCTCTTTAATTTCACAGTTCTTTGGAAAAAGGTCAGCCTTACATTTTTCGCGTCAGCTCAGGTCAGGTAGGACGGAGTAACATTCAAAACAGAGATGTTTGCTAGTTTGAAACTCAATTTAAAGAGCATATCATTATGGAAAATGGAGTGAAATTCTAGGACTTGCCCTTTTTTAAACCCCTGTGATGGAGGCTGCTATAAGTTTTAGCTTAAATGTGGCATGACGTAGTTTCCTACACTGGTTTCTTTCTTCTGTCTGTCTTATTTACCTATCAAAATGGAGCAAACCTTAGGTATTTGATTAGGCTCTCTGGCAAGAAAGCTAGAGTGCTTTTGTGTTTTTGTAAGTAGGCTTTTAAGCATCATTTGGAAGGCATTGAGACACTTAATGAAAGAATATATTGATTTCTGTTATTCACTTATCCTGATGCTGGTAATTGTTATATACTTGACGAGAATAGGTGATCAAGGGACTTGACGAAGGGATTCTGAGCATGAAATCTGGAGGAAAACGTCGATTGTACATTCCAGGATCAGTAAGTATTTTTCAGTCACTACTCCAAATTTAAATGAATAAATAACATCCTTGATGTTCTTGATTAGCATATATCCCTCCTACAGACTCTTTGATTATGCTCTTAGGCTGGCTGGCTTTTTAGTGAACAAGGAGAATGTCATGCCCTTTCCATACCATTTAACAAATTGTGTACAAGGTTTTACTGCTGCTAACTTGTATGAGGGTGTTATTTCTGGTTATTTCTTCTTGAATAATTGGCATTCCCAAAAGGTCTAACATCAGCCCCAGGCAGGCCAAGAGTTGCTCCAAACAGTGCGGTGATTTTTTATGTGAGCTTGGAATATATATCAGGTCTTGAGCTGGATGAAGAGTGATCATGATTACATCAGCCTCACCATTTCTCATGAAATCAATAGGGTTGTTAGAGACTTGAGTAGTGTCACATGTACCCTGACACTACCCGGTCAAAGCTCAATTCAAGTTCGGGTATTTTGATATCGAGCTCGATCCCAAACCCATATTGTGTCGAGTTCGAAAGTTTGTCGAGTTACCGATATAATTATATATATATTTTAAATAATTTTGATATTTAAAATTATATTTCTATGAATGATTTTTTAAATATATTATTCAAGATCAATTAATTAAAAGAGAATATAATTTAATTAATCTCTTGATACCACCCGTAACACTACTCGATACTCGATGACACTTCAAGTCGAGTTCAAGCTCAAGAAATGCAAGCTCGAAGAGTTCAATCTCATCTAATCAATACTCGAGCCATGCTGAGCTCGAGTTCGGGAATTGATACTATCCGATTCGATTCAAGTGTTATTAACACCCATAGTAGTCAGCAAAGGACCTATTTAAGACCAGTTCGGAGCAACCCTCTTGCATTCTTTGGTCTCTCCTATCTCTGTGTCTCAGCATTGTTAATAAGAAATTTCAATTTCTTTTTTTGATAAAATCGATAGAAGAGAAATTAAAGAATTATAAATTGATTTCATGCCCTCACAATTCTAGCATATAAATAACCCTCTTAGAAATTATTACAACATTTTTTTTTAACTATAAACTTCTCTCTCTCTCTCTCTCTCTCTCAATTATTGCCTTTTTAATTTTTCTAATTATTTTATTAAATACTAAAATTTTTAATTTGGACAATACTTGAGATTTTGTATATATATATGGGCATCCAATATGTATTGTATATGAAATGTTAATGATTAAACCACCATTTTCTTTTATTTTTATAATTCTCCTTCTTATCAAAAAGTTCATATAATTACAGTTTTCAAGTCCAATTTTAAAAATAATAATAAAAAAAGAGCAAAAGAAATTCTTCCAAGTACACCAAATAAGACATGACATCTTACCTTAATTCCTATGATATTACAGAAACAGACACTTATGTTTGTGCACAGAAATTTTAATTTACACAGAGAGAGAGAGAGAGAGAGAGAGAGAGAGAGAGAGAGTCAGACCTTAAACTTTGATTTTAACCGGATAAGCTAAGGAAGATAGAGGTGGCAACACCAAGAGCGTAGACCCCAATAACAGACCCAACCAAGTCCTTCCCAGACCGAGTCACCAACCCCAACCCAGCGATTCCGGCGACCCCAACTGGGACCCTTGTCAAGAGCGCTTTTCTCACATTCCCAACCACTACCTCACCAAACACAGCCGCCGCAAAAACCCTGAACTCGTCGATTCCGAGAACTTGAAGCGGCCCGGATGAAGAGGAGGGCACGGCAGCTTTGAAGGCTCTGTCGACTTGGGATTGAGAAGGAGGGTGCGGGACCCAGTTCTTGATGAGAGAGAGAGGATAGGAGAGACAGAGGTGGGTATGGATTGAGGTAGTGGCGGAGTGGAGTTGGTAAGGGAGGACTCCTGGAAAGGCGTGTTGGGTTAGGGTTAGACACTCTGCGTATACCGTTTCCACCGCTGTGTTGAATTCTTGCGATTTTGTTAGGGTATCGTGGACTCGTTTCGAAGTTGAGAGTGATTGCCCCATCTCTCTCTCTTGTTTGGCGGAGATTTCAGAAGCTGGCTATTATACCATCCGAGGGGTAATTTGGTAATTTGAGCTTCTTTGTCCGCCTGTCAGCAAGTGTTCTGTATTTATTCTCTCTCTCTCTCTCTCTCTCTCTCTCGCCCTCGCCCTCTCTCCCTCTCTCGTCTCAAAGGGGTTCTATCCATTTTCAAATTCAATTTGTTCTATTGGATTTCTATCAGAATCCCCAAATCTCGTCTTGATTCAATTTATCCTCTCTCTGTCTATTAGAATTCGTAATCTCAGTTCTGCAATTCTGTGGCATCATTAGTCATTGCCCTATCCATCAGATTGTTTCCTAATTTCGGATCTCTCTATCTCTCTCCAACTTGTCCTTTTTGCAAATTTGTGCAAAATTGGAGACACTATGCAAATGGATTCTCTCCGATTCCAATTTGGTCATGTGGGTTTTCTCCCAAAAACCCAAATGCCAACTTTCTGCCACAGACATAGTTCAGTCTGTATTATACTGCGTGCTTCACCAAAAATATTTTGTGGTTTGAGAAATGGGCCAAGAAAACCCATGTGGAGGTCAAGAATATTGTCCACAGAAGCAATTCAAGTTGTTCAATCTCTTAAATTGGCAAAGTCTACTTCAAAATTGGACGAAGTGTTCAATAGTAGGCTCACTAGGCTCTTAAAAGCAGACTTAATGGATACATTGGCTGAGTTGCAGAGGCAGAATGAGTTGGATTTAGCACTTAAGGTTTGCTCATGTTTACTTTTGACTTTATTAGGACTAAACTTGGTCTATGTTTGCATTGGATAGTACGATAAAATTGGATTACTCTCTTCCAAGTAAAATGTTACACGACGAGGCATATTCACCAAGGAAAACCATGGTGTGCAATTTTTTCAAGATGGATTTTTTTTTTTTTTTTTTTGACAATTCTGATCAAAATTTTGCTTCTATTAGTATATTAATTGCTTATTGTGGATGACGATAATAAACGAAAACAATAATTGTAGTAGTTGTTGTTGTATTGGAAGTGCTATAAGTTGAAAAAAGCTGAAAACCTTTATTAAATTGATTTTTCATAATCACATTTTGATTGATTCTATGGCAAATGAAAACACCTATTAGACAATAATGTCAATGGCGAATACAACAACATTTCATGGGTAACAAAGATATTGGATTATGTCACTGTAAATAAAGGTTCGCCCATTTGGTCCCACTTTGTTTGTTAATGGAAAATTCTTATCTCTTCTTTTCCCTAACAGAAAGATTATTTGACATTCTTATATTACTACGTGGGTGTGATGAAATGATGAACTGGGGGGGGGGGGTTTATAACATTTGACAGTGACTTAAACAATGACATTTGAATGTGTGAATTTGTTTTGCAAGAGGAAGAAATTATCAAAAGGACTTCTAGTTTGCTAATTATGGAAAATGAAAGTAAGACACTTTGTTTATGTGAGATGCCATGATGTCCATCTTGATATTTGTATTTGCATGTCTATTCGACCTGTTTTGGTTCCTGGCATGAGAAGAAAAGACCAAAATGTAGCCAAGAACAACCTGCCTGATCATAGACGATTGCATTGTTGCTTTGGTGCAATTCGGGCAGGTCATCCTTGGCTACAATCTAATCTCTGCTTCTTCATGTGAGACATGAACACTATGAGCCCTTGATCACTTCATAGTTGTATCATCCTTTTCCATTACAATACTATTATTGGTTCATGATTTCTAGTTGCAATATCTGAGACACTATAATGTCCATCTTGGTATTGGATTTGCTTGTCTGTTCTATTGTGTCCTAATTCCTGGCATAAGAAGGAAAGAGCAAAATGTAGCCAAGAACAACCTGCCAGATGAACATTGATTAAGCATTGTTGCTTTGGTATAATTTGGGCAACTCATCCTTGGCTACAATCTACACTCTGCCTCTTCATGCCAGTCATGAACACTCTGCACCATTGATCACTTCACACTTTTGTCATACTTTTCTGTTACAACAATCTTAGTTCATGATTTCTAGTGTAATGCGATGGCGTATATATATGGTGCTGCGAGCTGGCAGAATAGTTGAGGAATGTGTTTAGGTTAATGTCTCAATAATTCTCCCATTATCTTGAGCTGTGAAAATACAAGATTGAATAAGTTCAATCCAAGTTAGAGAAATAATGAATTGATTCTTGTTATAGAATCTAATCACAGAATTTTTGTGGATGTTTGTGGGACAAGTGGGAGTAGACTTGTGCGATTGTGATGTTCAGAACATGATTTGCTTTTGGACCAGCCTTTGAAACATCCAGTCACAGAATATGTAATTGGTCAACCTATCAGATATTTTTTATGCAACTCTAAAAGTATGGAATTGTTTTGTAGTTTTTCCAAATGTGGAAAGTGTCAGCGTGAGATATTTTAGACATGAATTGTAAAATTAATGTAACACATCTAAGAACAGTTAATAAGCATAAGCTAGCTAGTTGGGCAGAGCATGCTTTTTCCATGAGAGATGGATTGATTTTAATCAATTGTACTGGTGATGGTGAAGGCAAGAGCTGTAAAGCACCAGTTATCTATAGGCCCAAGCTAGAGTATTAGCTTATCAAAACTAGACATGACTTCTTGCTTTACATGGGTAACTTCCGCCAGGTTACAATCATGTTTCAGCAAATGTCAATTCTTGAATAAATTATGTGAAAATGTAACTAAAACATTGTTATCGTTTCAACTTGGTTTATGGATTCTGGCCATACTTAGGGATGCAGAACGTAAACTTACTGAACTAGAAAATAATCACACCACAGTCATGGCCCTAGTTTTGTGACTTGCTAGTGTCTCAAGGAGACTATTTGATTTTCATTTCAACTTCCTATTTATCTGAAATGGTATCAGGACTTTAGGTCTTTGAACATGTGAGGAAGGAAGTATGGTACACCCCCGATTTGTCCTTGTTCTATGATATGATTCGGATGCTGGGGAAAAACAAGCTGATAGATATGGCTGAGAGTCTTTTCTCTGAAGTAAAGAAGGAAGGCTTGGAACCTGACACCAGAGTGTACACTGAAATGTTAGGAGCGTATCTAGGTGTGGGTTTGGTGGAAAAGGCAATGGACACGTATAGACTGATGAAGGCATCTGGTTGTACCCCAGATAAGTTGACCTTCACGATTTTAATCAAGAACCTGGAGAATGCAGGGGAAGAAGAACTTGCAACAACAGTGAAGAATGAATGTGCTAAATGTTTGGATTACCCAGAGCAATTCCTCAAACATATCGAGATGAAATATGTGAGAAATCTCACTCTCTTACTCTTATCATAAATAATTCAGTTCTTATTCTACATTATTTTCTGCCACCTAGTTACTTCTAGTGGTTACTGTTTTGTTACTATTAAGTTCTCTTTCCTTTTTACAAGGGGGACATTTATAATTTCATGCTTCCTGTTTTTTAATTTGCTAGGATAGGGGGTGGGGGAGTTGGGAGCCTTGAACCCAGTTGGTATGAACCCTGTCTTTCAGCCACTTTGCTCTCTTTTGTTGCCTATTTACTTAAATTTAATATATACGAATTTCTGAAACCGGATGCTCGAAATTTGCTGATTTTGTGATAAAAATTGTCCTTGCATGTGAGAATGCTTGAATGCCATAAAGCTAATGCAAATTCTTTGAATGCATATATATGACAACCTTTGTCGTGCTTTCCTTGTGGATAATTGTGCGCAGCTCAAATCGATCTTTGTTGCCTCTTTTTTTGTGCTTTTTTCTTGGCAAGGAGGGAAAGAAGAATATATCCCCACATCAACATGACGGAGGGTAGCAACTACAGGAAAAAGATTTCTTTGCCCTACCCATTTGCTGTTAGCTTGTCTAACCCTGAAACAAAATTTCACCCATTGCTTTGGCTAATTTTACTCTTGAACAGCCTATGAGAAAGGGAAGAATCACTGTCTGTCTATGCTTTCTTTGACAACAAAATAATGGACCCAGCAATGCTGAAAGTACTTAAACTGTTTTTCCGTAACAGATACCAAGAATATAGAACAATGCTTTTCACTTTCTGCAATTTCCAAGAGGAGCATTGATTTCTGCCAAATGACTGATACCATCCGTGTTGATACTTAGCCTTCTTGCTGGTATTGTTTGGTGTTGTTATCCCATTTTCCAGCTTACAATTTTTTTTTTTTTTTTTTTTTTTTTTTTTCCCTTCTCTTTTTGTGGTTCAAATGCAATGGCCTTTTTTTGGTCCTTACATGAGGTGAGGTGAGGTACCAATAGGCTGCATGAGCCGGTGTTTGATGCAATGTTTAAATTTCTTTAATTAGGTTATTTAGTATATTGGACGTCAATGTGCTTGTACATTATACTTGAAAGCTGTATCATTGGATGAAAAAACGACTAGGCAGTGCAACCTTATGTTTTGTTGGTAATCAGTACCTGTTCTTGATTCTTATCTCTGTAAATAATAGATTGATCATTTCATTATTGTGATGTCCAGCCAAAGCGAAGGTCTTTGGATCTCGTTTGAAGTTCTGCATCACCTCTACTGCGAGTCAAAATAAATCATTAATGTATTTACAAGCTATCCATGATGGTGCATCACAGCTCAACAAACTGTTCACCAGGATTACCCTGTCGTAAATGACATTTGAGCTTGTATAAGATTGGAACAAGGTAATAGCTTGGCTTCTGATCAAAGAAAAATTATAGGCAGAAAGTGCCATTTTTTGTAGCCCCGGAAGTTTGGTTTTTATGTAATTTATTGTGTACCCAATGTTGCTTCATAACATTGTCTATTTATCTTTTGCTTTATATGTGCGTTGATGTATTACACTTCTTATTCTTGATTGGTTCTAATAAGAACAACCCTTGTAGTCATCACTTTGGATGCCATATCAATGTGTCGTTTTTCTTTTTCTATTTCTTTGTTTCTTTCTTTTGCTATCTAAGAACAACGAGCATTGTTAATCTTACCAAGTGATACCATGTGAATCCCCAAATGCAGTGGAACTCCGTGTCATACTTTTAACTTTAGGTTAAGTTTGTCGTTACAACTTAACCAAAATGTCAAGTAGATTTTCACTTTTTGTTTTTTGGGGCCCGGGAGGGGGGGGGGGGGTTTGGTGGCTCCCCCACCCAAGTAGCTTATCAATTTCTATCGATCATTGGGAAGGTTGGCATATGTCTATATTTGGATCAGCATTTGGGCATCTCATCGTTAAATGGGATTGTAACGCTTTTCACTTCAATTAACTCGCACCATATGATCAAGAGCCCAATGAGTAAATTAAGAAAAAGAAGGGTATTTTATATATTTCATCTTCACCAATTACATCACAGTGAATTTACAAGCAGCTAATATCATTAGCACTTTATAAAGATAACAGTTATCAGTTGTTTTTGTCAGAAGAGAATCTACAAAGAAATGATTGAAAGTACAAACATCACAAGACAATTACAGACCAAATATCCGAAATGTTTCATCCGTGTCCATACAAACAAACTTGTATTAGATCACTTAAAAATTCTATTGCAAGAAATCAAAAGCGAAAGGAGAAAAGGGAGGGGAAAAAATCTGGAGAGTTATAAATAAAAACGATCTGCTGATCCTTCTTTAGCTGACTAAGTGACTCAGGCAACTATTGAACATGGTATGCCGCATGAAAGCTCTTGAAAGCACCATTTAGAGCTCTTGGTGGCTCCAGTTTTGAGTTGGAAGATGCTGAAGAAACATCACCGTCTCCTGAAATTCAAGCTTCTAAAGTTTATCCGACCACTGTAAAAAGTTAGAAGTGCATTACCATTAGAGCTCATGTTCCTTCATACAACAGAGGACCCATAAGTTAAATACCAGCAAGAGTAATGTCATAGGACTAGGACTAGGTGTAATTTCCACCAATGAGCGGCACTATAGAAACAATTAGCTGTAGGTTTCATGCCAAGTTTAACTGTAGGTCACACACACGGTAACCCATTGCTCAAGCCTGTTAACCCAGACATCCATAATTAGGTCAAGAGCTAGCACAAAAAACTATCATGCAAGGATGAGCGGTTTTAGCTTTTAACCCAAGTTATGAGGGCACTGCAAATCCTACGAGAGGAAACTCAACACTTTTAACTCCCTTATTGCATGTGTGATTAATATCTGTATTTTTGCAAGCTACCAGTTTTAACTTCTGAAACTGCATAATCAAATAGTTCCTGAAAATATAAGATCAGATGTAAATCATTATAAATATTCTCATGACTTCCATATAACACATACCCATCAATTACTCGAGAAGCAAAAGAAGCTAACTTGCCACAAAAAGCATGTATTTTATTGCTTGAAGGCTATATAATCTTGATTTGGCAACAACAATGTTGTGAGAAAAACAAAACCTGTTTGGTAAAGAAAAATAAAAAATGATTGGTTTTGCCTCACGGTGCACATGACATGCTAGTCA
Source organism: Dillenia suffruticosa (assembly GCA_033439265.1). Classification (NCBI taxonomy): domain Eukaryota; kingdom Viridiplantae; phylum Streptophyta; class Magnoliopsida; order Dilleniales; family Dilleniaceae; genus Dillenia; species Dillenia suffruticosa. Next base: position 1,777,794 of record JAVTVX010000001.1, read on the forward strand.
TCAATTTTCTGATTTTCATCCATAAATAACTATTAGAAAATTTTAAAGTGTAACAATACTTGTGTAGAAACACAAAAGGAAGGAAAAATTAAACAAAAATGGAGGATAGCTTTATCAAGTGAAATGACACGATGAATTTACGAGATTGGAGTTCATACCATCAACAGAAAACTTGCAAATATATACACAAGAAAATCTGGCTATGCATCTCCTTCTGCAAGATATGTGTCCCATAGGCGAGTAACAAAATGATCAAAAACAGAATATTATCCAGAGGGAAAGGGTGAATGGAAACGGCAACTTATTATAATTATAATAAGAAAATAAATGAAATTGCCTTTACTCAAAAGGAGAAAAATAAGGATAAGTTAACAACTATAACAGCAATGAAGCATTGGCGGATTCCAACCTCGCGTATTAGTAGACAGTTGAACCATGGGAAAGTAAATTGAAGAAATTCAAGCCCTTGCTCATCCATATGTCTTGAAACAGGTTCTGTTATGCAAGCAAGAAAAACAAACTTATGAATTACTTGGCATTCTTGCGTGATTTACAAATGGATAATTCATAGTGAAAAACTGAGGGTAAAAAGTACATCTATCAGAGGTAGATGCATCACTCTTCTATGCTTATAATGGATGACCTAATCAACAAAAGTGGCAAAGAGAAAATATATAGAAAGGAAATTGAAATTGTAAGGCTCTTGTCTATTTAATTCAGCCGGTGCTTCAGCTGAGGGAGTAATTCCTCTGCTTTAGAAGTCGTGTAAATGTGAAGTTGAAGTGTAGCTTGTACAAATACATATTATCGACCCATTTCCTATGAGCTTTCAATGTGGTGTTCAATTATTTATATATGGACTCACTCTACAAAAAGACAACTCACAAGTTCAAATATATTTCAAAATTCTCTGAGTCGACTGTACGATCAGGAGCAATCAGAGAGAAATGGGTGTGGTGCTTAGGCGATCTCAGAAAACCATGCTTAGGCGGAGGACTATAACAAAGTAGCTCTACAAAAGAAAGGGAAAAAAAAGGGAAAATGCTGAAAAAAAAAAGTTGGAAATTACATGTGAGTGTGAGATGAAAGAGTTCCCACATGGTAAAATGAGAGAGTTGAAGTAGCTTTTAAAAATCTAACTATATATATTATACAATATATATATACACCCAAATACATATATTGACTCAATTCGCATCACCTTAAGCTTTTAAATAATATAGAATTCAATTATGTATATATGGTCCCATTCCCAGAAAACACACGCACAAACAGAGTGTAACTCCAAAGAAAAAAAAAAAAAAAAAAAAAGAAGATGCTGTGTTTTGGAGTGAAACGCAGTACTTTCCCCCACCCCAAATTGAATTAGAGCTTTAAGCCCTAATTCTCTCTCTCATCCCATTTCTCTCTCTCTCTCTCTCTCTCTCTCTCTCTCTCTCTCTCTCTTCTTCTCTCCTCCGCCGCTACCCTTCTCCTCCGCTGCGGCCTCTCCTTTCCGCCACCCACCGCTGCTGCTCCTCCTTCCTTCCCGCAAGCACGCCACTGCACGATCGCCACTGCGCAGATCCTCCCTCCACGCGAGCACTGCCTCCTCGAGCGAGCGCGATCCTCCCCGCACAAGCCCAGCGCACGATCTCCCGCGCGCTCCGCCCCAGCATGAGCGCGAGCGCGCCCCTGTGCGAGCATAGTGCTCACAGCACGCGACCCTCTGTGCGAGCGCGCGCCTCAGCTCGCGAGCGTGCGCTCCAGCTCCCCACCAGCCCGTGAGCCCACCAGTGGCCCAAGGCCCACTCCAGCCCGCGGCCCACTACAACCCGCGGCCTACTGCGGCCCGTGCACCCACTGCTGACCCGCGAACCCGTGACAGCCCGCGAGCTCACAACCTGTTTTCCCCTTCGATAGCTCACCTGCATCTTCACTGCAGGTAACGACTATAATTTAGTTGAAGTTCTAGAGTTTTGTATTAGAAATTTAGTTGTTGTTAATATATTTCAAATTTGGAAGTATTACAGGTTTTAAACCAATCCGACGAGCAAACGACAATTAGGTCTGAAACCCGAGGAACCCTAGATTTGTCTTTTGAAGACTCATTAAAAAATAAAGAGTGCCCACTCTCCCTAAATATGTGAGTGGATCCCTAATCTCTTGCATAAAATAGTAAAACGTGTTTTCTGTCGTATTTTCGATAAAACATACTTTTGATATGTATTGATTTGACATATGAGATTAAATTCCAAATATGTTTTGTGATTATTGGAGTGTCTTGAATTATATTTACGATAATTATGCATCCATGGTTTGAAATGAAACAAAAATTGCGTCAGTACTTAAAAATTGATAATTTCTTTTTCTACCATTGCATTGATATGCTATTTTGAAATGATTTGATAAAATATATTGGTACGCAGACTTGAAATGCTTTGATAAACTTTGTGGGTCGGATGCTGTAATACCCAAATAAAAAAAAATAAAAAATAAAAAAAAATAAAGGAAAAATAAAAATTAGGGCTTAAAGCCCAATTTTCTCCCCTTTCTCCCTCTCTCTTTCCCCCTCTCTTCTCTCTCTCTCTCCCTCTTCTTCTCTCCCCTTTTCTTCTCTCTTCTCCCGATCCCCCGCCGCCGCGCCTCTCTCTCTCCCGCTGCCGTCCTCCGCCGAGCGCGATCGCTGCACCACAGCGAGCGCTGCACCACAGTGAGCCAGCGCACGCGATAGCAGCAGCGAGCGCGACAGCACGCGAGAGCCCAGCGCGGCAGTGCGAGCCCTGCGCGAGCTCAGCACGTGAACCCAGCCTGCGCGCGAGTTAAGCGCGAGCAACGCGCGAGCCGAGCGAGCGCGAGCAGCGCCCAAGCAGTGCACGAGCAGCGCGCGATCAGCGCACGACCCCAGCGCGCCTCAGCACGCCCTAGCACGAGCCAGCGTGCACCCCAGCGCGCCCCAGCACGCCCCAACACAAGCGCGAGCGCTCCAGCGTGCGACCCACAGCGCGAGCAGCGCACGATCCAGCTTGTGAGTGCGCTTCAGCGCGCGAGCTAGCGCCAGCGCCAGCACGAGCGCCAGCGCGCTCCAGCACGCGATCCGGCTTGCCAGGCCCACCAGGCCGCAGGCCCACTAGGCCGCAGACCCATCAGGCCAGCAGGCCCACCGGCCCGCCAGCCCATCAGCCGCGGCCCACGGCCCGCGACGGCCCGTGACAATCCGTGAGCCTCTGCGAAGGTAAATGACTCTAAGTTTCAATTTTTCGCACTTGGGTTTCGAATCTCTTTAGTAATTGGACTTAAATTGTTCAAAATTGTTTCAAATTTGGAAACATTCAGGTTTTAGACCAAACCGACGGACGAACGAAAGCTAAATCTGAGATCCGAAGAATCCTAGGTGAGAGAAATGAAATCTCTTCAACCCTTGAATAAACTTTGTCAAATTAGGTAGCATTAGTTGATTTATTTATAAATTGAGGAATTTAGGGTTCGTACGAAATTAAGAAAAACGATAAACCCTGAAATAGTCGGAAATTGATGAAAATCGTGATGACTTGATTAGGTTGGCTTTCTTGGTGACTCGATTGAGGGGCGCCTTGTTTTGCGTATTTTGGTGTTATTGGGGAGTGCGCTACCTTCCCCAAAATTGTGAGTGGGATTTACTTCAATACTTTTGTTTAATATGTAAATCCTATTTTACAACATTTTGATAATGAGCATGATTTGTCGTATGTTGGAAATGTTTTGACTGGTTTTAAATTGACTTTTGTGAACCGTTGGAGTGTCCAAAAACTATATTGAATTATGAAATTATGCATCCATGTGGTTGAAATGTATAATGTGCCATTTTATGCTATTGTTGCATTGGTTTATGAACCTGATTTCGGCACATTTTGTATGATATTGGTTTTGGCCTTGAGTGCTTTGGATTGTATTGTTCCGTAGCTACGAAGGACATCGTGAGAGACGCTTTGGTGGCGTCCGGATATGCCTAGGCCTGGGGTATCCCACGAGTTGTCGTGATTTGATTATCGACACGATACTAGCCAGGTTGAACCCGAAAGGGGGAGAATTTGGATTTGGATTGGATATCCTCTCCAAGTCTAGCACCTGGACGAGGTTCGTCGCCAACGCCGGGGTAGAGAGCACTTTAAATAAAATTGCATATAACACCCCCGGTACGCCTGTCATAGGTCGCGGTAGACCTCTGCCAGGACATTTTCGGCTGGCAGCTCTATGATTTTAATGACAGTGCTTTGGATGCATATTTGACTTGAAAATGCGTGAAATGATATATTGTTGAAATGAAAAGCATGATGATTTGAAATATGATTTATATACTTATGTTTTGACACTCCAGTTTCACACTCTATATTTGACGATTGCATTGACCCACTCACTCACTGAGTATTCTTTCCCGAGTACTCACCCCTCATTTCCCTTTTGTTTCAGAGATAGTATTTGACAAGGAGTGTCGCTTTTAGGACGCTCAGTATCTTTGGGAGATCAGGTCTGGACTTGAGGAGTCATTGTGTATTTCCGCTGCAAAATTTGTATTGGTGATGTATATGTATTTTAAGATCTATAGATGACCATTTTTATAATTCTGGGATGACTGTATAAATATGGATATTTAATTTGTGGAACTCTCATGTCACTGCATGACATTGCATTGAGGCATTTCTTTTTCATTGCGTCTATATTTGGGAATGTGTCATGTCTTAGAAGTGTTCTCTAGGATCGCTCGGTGCCTCCTCTAAATCACAGGAGGGGCGACTGGCGGCTGTCCATGCCTTTGATGGGGGCATGGCAGTAGAGGTCTGTGGTTAGGACTGTGGAGAATTGTTTGTTAGCCTTGCGTTGCCCTGGATTGTACAGTAGGATGATCTGGTTTGTTGTTGAGGATAATATATGCATTTTGAGGCCGGGATGGCCCCTTTTGAACAGGTAACAGGTTTATTTTAATATGGGAGACCTCCGATATATGGGGAGATTCTGTCCGATTTTCTGTAAAAATACAGCCGGCATCCAGGATAACGAGCGGCTGCTCACGCTCCAGGTTTGGGGCGTGACAGATACCCACTAGTTATGCAATGATATGATTTTACTTGTGGGACGTTGTGCCCTGGAACGTTGTGCCCTTGTGATACTATGATGATGATATTGATGATTCCGTAGCTATGAAGGGCGTTTGTAGAGGCATAAGTTGCCCGGATACGCTTTTGTATGAGGTATCCGCAAACGTCATTTATTCTAAGAACTATAGGCGCGGTCGGTTGAACCCACGTAGGGGGAAGACGTGTGTGACATCACCATCTAGCACCGGATGGGGTTCTATACACGTTGATAAGTTAACCCCAGCGAACTCATGGCCAACGTCGGGGTAGAGAGCGTTTAAAGTCTATGCATAATAAAACCCCCGATGCGTCTGTCTTTGGTCACGGTTGACCTTTGCCAAGACCATTTTTGACTCGCTTTGATATTACTTGATTTTAAATGGATGCATACATACTTGTTATCGTGTGATTGATTAAATGATTTCAAATTGCTAAACATATCATGTTTTATTACGAAATGTAAATTTTTGTTTCGAATGATATTATTTGACACTCCAATGGTTCACCCATAATATTTATACTTGATATTATTCACCTCACTCACTGGGTATCTTCCCATGATATTCACCTCTCTCTTTTCCCTCCTCAGACAGATTTATTGTGATAGAGCGACGTTACAGGTTTTAGGGCGGATTTGGTATTCACGATGGTGAGATTTACTTTAAATAGAAATATGAAATCTTTATTTTATTTCAACCCTGCGTGGTCTTGATATTGAGATCCGTAGTTAGCCGTGTATATTATGGGATGACTGTATAACTTATGAGTAGTTGTGTGCATAACTCTCGTTTTAGTTTATTTTACTCGCATTGAGGTATTTGTAAGCGTTTTAAACTTTTTACTTGGGAACAACATTGTATAAATTTAGATCCGCTCGGTGTAGTGGTTGCTCATACTCTAGTTAGGCATGACAGTAAAGGTGTGTGACTAGGATGGTTGGAAATTTTATAGTTTTGCGTTGTCCTGGATGTTTGGGATGAAATTTGTTGATTTTGGAGAGACCGAGATGGTCATTTGTTTGAATTCCATGTTGATTTTGAATATACAGGTTTAATTGTACACGGGAAACCTCCTATTTATGGGGAGATTCTATCCGATTTTCTGTAAAATTACAGGCGGTATCCAGGGTAACGGGCGGCTATTCATGATCCCGGTTTGGGGCGTGACACAGAGAACACAGCAACAAATTCAATTAATTTTACGATATCACTCTTTTCATAACAATTGTGATTGTGTTATCTCAAATTATTGAACATGAGGAGTTGAAATCGTCAAATTAATTTTTCACATAATTTTATTTTTTGGTAAAGGAAAATAAAAATTTTACAAAATATCCTAATTATAGAATTTCATGGATTAGCACTACATTAACACTTTCATCATAATTACGGAGTTCTCTTATAAGATCATTGCCCTAACTATAATGTAGGGGATATTAAGTTTTTACAATTGGAAAGAAAAAAAAAAAAAAAAAACCCAAAGAAAAGAAAAGAAAAAAATCTTATGGAGCTGATTACCGTATAATTTTACATGATATCCTTTGAATAAGATTCTCTATGTAAGTCACAAAATCGATTAAATATTAATTTTTCAACTTTATGCTATAAGTATTAATTTACATTGACAGCTGCGGGCTGCTCTTCCCACCAAGTGCATGCATGTGCATGGCGTTGGCCTCGGTTCGAAGGGCCCATCCTTATGTAGGGGGAAGAGAGAAAGAGGCGATGAGAGAGGTTTAGAGTTACCGAGGTGGGGGGGGGGGGGGGGGGAGAGAGAGAGAGGGGGGGGTTCAAGGGAGAGGGAATTTATCCGAATACACTGAGGTAACAAAGTTGTAGTGATTATTTTGTAGAAAATAGTATAGTGATTATTTATAGAGTTATTATTTTTCTTCTATAAATGCTCTTTCAATATGATAAATCTATAACACCCAAGAGAAAATTATCTATTTTCTAAAAAAATGTAAGCCAACCCTACAATAAGTTCTTTATTTTATACAATTTAATCTTCATGCAAAGAATTTTGAAGATTATTGTGGTGATCGACTTATGTTTGGAATATATAATATGTATGAATTCAAATCAACATATATATATTTGGTAAAAGTTCAAATCAATATATAGATTGCATGTTTAAAAGTTGAACGTTGAGCATAATTCAATGTGAGTGTCTTGATACCACCGACACAATTAGAAAATTATTGTATGGGATGGTGCTGTAATTTTTGGGTAATGTAAGTTTATGTTTTTGAGTTTCTTCAAGTGTAAATTTATTTTTGAATGGTAGTGCCCGGGGGGGGGGGGAGAGAGAGAGAGAATGACTTGAGGAGATTTGATTAGATGGGTGATTTCATGGATGAAAGAGTAATATGATAGAGACGAGGTCAAAGTTTAAAGAGTATTATAGTTCAGCTCGTGAAACTTTGTATGGACTAGTGTGGTAATATAGTCTGCATTTTGAATGCACCAAGGCGCAAAAAATCAGCAAAATTCAATTTGTAGGATTCGATTACTACGCTGGCAATTGAAGATGACTAGATGGATAATATTCAAACACCCAAAACAGAAAGAAAAAGGGAAGAACGCATGAGTTTCATATTACCATTTGAATCCGAAGAAGACCTTAGGCTGAACTACATATGCTATCTATAACTCGAACATAAAGTCTTTTTTAAGTCTTTTTTAAGTGACATAAGTATTCAGTTACTAAACCAATTAAACATTGATATATTGAATGAATTTTTTTTTAAATAGATAATATTTATATAAAATATAAAATTAAAATAAATGGGATGTTTTAAATTCAACTAATATCAGACTTTTTCTCGTTATTAGATGTACTGCCAATACATGAGGGGGTGCACAGAAACGAGTTGCACATTAATATTACCTTTTATATTTATGTCTTACTCTCTTCATATTCACTTGACGGAATGAAGTGGTAGTATATCATTCACACTTCTCCTACCAGCACATAGAAATATAAATGGTTAAATGGAAAAAACTTTACGGCATGTTTGGTTCTGTTGTCAAAATTCTTGTTATGAAAAGTGTGTACCGGAAAAATCAACGCAGGGAGACCTGTCCCTCAATTGGGCCCTGCAAGCGTCGATCCAGATTAGTCAGAGCGAAACCCTGGATACTGAGTTGATGGTCTAGCCATGGTAAAAAAAAAGTGTGTACTGATTGTGTTATCTTATTTCAAAATAACATAAAATTTTTTTTATAGGATAATATTTTTGTTTTTCATACTAAACTTAAATCATCTGTTAAAATAATTTAAAATTATTATCTGGGTAAAATTTTTTTATCTCAAAAAGATTTAAGAATTTAAGAAAAATTCTATAAATATTTTTCATAAATGTATTAAAAATCCTCCCTATAACTTATATTTTCCTTTGTTCAAAATGCATACTTCCTTTTTTTCAACCGGTCCATTTATTACACCTCTCTCTCTCTCTCTCTCTCTCTCTCTCTAAAAAAGGGAGTCAAAGTTCCATTCCAACTCTACCCCTATTGGATTTTATTGTACACCATTGCGCTTGCAGCGGGTTTCAATTAATGTCAACTGTAAGGGCAATTTGGTCATTCTAGTATTTAAAATAATTGTGGGCATAGTCATAATTGAGCACTAGAAAACCTACGAGTTTCATATTACCATTTCAACCCATAGAACCTTAACCGGGAACCAATGACTAATTCAAACCGTATATGGTCTGGTCAACACGCAGAATCCATAAGGCAACCCTTAACTGAAAATTCAAATTAGACCCACAGGACCAAACACAAAGCCCTTAGTCTCAACTACTATAAATACCCCCATAAACCCAACCTTAGTCTTCTCAAACAACAAACACAGAGAGTCACGAAAGCATCCAAAGCACAAGAACCAGCTCCAAAATCAGAAACATATATTTTCTACGGTGTTTTTACAGCAATTTGAAAGATGAATCCATGCAAAGTCAGCTTTGTTTTAATCATGGCGGCCATCTTTGTTATTATTCTTAGCCAATCAAGTGTTGAAGCAACGAGAGTATTATCCGAGGACTTTGCGCATCACAACCATTTGGTGGTTTACGAGAAGGCAAAGTACACGGTGACTTCATGGCTCGAGCGGCTTGCATCCGGACCTAGCCCCAAAGGTCCAGGACACTAGTTTTATTTATTTCTTTTTAATTGTAACAAATTTAACACAATATGAATTAAATTTATTTAGTTTAAAAATATGATCACTGCTTATAAATTTTTACAACATAAGCACTACATAGTAAACTCATTATTTTCCAAAATAATTTAATGACATAATTATATGAAATGTTCCTCAAAATTTTATATAAAAAAAATCATCTTTTTATATAAAAATTCTGAAATATAAATCGATTGCAAAATTTCAATGTGAAAAATTTAGATTCTAAGATTTGCAATTTTTTTTTTTATTCCTAGATGGTAACAACACTTCAAATATAGTTCTTTTTCCACACAAATATATACATGTATATTTATATATTATATAAACCTTCAGCATACTTAATAATCTTGTTAAACCACATTAAATCCGGTTTAAATCAGATTAGATTTTTAAAAAATAAAATTCTTCAAACATATACATTTTCTATACACAAAATTCAAATTTAAAATTTTATTTATTTAGTATCAAACAATTTGATCAACTAGATGCTAGTTATATATATATATATATATATATATATATATATATATATATATATATAATATTTATATTCAATCTATCCTTAAAGGGCATACTAGTAATTTGGTGTTTAGTACGTCAACTAAATAAATCAAGACACTTGTTTTGGGAAAAAATAGTGGGTGGGGGGGAGGTAGATTTTGGTGACATGAGGAAGTCGAAATTTATTAGTGTCTGAAGAGAGGACAGCCTAATGATTAGAATTTGATAATTTTAGACTTGAATATATGTGTAACTAAAAAAAAAAAAAATGAGTAATAAAAAAAAATTCATTAGAGTGGGTCAACCGGAAGACCTTTCTGGTCATTTCACAGGCACCAAATTTCCTACGAACTGAATTTTGTCAACTTCTTGTGCCTTGGTGCATTCAAACACATCAGTCAATTCAAAGTTTCACAAGCCGGACTATATGACAAATAGAACCAAATTTAAATTGACATTCACAGCTCTTCACCTGTAAAATTCCAAAACTACCCCTAATGAGATTATGTGGATAGCTAAATGCCTAGTTTTATCCATAACCACTCACCCATTTCCTTTTTTTGTTTGGTTAGCTCCTCAAGTCATGCCTTTATATACATAATATATATTATATTTTTTTATAAAATCCCACAAGTCTCATTTTACCATTGGAACCCGTGGACTTACACACGAGGTGCAAAACTAGATCAAAATGTCTTTGGTCAACATGAGAAAAAAGCCCACAATTGCCACCTCCAAGTGGAAATTCCAATTCTTGGACTTATAGTCCAACAACACCAAAATACATGCACTCCTACTACCATTATAAATTCCTTCTTCCATCATACCAACCAAACCAAGTCACACAACATCAAATAAAGAAAAAAGACAGAAAAACCAAAAGGGTTCTTGCCTCTTACCATAGGATTTCTCCCCGCAGCTGCTTGTGATCTAAACTTATTTCAAAAGTATGAACTCCCGACAAATAAGCATAGCTTTGATCATTTTGATGATCGCTCTCACTTTTCTTAACAAGTCAGGTGTTGGAGCAACGAGGGTATTATCAGAAGACTTCCCTCATAAAAACCATTTCGTCGCATATCCTTCGGTCTATGACAAGGCGAAGTTCACCATGACATCATGGCTCGAGCGGCTAGCTTCGGGACCTAGTCCTAGAGGGCGTGGGCACTAGTTTTATCTTTTTTGTTTTGACAAATTTTACATAAAGTTCTTTCATTATTTGGTTCGTTTAAATGCTTCATTCTTGGCTCCATCAACAAATGAAGTTGGGGATTATATAGAGATGAAGTTCTTTTTTTTTTTTTTTTTAAAGTATATGGACAAAGTATTTGTACATTCATAATCATTTTAAATTTGTATTTTATTATTTTATAATAAATTATTATTTTATATTATTTTATTATTATTAATAAAATGTGAGCTTAAGTTGACAAATTAAAAAAAATCATATTAGCAAAATCATATTGTTTTATAAAATTTTAAATAATATTTTAAAATAGCAATTTATTTTATTTTTATATTTTATTTTTCTAACAATAATATTGATTTATTTTTTAATTCAATTATTATTTTATTTTAAGTTAACATTTTATTATTTTATTATTCTATAATGAATTATCATTTTTTAATTAATATGCTATATTTTATTTTTATTTTATTTTTTAGATTATATTATTTAAAATCTTTTATTATTTTATCTTAATCTAACATTTTATTATATTATTATTTTAACATTTTATTAAAAAATGTGAGTAAAAGATAACGAATAAAGAAAGAAAATTATAAGGATGTATAACTCATTTTGGTTTGGTGGTTGTGGTGACTTCAATCTTTTTCCCATGGTTCGAACCATGATGGAGGCGGGTGTGGAGAGATTTTTCGCACAATTAAAGGAGTCAATAGACGGGCATGAGCGTGAGGGCGCAGGGCGGGCACGTGGAGCGCGTGCAAGGCCATCAGCGGGATCAAGCGGCAAGGGCGCATCGGGCATGGGAACCGGAGCTCCCAGGTTCGAATCATGATGGAGGCGGGCGTGGAGAGATTTTTCGCACAATTAAAGGAGTCAGCAAGCGGGCGTGAGCATGAGGGCGCAAGGCGGGCACGTGGGGCACATGCAAGGCCGTGAGCAAGATCAAGAGGCAAGGGACGTGCGGGTGCGGGAACCGAAGTCGGAGCTGGGCGCGTCAACCGCATGCAGTCGAGGTTAACAATGAATCTAGGATTCGTCGCTAAATTTAGCGATGAAAATTATAAATCCATTGCTCATTAAATATAATTAAATAAAATAAAATATATATAATAAATAAATAATATAATTATATATAATATAATTTAGCGATGAAAAACCAAAATCAGTCGTTAATTAAATATAATTAAATAAAATAAAACATTAATATAATAATTAAATAAAATATATATAATAAATAAAAAATATAATTATTTATAATTTTATTTTGCGACAGATTCCTCGGATCTGTTGTCAAATTTAGCAACGGATTTTTTGATTCCATTGTTAAATTTAATGATGAAAACTTTTTCGTCACTAAATTCGACGCTATTTTAGTTATGAATTTCTATTTTTCGTCGCTAAATTTGTGCGATGCGCCATTAGCGACAAAAAATTTTTAGTCACTAAATCCGTCGCTAATGTTTTTAGCGACAAATTTTTCTAAAATTTTTATCGCTAAATTTATCGCTAAAACTGTGTTTTTTTGTAGTGTATGAAATCAGATTATTGACAAATTCAAATAAGTGAAAAAGATAAATACAAAATGAAAATTTCAGTTCCATCTGAATACTATGAATAGAATGTTATGTCTTTTAGACTAAAAATTGCTCCATCTAAATTTTAAAATATAATAAATAATATTTTCAATCCATATTATAAATTCATAATAGTATACATCAATGATGTATAAATATTTTCAGAACAATAGATCAAAACTTTAAACATCTACAAATATTTATAAATATAGTTAAATAAAATGGATTAGTATTATCAGTATTAAAAACAAAATTATTTCAAACTAAAGCAAAATTTTTAGGACATAAAATATATTTGTCAACTATTAAACCATTAACAGCATGCACTCATAGAATTCACAAAAAAGTTTTGAGATGAAATCGAAGACAAAAAACAATTACAAATATTTTTATGATATTTAAACAATATTAATGATTATTTTTCAAAATTAAGACAATATTATTCAATATTATATCAACGATTAGAAAATAATAATGACAGTTACAAAATTAAGACAATATTTTTATGATGTTTGTGGATTAGTATCATGTGTTTCCTATGCATGATAGTTAGACAATAATCATCGTGTGAAGAACTGTAACTGGTTTGGAGTTATCATTCAAAAGATATGTAATTAGTTAGGATTATTTTAGACCAACCATGTCCCATTAATGCTATATGTGGCATAATTCTACGAGCTGTTGTGCACCAATGATTAAGATTATTTTGACTCTTAGTAGTTTTTAAGTAGCATGGCCAATGCTCTACATGTAGAATACTACCAGTATTTTTCATCTAATACTCTCTCAATTTCCCTATTGAAATACTGATCAATTCCTATCCTCTGAAGATTTTCAACCATTTGAAGATGAGTATATACATCCAAAGGATAAATGGTTGGAACTGAAGAGAGGATTAATGTCTTAGAGATTCTTAAACATTGATAAGTATATCGCTGAAGTAACATGCATCGGGAAGGATACAACCATCTCCATACTTCGTTAAAAGCATTTGAAGGTAATTAAGACAATTAATATCTTGATGATGAATCAAAGCAGCCGCAATGGTGGATGGTGAGTTGAAAAGTGAACCATTTTTCCTTCGATAATTCATGATGGTTTTTCAATCACTTAGGCCTCCCATCGTTTTCGATAAAGATGCTATGTATGTTTTGCTTCCCTTTAAGTTACTTTGATAGTATCTAAATTGGACACCATGTAAAAAAATGAACAACTCATGGTATCTGAAGTGTAACATGGATACAGAATGCAAGGAAAAATGAGGGGATATAAATCAATTCAGACCTCTCGAGTTCCAAGTCTCTACACCAGAAGATAGTGTATAAATCTCTTGATGTCAAGGGAATAAGGGCAATATATATACACGTACCTTTTTTAATCTACCCTTCCCCTCCACCCAATCCTTTTAATGCCATAATGGATACTAAAGTCGATGAAAGAGCATCCTTGGTTAGGGAAGGATCACAATGCAAAAGACCCCATGAACCATCATCAAGTTGATTGTCCAACGACCACTTGAGGCACCCAGGAAACAATGGTGCATGTGGTGAGTCTGGAGAAAGAACCATAGCAACCCAAGCAGTATCATATGAAGACACAAAAAGTTCAATTTTATCAAATATCTTCTTGATTCTCTCTTTAGATCTCTCAACACTCGGCTTGAAAATTGATGGATTAAGTAATTTTGCCAGAAAGTACATATACAAGGAAAACCAATGAGAGAGAGAGTGTGTGTGGAAGAGTGTACCAGCATGTTGAAAATAATTAAGCTTCAAGTGCAAGTCAAGTTCTTTGGAATGCAAGTCAAGTTCCTTGAGGTGCAAGCTTTAGGCTCCTATGCCCTATCTATATATAGATCAATCCCCTACCATTGTATATCAAGCAAGAAAGAGAAATACAATTTCTCTCTCCTATCTTTGAGAGTAAAAGTTAAGTTATATTACCTTGTGTTATTGTTTTCTTCCACCACGCTAACCACCTTCTATATCCAACAAACTGATATCAGAGCCTTGTTAAAATGGCCACCAGAAATTCAAGTATGACCTTCCAATTCTCACAACTTAACCAAGACAAATTATGATTGATGGTCAATTCGGATGAAGGTCATTCTTGGATGTCATAGCTTATGGGATATCATAGAGAAGGGTTATGAGAAAGCTGCAGATAAAAGTGCACTCACAATAGCCAAATTAGATCTTTTGCAAAAGGCAAAGAAGAGAGATCAATGTGCCTTCTCTATCATCCATCAAGGATTGGATGATGACATGTTCGAAAAAATTGCCAATGAGACCAAGGCCAAGGATGCATGGGATATCCTTAAAAACTCTATAGTGGGAGTTGATAAAGTGAAAAAGATGAGACTCCAAACTCTAAGGGCAAAGTTTGAGTCACTCTTGATGAAAGAAACTGAATCCATAACGGACTATTTCACTCGTGTATTGGTGGTAGCGAATCAAAGGAAAAGACTTGTAGAAGCGGTGGATGATGTAGTGGTGGTAGAAAAGATTCTACGCTCCCTTACCATAAAATTCAATCATATAATCATTGCAATTGAAGAGTCTAAGAACTTAGAAGCCAAGACTATCGATGAATTGAATAGGTCGTTATTAGCCCATGAAGAGAGGATGAAGTGGAGTCAACCGGAGCCTATAGAACAAAACTTTTCTTTAATCCTAAAGGAAATAATTCAGAAAAGGTTGGAAGAAGCCAAAAATGTGGTAGAGGCCGAGGTCGTGAACGAGGCAATGACGTGGTCAAGGTAGAGGAGAGCAGAATTATGCTCAAGATGATAGAAATAAGAGTGTCCATAGAGGCCGTGGAAGAGGCAGAGGAAACAACCAAAGAAACAACGAGCTGAAGCATGACAAAAGCCAAGTTGAATGCTACTCATGTGATGAGTACGGGCACTATTCTTGGGAGTGTCGAACCAAGAGTGGGGATGCAGAGACAAATCTTACCGAGCATAAGGAGACTGAAGGTGAAACTCTCTTGCTTTCTTTGAAGGAAGATCTTTTAGAAAAAATGACATGTGGTATCTCGATAATGCAGCAAGCAACCATATGACGGGAGATAAAAGCAAGTTCATGAACTTAGACATAAAGATAATGGGCTATATCCAATTTGGTGATGACACAAAGATTGAAATCAAGGGAAAGGGCTTGATAATTTTGGCCACGAAAAATGGAGGCCATAAAAAACTACACAATATCTACTATATACCCAAGATGAAAAGCAACATCTTAAGTATTGGACAACTTTTACATAATGGACATAAAGTGACTATGGAGGATCATTTTCTTTGGCTCCAAGATCGAGAAGATGGACTCGTTATCCAAATTTCTATGACAAAAAATTGTATGTTTTTGCTCAACTTGAAGACAGTGGAAGCAAAATGCTTACATGTTTGTGTCCAGGAATCTTCATGGATATGGCACATGAGGTACGGGCACCTCAACTTTGAAAGTCTTAAGACTCCAAGAGAAAAGCATATGGTGAATGGAATTCCCGTGATTAATCATCCAAATCAATTATGTGAAGCGTGCTTGCTTGGGAAGCATCCGTGAAGGAGTTTTCCCCAAATGTCAAATTCAAGAGCTACCAAACCACTACAACTTGTTCATGCTGATATTTACAGACCGATAAAGCCTCAATCTCTGGAAAACAATTCATACTTTGTTCTCTTCATTGATGACTACTTATGGAAGACATGGGTGTATTTTTTGAAAAATAAGAATGAGATTTTTTATGTATTCAAAAAGTTCAAAGTTCAGGTAGAGAAAGAAAGTGACTACCAGATCAAAGCCTTAAGGATAGATAGAGGTGGTGAGTTTACCTCTAATGAATTCAAAATCTTTTGTGAAGCACATGGGATTAGACTTCCTATAACGGTGCCGAGATCACCACAACAAAACGGAGTCGTTGAAAGGAAGAATAAGATGATTCTCAATATGGATAGGACAATGTTAAAAAGCAAAGGCATGCCTAGAGAATTCTAGGTTGAAACTGTTACATGTGCAGTTTATCTCTCTAATAAATGACTAACTACGAGTTTGGAGAAAAAGACTCCTCAGGAAGCATGGAGTGGAAGGAAACCAGTTGTAAGGCACTTCAGAGTGTTTGGATCTATCACATATGTTCATGTGCCAGAGCTGGAGAGGACAAAGCTTGATGATAGGAGTAAAAAGATGGTGTTCATTGGGTATGCTAAAAATACAAAAGAGTACAAGTGCAGTGACTCTAATAACAAAAAATTGAAAGTAAGCAGAGATGTAGAGTTTGAAGAAAGTCTTCATGGGATTGGAGCACCAAAAATGGAGACAAATATGAATTTCTTCCTTATTTGGAAGAAGAAGAGAACATGGAGCAAGAAGTTGAAGGTGAGGATACAACCCTGATTCGCCAACAAGTCCAAGCGAATGGCATCCAAGTTTTCAAAGCATACACGACCAGTATGCTGCTACCGAAAGAATAGACAATGAAATTTTATTTTGTTTATTTTCTAATGATGAGTTGTTAACTTTCACAGAGATTGTAAAAGAGAAAAAATGGGTACAAGCCATGAAGGAAGAAACTCTCATAATCGAAAAAAATGATACATGATAATTTGCAATACTTCCCGGTAGTCATAGTGCAATTGGGGTAAAATGGGTGTACAAGACAAAGAAAAATGCCAATGGAGAAGTGGTAAAACACAAGGCAAGATTGGTCGCTAAAGGGTACAAACAATAATATGGTCTGAATTATGAAGAAATGTTTGCTCCGATTGCTCGATTGGAAACAATACAATTGATCATCGCCCTTACAGCACAGAACCGATGGACTATACATCATATGGATGTAAAATCCACGTTTCTGAATGGTTCTCTTGAAGAAGAAGTGTATGTGGAACAACCGGAAGGGTTTATAACAAAAGGTCATGAAGACAAGGTGCTAAGGCTAAAACAGGCCTTATATGACCTCAAACAGGCACCAAGATCTTGGTACATTCGTATTGATAAGTACCTTTAAGGGAATGGATTCTCTAGATGCATTAATGAATATGCACTTTATGTGAAGAAAGAGGGTGGAGATATTTTGTTCATATGCATCTATGTCGATGATCTAATACTTACTGGAAACAATCCACAGATGTATAAAGCTTTCAAGAAGGCAATGGCTCAAGAATTCGAAATGAGTGATATGGGTCTATGTCATATTACTTGGTAATAGAGGTGAAATAAAGAGATAATGAGATTTTTATCTCTTAGGAGGCCTATGCTAAAGAGATCATCAAGAAATTCAAGATGAGGGATTGTAATCCCTTAAATACTCCAATGGAATATGGAGTAAAACTTGTCAAGAATGATGAAGTAAGGAAAACTAATCCAACGATATTTCGGAGTCTTATTGGAAGTCAAGGTACTTGACATTTACTACACCCGATATACTTTTTTCAGTTGTAGTAAACCGATTTATGGAATGTCCAAGCGAAGAACACATGAAGGCAGTAAAAAGAATTCTATGATATCTCAAATGTACTCTTGATTATGGATTATTTTATTTAACAATAAATAATCCTAAATTGAAAGGATATTGTAATAGTAATTATGCCAATGATATTGAAAATTGAAAGAGTACTATTGGGTTTGTATTTTATTTGGGAAACAATGCAATTTCATGAAGTTCAAAAAATGACTCATAGTGACACTGTCAACATGTGAATCGGAGTATGTAGCAGTAATTGTTAGTGCGTGTCATACTATATGGCTAGGAAGACTGCTAAGAGAACTCCATTTTGAAGAACAAAACCCAACAAAGATCATGATGGACAACAAGTCAATCATGGCTCTAGCAAAAAACCCAGTGTTTCATGAATGAAGTAAGCATATTGATACAAGATTCTATTTTATCTGAGAGTACGTTGCAAACAAGAAGATTGAAACAGAATATGTGAAGACTCAAAAACAAGTTGCTGATCTCTTCACAAAACCCCTCAAATATGATAGATTTCAAAATCTGAGAGAGATGGTTAGAGTTATAAGAATGTGAAGTTAACGGGGGTGTTGAAAATGATTAAACTTAGAGTGCAAGTCAAGTTCCTTGGAAGGCAAGTCAAGTTCCTTGGAGTGCAAGCTTTAGGCTCCTATGCCCTATCTATAAATAGATCAATCCCCTACCATTGTATTCAACCATTGTACATCAAGCGAGAAAGAAAAATACAATTCTTCTCTCCTTCTATCTTTGAGAGTAAAGGTTTAGTTATATTCCCTTGTATTATTGTTTTCTTCCACCACGCTAATCATCTTCTATGTCCAACACAATATTGCAATTTGCGTTGTCACTCAAACAAGATTGTCTGAGGTGGCTATTTAAGAGGGAAAAGTATACATCTTATCATAAGAAATTTAATCAAATGTTCTAAATTATAAAATAATAATATCCAAATTTAATAGTGTAAACTCTTTATACCCAATAGTTCTAACAAAAATATGAATTAACTAAAAAAAATTAGAACATATTAAAATAATTACCCATTTATTACTTTTTAATTATTTGAGAGAGAGAGAGAGAGAGCTAAAATCCTTGAATTGAATAATTTCCTCAGAGAAGACCATATCTTTTAGAGAAAACCAAGGCTTTAGACTCCATGTCCTCCAAAGCAGTCAAATAGAAAGAAAAACCACGTGTCATGTCAGGTTCTTTTCTATCTATACGTAGATGGAAAGAACACTTTCATTCCTTAATTAGGTTGAGAGTTTAATTTCTAATGGGTATGAAAAAATATTATTGGAAGAGAACCCCCTTAATTGAGACCTGACATACTCTTTGATGAATTCTTTGATCCGAATTAGTCGGAGTGAAACTCCAGATATCGGATGGTGAAGAAAAAAAAACATGTCAGGTTCGGTTATTCAGTTGTTTTCTTTGGGAAATTGGTTCACTAGCCAAGGTGCTAATTGCCAAACATTTCGTCTAAAAATAATTGTAGAGCCTATTGTCAAAAAAATATTTATTTAATTATACTTAAACTCAGTTAATTGAAAAATCAAATTTTATTTCGATAATAATATTAATTTTGAAAGTGAATCCATTTCTTTATGTATATGTTATTTGTTGTAAAATAAATTATATAATTTGCATATATATATATATATATATATATATATATATATTACTTTTGAATTACACATACAATTTAAATATAAAAAATTTTGAATTAATAAATATCGAAATATATAAAAAGATATGTATAAGCAAAATTAATTTTAAGATATGCAAATTTAAATACATACCAAGGAGATGTGGAGTAAAATAAAAGACATATAAAAGTAAAAAAAAAAATATATATATATATATATATATATATATGTATATGTATATGAGAGAGAGAGAGAGAGAGAGAGAGAGAGAGAGAGACCTGAATTGCTTGAATGGAAATGCCAAGTTTGGCTATTCCACTTGCAGAGGAGGATGACTAAGACTTTTGATAGAACAAAGCTTTGGACTCCATAGCTCTTTATAGTTTACACTACAATGGCGCACACGATCGTCGATGATGCAAAAATGCTACTGCCTGCTTTTGAGGTAGGCAACTTGAATTTGTCTACTTTGGAAGCAATGAAGAATTGCCTGAAATCCATCATTTTCTTAGTTATGTTATTTTCTTTATATCTATTAGACATGTTTCTTACCATATCAAAAGGTATTAAAAAGGCTTAAACAAATTTCATTAACAAATCCTTTTTAAAGGATTAGAATTTTTTATCAGACTTTATGATTTTTCAAATGTTCCTCACTACATTTGAATTCAATTTCTTGAGATAAATAAATTAATTTTTTAATAAATAGATGAATTTTAGAATAGACATATAAATGATAAATTTTAAACAAATTTCATTTCTTAATACATTAGCAAAAAGACCTTTAGGACCAATGTTAAAGGAATAGATAGAAACTATAAATGGTAATCCCAAAATGATTTGATTAGAAACTTTTTTAGCTAAATAAAAAACTTATTTAATTAATTTGTAATTAATTTGTAAGCTAGATCCATTAGTGGTGTTAAGTCTTTTAGAGGCTTTTTCCATAGTATCTTGAGGGCACTAGTCTTTTCTACGTCCTCAAGGGGACAGCTTAGTGGTCACAATCCCCTTCCCCAATTCGGTGATCTAGGATTCAAATTTCAATATAACAAAAAAAAAATTAGTCTTTTCTACATAACATTTCGATATGACCAAGAGTTTACTAGTACAATCGATGATAAATGAAATTTATCATTAATAAGTATATTTAACATCACTAGCCATTTTTGATATTGAATTTTATTAATAATGTTGAGAAGGATCCTTATAGGAACAGATGAGTGGTAAAGAACTTTTGTTCTAGTGTCTTTCTCGAGATCTCGTGTATGAATCTTTGTTGTGGGTGTGTGTAATTCCGTGATTTTCATGGTCTTTACGTAACCAAAAAATAATGTTGATGAAGGGCATAGAAAAAGCCTTGTTAAATACTTATGTTAACTCTTAATTAAGGTGATTCTGAAAATTAGGGGGGCATGGTATATTAGTGAAAGCTAATCTCAGTTATTTCATTTTTTTTAGCATATAGAACTTTCTTGTTTTAGTTCAAGGATTATTGATTTTTGAATTTTAAAATGGTCTAAAATATTTTATAAATTATAATTTTCACCTTTTTTTTGTTTTTTAAAAGTAAATCTTTTACTTTAAGTGAATGTTCTTTCTTTAATTCATCAGAATCTAAAGTATCAACAGATTTTGATAATTTTGCTTCTTTAGAGTCGATAGGGCCACAACACTCAGTATCACTTGAGAATTTTTCAATAGAAGAGTATTAAGAATTATCATGTATTTCTTATATAAATTCTTTAGAACTAAGGTTACTAATTCCCTATCTAAGTGCTTCAATTTTCTCATAACCATATCAATAACAAAAGTTGTCTAATTCTTTTATTTTCTTTAAAATCTCTTGTAAACTCTCCTTCTTCTTTTAGAGAACTACACACAAAGTTAATCCTTCATGGTTGATGTAGTTAATTATTTCTCCATGAGTGGATTCATCATAACATAAAATTCCATTATTTCTAATTCTATTTTGAACCTTTCGAACAAAAAGTTTGAAAAGTCTTGAAATAAATCTTTCTAAAAAAATCGAAAACGGGCTGTTCATTGAAAAAGTCTGTCAAAAGTTTATCGTTATGCCATCGAAAATCATTTGTATGTATAATGGATATGTTAAGTTTCATAAAAATTTGGATAATCTTTTCTGATAGCTAGCCGGCTATGAGTTGAAACACTATTATCAATGTTGGTATGTCCTTCTTGTTCTATACTTTGCTCCCTTTTTATAGTGATTAAAACATTTTTTCTAGCACATAAAGTTTTTTCTAGTTCATTGAGCATATTGTCCCGTTAATATTTTAGTTGACGAGAAAAACCAAAGATTAATATTTTAGAAATTTGAGAATCAAAATTATTTTGAATTTTATAAGCATTTGAAGGCATAACCATTTCATGTAAAAAAAAATTAGAATTTCATATTTGTTAATGTGGTTTATATTTCATTTATAAATATCATTACCATTACAATATATTTGAGTAAAGTGTAGGCCTTTTATAAAAGTTCGAGTTTTGAACATAAAATTTGAAATTTAAAACTCTTTTGAACTACATTTTCTTTATTCACTACGAATAAAAACACATCATTGCAGCCTGGATTGCGACACGAAATCAATAAAATTGTATCGTATAATATTTTGCCGATAGAGGGTGTCGCAAATAAGTTCATTGCTGCTAATATGTGATCGGGACGTTGTGAAATTTTTGCGATGACAACTAGGTCATTGCAAATCACATGCAAAAATTTGTGATGCAGATTAAATATCGATATTTTTTGCAATGCAAATTGCATTGGAGTGTTTGCAACAATAGACATGTTATTGCAAATTTCATCATGCATTTTGCATGAGATATTATGGCGAGTGATATTTGTGTTGCAAATATATATATTTTAATAATTTATTCTCTTCTGTTAAAAAAAAGGCATTGCAATATATAAAAAATGTACAAAATATTATTTGTGTTGTTACTAGAAACATAGGGGTCATATACTACAAAGCAAAAATTAGTGACTCCATGGACGTTGCTAAGGATCCACACTAATTTGCATGAGAATTAGCGTTCTGCATCATAACTCCTTTTGCATTGTGACTTTTTTCATCGCTATTTCCTCTCTTAGCATCGCAATATGTATTGCAAATTACCATCCGTCAGTTGGTATGGTGGGTAGATCACCTCATCCCTTAACCAGAGAGTTTAGATTTGAGTCCTGAAAATAAAGCAAACTACATTTGATAGCTCTACCCCAAAGAGAGATCTTAGTCGACTCGACCCGAATTAATTAGTAGGAGTGAAATTTCGGATACCGAGTCATAGACCAAGTCTAAGGACACAAAATATATATATATATATGTGTGTGTGTGTGTGTGTGTGTGTGTGTGTGATACAAATTTGCAATGCAATTTTGGGTCGCAAAAGTGGTGATACAAAAGTTTCTTTTTGTAGTGATCAGAATTTTGAGAGAATGAAATGTGTTAGTCAAATTTATCTGTGGTTCTTATTTGAGAAATAGATGATCGGCTCAATTTAAGTTCCTTTATTTTTGATGCAATTATATTTACAAATTTTTTATTAAAATTATAAAGATGAATAGGTTTTTCATAATTTGATTCTAATTTTCTTTATACATAAAATTTGAATTTAAAATTTTATCTAAAAAAATTAATATTTAATCATTAAATCAATTAGACATTGATACATAATCATATTTATATTACCTATTCCAGACTGCTATAAGTGTTGTTTGTGTTCATATATTAGTTTATAAGTAACCTCCAAAGTGTCAACGAGCTATAGCTACATCATCCCCTTTTCCTTTCTCAAGGTCTCAAGTTTTTTTTTTTTTGGTATCATGATTAGGCCACCAACTCAGTATTCGGGATTTTACTTCGATTAATCTGAATCGACCGCTTGCAAAGCCCAATTGAAGGGACAGATCTCACAGTGCTGATTTTTCCATTTCTATGGGGGATCGAACTCCCGACCATAATTAAGGAGCGTCAATTTTTGAACTAACTGAACCATAAACGTTGATGATCTCGAATTCAAATCTCACCTATATATAAGAAAAAAAAAATGTAATGTCCAGCGTCCTCATTCAAATTCAAAAAAGTTGGGCGGAAAGTTCCTCTCGCCGAGAAGGTCACATTGTCATGGCGATTGAGAAGTCTTTTTTTAGGGAAAGAAAAGTTTAGCAAAAAACTCCAACAGAAAATGCGCAGGGAAAATAACAAAAATATATAAAGTTGATTGATTAAAATAAGCGAGAGAAAATAATAGATTGAAAGAGAAAAAGAAAGAGAGTGAGAATAACAAATGCATAGGGAAAATAACATAGACGAAAATAACAAAAACATGGAGGATTGAATGACTAAAATGAGAGAGAAAATAATAGATCGAAAGATAAAAAGGAAGAGAGAGAGAGAGAGAGAGAGAGAGAGAGGGAGGGAGAACATGGAGGGAGAATAGCACAAATGGAGAACTTTATTTATTTTGTATCCATACATGAATTATCTCTTTAAAAACTCATTTTTGGTGGGTTGGATCATGCTGAGGAAAATAACAAAAAACATAGGGGTGTTGATTCATCACGATGAGAGAGAAAATAATTAATCAACAGAGACCGCTGATTATTCATCATGATCGAAGAGATGAGAGCGTGTTGGGGTATTTCTTTCTTTTTTTTCTTTTCATCTGTGGAAAATGTGTACACTGCCCCATGCGAAGGCCAAACGACCAGATATACCCATATGGGTTTCTTTCTTTGGTTTTATTTTTGTTATTTTCCCATCACGTATTCATTTTTTCTTTCTTTCCTTTCTCAACTCTCAATAATTTTCTAACACAAAGTTATGAAAAATAATCAAAATATATTGGCAATTATCTTTCACTTTCAATCTGTTTTTTTTTTTTTTTTTTTTTGTAAAGAATTAATTAAATCGAGTAAAAATTCAGTGCTAAATTTAACACATTTTTTTGACACATATGACTAGCATTCTGGAATCGCCGGTCTCTTGTTTCAGGAGAAATGTACCAAAATAACTTATTTAAAAAAAAAATTTTTTAAAAAAACCTAAGGGGGAAATAATTTCCCCAAATGACCCATATTTGTCGCGGGTTGGACCCGCGACCGTATTTGTCGCGGGTTGAACCCGCGACAAAGCCACGTGTTGCATCCCGGGAGGGTATCGCGCGTGTCAGCCTTTCCGCGTGTTCGAAACGCGGAACGCTGAGCGTTCCGCGTCTTGAAAACGCGGAAAGCCCAGCTTTCCGCGTTTCGAAAACGCGGAAAGCCTGCGCAATCCGCGTTTCCCCAACGCGGAAAGCCTGGCCTTCCAGTCAGGCCGCGACACGTGGCACCGCATTCTTCACTCGGCATCCGCATCCTTCACTCGGCTTCACTTCTTCTCCCATTTTGCATTCGAAGTCTCCGCTTTCCTCTCCTCCTCTCCTCCTCTCCTCTCCTCTCCTCTCATCTTCTCTCACGCCTCTCCCCTTCTGCAGACGAAGAACCGAAGGGTGCCGAATTTTTCTGGATCTATCAATTTAGAGGAAAAAAAAGCTGCTGAAATTGCTGAAATTATTGGAGCATTCAAGATTAGACTTTGTCCAAAAATTTCAAAGGTATAAAATTTTTCCTCTCAATTTAAATTATTTTAGATGCATAATTTTATAAGAATGTGTATTTGTGAATGCAATTGATATTTTAAATTCAGTAGATTTGTATGACATTTACTGTTAATTTTTAATTAATGACGTTTTTAATTAGGTTATAGTGAGATTAATTAATTTAATAAATATTAAATATGCAGTTAATATAAATTAATATGAAATAGTAATAGTTATATTAAACTATTAACTATTATAAAAATTATAGTTAAAATTATTTAAAATGACTATAATTATATTAAATGATTTATGATTAAATTAAAAAATTTTAATATAAATGATTATAATAATACTTATAAAATAATACTTATAAATATTAATGTTGATGTTTAAAAAATTTACATTAAAATATTTTAAATTGAACGATTATATTTAAAATTAAAATGTATTAGCGTGTAAATGGTACAATATATTAATATTTTTAGTTTAATATAAAAGTATTAGTAAAAATTAAAAATATTTAGTAATTTTTAGTTAATATTTAGTAATTTAAATATATTTTTAGTAATTTAAAAAAAAAAGTATTAGTAAAAATATTTTTAGTTTAATAAATGATTTTAGTTAATATTTAGTAATTTAAATCAAAATATTAAAATTATTAAAATTAGTATTTGTATGAAATTGAAAATTTATTTTTATCATTCCATTATTAAAATTAGTATTATAAATATAAAGTGAGTTTAGAGTTTTAGATTAAATTTAAATTTAATGAAGATTAAAATTTTGTTAGTAGTAAGTTAATATAATAATTTAGTAGTAATTATATTTTTATTGGTATTTTTAAATAAAAAATAGTAATAGTTATATTAAACTAATAATTATTATAAAATTTGTAGTTTAAATTATTTGAAATGACTATATTAATATTAAAATATTATACAATAAATTTAAAAATTTTAATATAAATGCCTATAATAATACTTAGAAAATATTATAAAATATATATTTACAAGTTAAAAATTACAATGAGGTAAATTAAATATTTGAAAATAATTTTAAATATTTTAAAAAATTATAAATTAATACTTTAAAAATACTTTAAAAATATTATAAAATATTATAAATTTTAAAATTTAAAATAAATGACTACATTTAAATATTTTTAAGTGACCATATTGTAATTAATGACTATATTAATCTATATAAAATTTGTAATTTAAATTATTTGTAATGACTTTACTTATATTAAAATATTATAAAATAAAATAAAAAGTTTTAATATAAATGATTATATTAATACTTATAAAATATTATAAAATAAATATTTATAAATTATGAATTAAATTTAGAAATTAAATATTTGAAAATACTTTTTAAATATTTTAAAAGATTATAAATTAATACTTTAAAAATAGTATAAAAGTTTATAAAATTTAAATTTTAAATTTAAATTGTTGAATTTTTTTGTATGTTTGTTTAATATTTATAAAATGTATAATTTATTTTTTTTATATTTATAGAATAATGGCGGATATGGTAAGTCTGTTATGTTATAGCAATGGTGAAATTGTGACGGGAGACGATGGAGTCCGTTATGACCGTGGTCCAACAAAGTTGATTAGGGTACGGAGAAATTGTAATTTTACTGAGTTGCTGAAAGTAGTATGCAAGGGTGTTCGAATAAATCTGTTGAGACAACATGTAGAGATTTTTCATCGGTTTCCCGTGTCGTATATGGGAGCTGGTAATGTACGGTTTGAATTGGTTCCGATAAGTGATGAAGACGATGTTTTGAATTTGATGGAATTTGCGATAACTAGGGGAGTGGGTGGGACTATTGAGTTGTACGTAAAATCATATGATGGTAGAGATTCTATAGTACAAGATTGTGATTACATGGAAGATTATCCGCATATCGAATCTCGAGTGGATGTTGCTTTTGCAGACGTAGATAATGATGTTGATGAGGAGGAAATGGCGGAAGAAGAGGCAGAAGAATATAATGAAGATGGAGAGGAAGATGATGAAATTGGCGATGGGAGTGGTGGCGGTGGTGCAAACCAGTTAATGGTCGGGCCTTCGTCAGTGTCTATAAACATTGGTGGTGGTAGGAGATATGGGGGCGGTGGAGTAGAGGAATCCATATCATTCATGACGATCGCACCGGGTGGTGATGGTTATGTGAGATTTGAGGAAGAACACAGATTGACATCTGATAGTTGGAGTTTCAGCGACGAATTGAAAAAGGGTATGAGATTTGATTCGAAAGAGCAGCTTATTCATGCTGTTAAAATGCATCATGTTGAACACCACTATCAATTTCGGGTTGGTAAATCAACCCCTGAACTTTGGACAGCAATTTGTATGCAAAGGGAAGAAGGTTGTAGATGGAGGTTGCGTGCTTGTAAAACACGGTTACTTGGTGCATTTGTGATTACAAAGGTTGAGGGACCCCACACATGTGTGAATGCTGGGTTGACGCAGGATCATAGGCAGTTGGATTCAAATTTGATGGCTAGGCATTTGCTTAATTATGTGAGGGAAGATCCCAGCGTGAAAGTTTCTTTTCTTCGAACTGTTATGACCGAGAGAACGACATATGCAGTTTCTCGTAGAAGGGTTTGGGCAGCAAAGAGAAGAGCTATAGAGATGGTTTACGGGGATTGGGATGAATCTTACAAACAACTACCTCAGTTGTTAAATGCAATAGTGGAAAAAAATCCCGGGACACAGGTAAATTGGAAGTTGGGTCCACCTAATGCCAGAGGGGAACAGGTTTTTGAGGCTTTATTTTGGGCATTCGGTCCGAGTATCTTGGCTTTTAGGAGTTGTAGACCATTGATAAGTATAGATGGGACTCACCTTTATGGGAAATATAATCACAAATTGTTGATTGCATGCAGTATGGATGGAGCGAATCATATTGTCCCGTTGGCATTCGGATTGGTAGATGGAGAGTCACTTGCTTCTTGGTCATGGTTTTTGCGATGTGTGCGAGAGTCAGTTGTTCGAGATAGGGAAGGTCCCATTTGTTTAATTTCAGATCGACATGAAGGGATAAGGGCAACAGTTGTACGTCCAGAGTTCGGGTGGTCACCTCCCAATGCTGTGTGGCGATTTTGTATTCGCCATGTCGCTAGTAACTTCAACACGCACCACAAAAGTCAAGCTTGTAAAAGAGTTGCTACGATTGCCGCGTTGCAACCACAGCGGAGGAAATTTGATTTATATATGGCGAAGATGAAGGAGATTAAAGAAGACGCTCCTGATTATTTTGCAACTATTCCTCTGGAACAATGGACTCTTTCTCATGATGGTGGTATTCGTTTTGGATATATGACCACAAATATTAGTGAAAGTTTTAATGCCGTGTTAAAGGGGGCAAGAAATCTGCCGGTTTCTTCTTTGGTACTTAAAACTTTTTATAATTCCGTTAACTATTTTCAGACTCGTTTGGGAGAGGCGAATGCGGGAATTGGAAGAGGAGAGCGGTACACTAAATATGCGTTCGCCATGTTAGGGAGATGGATGAATACGGCTAACCTTCATACCGTCGTTTCTTTCAGTAGGGAGCATGGGATATTCGAGGTCGAAACTGGGAATAGACAGACACGGTATGGATACAAGGGAGGCAATAAACACATTGTCAATGTACGGGGAGAGCATTGCACATGCGGGAAATGGCAAACTTATAAAATTCCTTGCTCTCATGCAATTGCTGCATTAACACGGACGATGATTGATGTGCATATGATCGTCGGAAAATGGTATACATGGGAACATCAACTTAAGGTTTATGAGCGTAATTTTTTCCCCATTGGAGACCACTCGGCATGGCCTATTGATTCTTACCCTACAATAATTCCCGATATATCCCTGAGACGTCAGAAAGGAAGACCTAAATCATCTCGATATCACAATGAGATGGATCTTCGAGAATCATCGACACGGACATCATGCGGTAGTTGTAGTGCTGAGGGTCATAATAGGAGGAGATGTCCGAGACGAATGAGGTGCGGACTTTGTGGTCGAGAGGGTCACGATCGAAGACATTGTCCAACAACAAATTAATGAGATTTTCTTGTATTTGTATGATTTTGTAATTATTGTACTTCTTAATGTATACTATATTTTGAAAATTTAAACATGTTGCTGTATTTTCTTTATTATGCAATATATAATATATTTGTGTGAATATCAGATTTTCTTTTTGTGCATTGAAATATGTGGTTATATATTATTAAATTTATTTGTACATTTATATATTTATGCTAATTATTATACTTTTTTAACATTTCAGATGGATCCCGGACCTACTGATCCGAGCCTTCTACGCTTGCAGCAAGGACACCGCTCTACTAGAGTTTGGGAGGGAGATGATACTGATTGGCTTGTCTGCCGTAGACGTGAGGCAGTATTACGACGTTTTGGGCATGACCATATTGACGATAGAGTAGTTCCTCTCCTACAGGCGTCGGGCTTTTTGGGGGTCGCTCGACTTCGTTTTATACAGTTGGATTGACATCTCATCACGGCTCTAGTGGAGAGATGGAGGCAGGAGACACACACATTTCATATGCGCCACGGTGAGCTTACAGTTACGTTACAAGATGTAGAAGTTATTTTAGGTTTACCTTTAGATGGGATACCCGTTGTCGCTAGGACAACGGGTTTTTCGTGGATTGGGCTGTGTCAGAGATTATTAGGTGTTATCCCTCCTCGCTCGGCTTTTAAGGGTCATTCATTGAGTATGCCATGGTTGTCAGCTTTCATAGGTCACTTGCCCCACGATGCAGATTATGATCATATTTTGCGATGGACACGGGGGTATATATTACTATTGATAGGGGGTGTTTTATTTTCTGATAAGAGTGGTTATTATGTACATTTACAGTATTTATTAGTATTAGAGGATTTAGATTACTCTAGTCGTCGTAGTTGGGGTTCTGCGTGCTTAGCTTACTTGTACAGACAGCTTTGTATAGCATCGCACGCAGATTCGCATGAGATTTGTGGGGCTCTGATTCTTTTACAGATTTGGGCATGGGAGAGATTTCCATGTATTGCTCCTATTAAGCGATCTATATATGTCGAGGGGGATGGCCCATTGGCTTTGCGGTGGAGGACGGAATTTGATGTCACTTCCCTTTCTACACACGTCGTGACAGTGTATAGGGAGGCATTAGATAGATTGACGAGCGATGATATCGTGTGGCAGCCTTACACTGAGGACGTGTTATCTTCCCTCCCCGATTATTGTCATGAGGGTAGGGATATTTGGCTGGCTCGGGTACCGCTTATCTGTTTCTCTATTGTAGCGTGGTACTTTCCAGATCGAGTGATCCGTCAGTATGGAGGAATGCAGGTCATTCCGGATCACTGCGATACTGAGGATCGATTGCACGAGATTAGCTTGCGTGGTTCACAGGAGATAGATTGGTCAGTCGAGCATGCCCGTTACATCGAGATTTGGAATCACCGACGAGATTATGTAGTCCCTATTGACACGTCAGTTGGACCCACTGTCCATAATTCTTACACCGCATGGTACCGCACCATCTCTCGTATATTTATTAGTCGGCATGGCGCTTGTTTGGGATATGTGGTAAGTGTGTAATTTAAATTTTTTATTTTTTTAATTTCATTTTTTATTTTTTAACTAACGTGTATCGAGATCTTTATAGCGTGATTCACTACATCAGATTCGAGAAGACTCTGAGGATGTTCATATTCGTGGAATAGCGGATACAGCCATGTCAGCTTTGAATGATGACATGGCATATCTCCTGAGACCTAGACATCCTAGAGGTCGTGCTGAGAGAGGTGAGGAGGAGCATCGACCTCGACGGAGCCGAGCGCGACAACGTCCGAGGGCATCTACTCATGATGCGTCACCATTTCCATCTCAGCATCCAGAGGACGTTGCAGGACCTTCGAATACATTTGAGGACTCCTCTTCTTTCTACACACCAGTGTTTGAGTTCCCTCATTTCTCTACTCCTGACGCCCCACAGAGGGGCATTCGTATAGTTGAGGGACAGACACAGTTTCAGAGAAATGATGCACACACGATGTACCATGTTTCTCCTCCTCGTTTTAGTGACGTAGGACCCTCACAGATCACACAATTACATGATATGGGTTTATCGTCCCAAGACGACACTACATATATCAGGACAGATTTAGATGTTAGACGTTATGATACAAGAAGGCGACGACAACGTTAGTTATATATTATGTACTTTGTATCCTATATTATATTAATAATAATTCGATTCATTTATATATGTTCATTTCTCGGATTTTATTTGTTTCGTTTCTCCTTTTTGTTTTATTTATAAGAAATTAGTTTTTTTTTCAAATTGTATTTTACTTTAACTGTTTAGATAATACACATATATCGATAATATCGTGCGTCCGGCCCATTACACCGTTGGTTAACCGTTGACTCGCAGACGCGTCTGGTGGATATACATTTAATTATTTTAATTTATCAAACCACCATTACGAGTGTTATAAGGGATAACATGCAAAAATATATATATATAGATATATGACAAAATAATAAATTATTATTAGTTGACTTCTCTAAAAATTCTAATATTTATTTTTGTTTGTAATTTTAATTATTTTATATATTTATTTATAATTTAAATAATTTTAATATAACAATGGTTAGCATGTTACAATTATTTTGAAAATCAAAATCAATTCGTTATATATTCATTCTATATTTTAAAACTCTATTGATATTGATTATTTATGCAATATGATATTATTTTTATATTAAATTAATCAAAAATAAAAAATAATATATTAAAATATAATGAATCTTAACATATAATTTTTAGATACTAATACTAATATTTTGTAATGTTACAATTTTTTTCAATTATGAGAATTTTTTGTCACTATTTTCTAATTTTTAAAAATTCTTAGAATTATTTTTTAATTTTGTAATTTTTCATAAAATTATAAAGGCAAA
This sequence comes from Dillenia suffruticosa, assembly GCA_033439265.1. Classification (NCBI taxonomy): domain Eukaryota; kingdom Viridiplantae; phylum Streptophyta; class Magnoliopsida; order Dilleniales; family Dilleniaceae; genus Dillenia; species Dillenia suffruticosa. The sequence goes on from JAVTVX010000001.1 coordinate 1,810,046, forward strand.
CTAGCCTGATTTCTTTTAATTATTATAATACATAATTTTGGATCGTCTAAATTAGATATAATTACAAAAATCGAAATTAAATATAATTATAAAAATCGAATTAAAATAATTAAGGGGTAAAATAATTGGGAGATTAAAACAATTTCGAGGGGGAATGGCGTGCGTATTTGGGAGGGAATGGGAGGCATTTCCGCGTTTTGCAAACGCGGAATAGTGTTTGCGCGCATTTCCGCGTCTTGGAGACGCGGAAACCCCCCAGCTGCCACGTAGCTTTGTCGCGGGTTGAACCCGCGACAAATACGGTCGCGGGTTCAACCCGCGACAAATACGGGTTATTTGGGGAAATTTTTTTCCCCTCAGGTTTTTTTAAAAATTTTTTTTAAAAAAAGGGTCCTTTTGGTACATCACCCCTTGTTTCAGATTTGAAGGAACCCAAATCACCCCTTCAAGGAGTAGGTTTCAATTCCAAATATCTCTGGTTTTGATTTTAGAATCGGATCGAAAAAATTAAAAATTTATAACATATAAAATACTAAAAAATATATATATAAGAAGGGAGGAAAAGTTTAAATCAAAGTCAAATCTTGTTGATAGGATTCTAATTTTGATTCTAAAACTTTGAACAAATCAATAATTTTTTGAACTATTAACTATGATTTAATTCGATCCAATTATGACCTTGTTAACTTAGAATATACCAGTAAATATGACTTACTTCAATCAAAACGGTCACTTTCGAATGCCCTCTGGAGCCGGCAACTTGGTACACTGGACACACTTAAAATGCAAGTGTGTGTTTTAAATAATAATTTTTATTTTTTATTTAATTATTAATATTTAAAAATTTAATTAATTCAAATACGTAAAACTTATTTTAATTTAAGAATACCTTGCCGGTAACACTGCTTTTAAGGTTGTCAATCCCACGTAGGGTGAAACACTTGACTTTTCCAAAGATATATTTCTCTTCCGTGGAGTGAGCGGACGCCGATGTTTAAGAAATTTCTCTCCCTTTGGTTTCTTAAATAAAAAATTTGTAAAGTTAATAGAAAGTTATTTTTATACAATTATAAAATAAGTTAAAATTTTAATTCATTTTTCTGAGAAAAGCGATAAGATGCAATCAAGTATCAAATTATTATCTCTTTATGCAATTGATTAATATCTATTTATAAAATCAATACCCAGTTTATTAAGCGATCTAATATCTATAATCCTTAAATAAAGTATTGAAATCGAATATTGTGTATAAATAAAACAAATACTCAGAGAGTTTTGCTCCTTAAATGTCTAACCTAATTCGAATAAGTTTTTATCAAATTTAAAGTGATTATCGGATACATATATTTAAAGTAATATTTTAAAAGCATATCTCCGGTCTTGAAAATAACAACAATTTAACTATATAATTAGATATAATATGATAGTTATGTGTTCAAATAGATTCCACAAATAACTTCTCTAATGGAGTAAATTTTTTTTCAATTGACTAATAATATTTGGCTATCACACATATTTAAAGTAATATTTTGAAGATAAGTGCATCGCAGTCTTGAAACTAATAATAATTTAATGGTATAAACAAATATAGTCTCATAGTTAATATCTTATACATACATAAATAATATAAAAATTTGTGTTGACAAAATAAGTTTTGATAATTAGCAAATAATGGACAATAGTGAGCACATGATGAGAATAATAAATAAGAATTATGAAAGATTAGTTTGAAAGATATTAGGATAAATTAAGAATGAACAAAAATAGATATTCGATTTTCAGATCTAAAGTAGTTGACTCATATTCAAGCACACTTAAATGTGAACATCGGTCAACTCACCATGTACCATAGACACATCAAACTTAGACAGTGAGCTATTCAAGGCGACTCATCTCAAAATGCTAGTCAACTCACTTATTGATGGAACAACAAAAGTCAAATATTCAAAACTATTACTATCGAATAATTGAAAGAATTACGGTCAAAATGAAAAATATGACATATAATGCATAGATCAGTCGACATACGATACAATATAAGTCAGACTATTACATTCAGCACTTAGAAAGTTTTGTGAAGAACAAGACAACACATATGCTAGGACACATATGCTAGGCCATAGGTTATAAAGCATTAGGACATATCATGAGCTATAACACGTGCGAATTTATAGGCCAAACCCTAGAATTTAAGTCTTGTATTAGGCAAAGTCAACTCACATGTTATACTAAGTCGAATCACTTATGAAAACTTAGAAAATGTATAAGCACAACTCAAGTCACGACACGAGCCATGACATATGCCATAATACGAGCCACAACATGAACTACAACATAACTTATGGCACAGGCCATGTCACAAAGCATAGAGTATAACACACAAGGCCATGTCAACACAACAAACATACAATGTCGACACAACATGTCATAAGACATAAGCACAAATCGACCTACCCTACAATCCAAGTCGACTTGCTTGTTGAGGACTAGAAAATTCTAAGCAAGCATAAACTTGTGTAATAAGAATGAGAAGTTGACACAACATGTACAAGATTCAGAATGCCTCATAGGATACTAAAACAAGTTGACTCATACTACAACACTAGTTGACCAACATGAAGGATTGCATGTCACTAAACACACCACTAATTTTCATGCATGAGCAAACGATGTTACACCAAGCCAAATGATAGATGGTCTAAGCCAAAGTGCACTATGTGGACACAGCATACTTTGTAAGCCAACCTACACATTGCACATTGCTTATACACTTGTGGAAGTTGACTCATCAAGAAGCCGAATTCAACTCACACAAGCCGAGGAGCAAAAATGACTAAATCCATAAAGCTTGTGTTGACACAAGAAAGAGTTTATGTTGACACAACTAAACTCTACAAGTCAAAAGATTAAGCAGAACAAGAGACAAGTTGATTTGCACTAGGAACTGAAAAGTAAAGCTTAAGCGTAGAAAGGGTTATTCGAAATGAGGAAATGATTATGTCGACACAAGAAGAGAGTCAAACACAAAAGTTTGAAAGGAACCTTAGGGAAGTCAACTCACAATGAAGGGGTAGTTGACTCACACAAACACAGAACAAGGGAAAATTCAAATATCATTCAACTCATAAAGAAGAGAAAGTCGACCCACTGTGTGTATCGGCTAACTATTTAGAAAACTTACTCAAGTAATAAATGATCTATCAATCACCTCAACAGCCACAAATGTGCTTTAAATAATCTAAAACGGCTATATCATCGAACAAGAGCTATAAAGACAACATCAATTGAAGATCAAACAACTTTTGAAGGATTTATTGCTCATGGAAAGCTTAAAGATCTTCTGTAATTAATTCTTAAGTTGTATTTTGTGTGAACTACAAAAATCACATTTGAACTTTGAGGTTCAAATTTGTAATCTTAGTTTTCACTTCCTATCCTTGTAATCGACCAGAAGAAAAGGTCTTTCTGGTTAGAGATTAGTTTTCTTAGTGAAAACAAATTAGGTTTGTTAGGACCTATACAATTTAGTGGTGAGTGCTCGAGTGAAACACTTGGTGAAATTTGACTAACATCTGTTCAAACTAGTTGATTATACTATTTGAGTTGAAAATAGTGGATTGAAAACTCAAAGTACAGTTTGAGAGTGGATGTACTCTAAGGAGGATAGAACCACTATAAAATCTTATGTCGATTCTTCTTCCCTTTTGCATTCTCATCTCTTAAAATCCCATAAAAGTCAAAAAGTGACCAACGAAATATTCATCCCTCTCTAAGTTGTTAAAATCTAGTGCTTCAATTTGTTTATTTATTAAAATAATTAAATCAAATATTAATCTAATATAAAAAAATCAATACATAGTTTTTTAAACAATACAAAACAATAAGTGGAAAATTAGGATCTAATCCTGACATGATTTAGTTTGACTCAAGTTGTACGACAATCTAACCCTAATGTTTCTGAAAATTTTGAAAATTAATTCAAAATTTGATTTTGAATGCACATATATATAAGTATCAATTTTAAAAAATTATTTTTGTCAAACCTTAGCCTGTAATTTTGAGGAACCTAGAAATTTTAATATGGAAAAATATTTTGAAAATGAATACTTTTAAAAATACGAAATGATTCTGACAATTGGTTTAATGCAAAAATTCATGTTTCGATTATAATCATGCATTTAATTCATCAATCACAAATCAAAGTAAGTCTTGGTCTAAATTCAACAAGTGTTACAATCTTAATTATTCATGGGATATCATCTCTTATATCACGCTTACTTTTTTTTTGTTCATAGTGAGACTCAAATTCAAGTCTATTATAAGGGAATGGGGATTGGTGCCACTTGAACCGAGTCTATTACAAGTGTTACAATCTTAATTATTCATGGGATATCATCTCTTACATCACACTTACCTTAAAGAAGTTAACAAACCCGGCACTTATCAAGCCCTCCACCTTTTGGTTTGCACACTACCATCAATTTCCACTTAATATGCAAGATCAAACCACTACTAGAAAACACGGCTTCAACGACGGATATTTCCGTCGCTGAAAGTAAAAAATAAGTCGCCAAAGAGTATTAGCGACGAATTTTTTCCGTCGCTAAATCTGTCACTGAAAACCACATCGCTTGATTATCAGCGACGGAATTTTTCCGTATTTAATCCATCGCTGCTAATAGAAAATCTATAAAAATATCAAGATTAATGATGGAAATAATTCATCGTTAAAATTTTCGTCACTAAACTGTTGCTAATAGCAAACTATGCGACAGAAATTTTTCATTGCTGATTCTTGGCTCTAGGTAGTGCACGCACAAATCCGGACCCGCACTCACACCCCGCACGCACCCCGCATGCTACATTCTTTTTTTTTTGCGAAAATTGCCTTCTCCCAGAATCGAACCCAAGCATAGGCGCCGATGTTTGGGTGTGACAACCACTAAACCATAATACTTTTTGTGAAGTATTTTTATTTTTTTATTATTATCTAACTCTCACTTTTTTATAATATTTATCTTACTCTCACATAATAAAATAAAAAAATAAAAAAATAGAATAAAGAAAAGAATTATAAAATAATAAAAGAAAGAAAAAATAAAATAACAAAATGAGCTATCAGCGACGAATTAGCGACAGAAAATTCAATTATTGATAGTTCCTTTTTTTTAAAACTTTTTTTACATTTGAATATTATTAGTGACGGATTAGTAACGGATTTTTTTACAACGGAAAAAGTCTGTCGCTAATCCATCACTGATAGTTTTTTTTATTTTTTTTACCTTTGAATATTATTAGCGATGGATTTTTTTGCGAAAGAAAAAATCCGTCGCTGATAGTTCCTTTTTTATTTTTTTACCTTTGAATATTATTAGCGATGGATTAGCGACTGATTTGTTTGTGACAGATTTTTTTCCTCGCTGATCCGTCGCCGATACTTTTACATTTTTTTTAACATCAGCGACGGATTAGTGCCAGAAAAAATCCATCACTAACAAATCCGTCGCTAATCCATCGTTGATAGTTTTTCTTTATCTTTTTTTTATTATTTTTTTTCTTCGACCCCTATTAGCAATAGATTAGTGAGGAATTTTTTACCGACAGAAAAAATCCATCACTAATTTGTCAGTAATTCGTCTCTCGTTAATCCGTCAAATCCGTCCCTATTTACGATGGATTTTTTTTTCATCGGTAATTTCTATCATTGAAGCCGTGTTTTCTAGTAGTAAATGTAATACCCAAATACAAAAAAAAAAAAAAAAAAAAAAAAAAAAAACAAGAGGAAAATTAAAATTAGGGCTTTAAGCCCTAATTTTCTCCTCTCTCTCTCTCTCTCTCTCTCTCTCTCTTTCCCCCTCTCTTCTCTCCCTCTCTCTTTCCCTTTCTCTTTCCCGATCTCCCCGCCGCCGTGTCTCTTCCCCTCCCGCTGCCGCCGCTGCTAGCACCGCCGGTCACCACCATCGCCACCGCACCCAGCCGCCGCAGCTCCTCCCTTCCGCGAGTGAGCCGCTGCAGCTCCTCCCTGCACGAGCTGCCCAGTGCGAACGCGCGAGCTAGCGCGCGATCTCCCTCGCGCGAGCGCCAGCGACCCCAGCGTGACCCCAGCGCCAGCAGCGCGAGCAGCGCGAGCAGCGCGAGCAGCGCGAGCAGCGCGAGCAGCGTGAGCCAGCGCGCGAGCCAGCGCGAGCCCAGCGCTAGCCCAGCGCGCGAGCCCAGCGCCGCCCTGCGCCAGCCCTGCGCCAGCCCAACGCCAGCCCAGCGCCAGCCCAGCACGAGCCCAGCGCGAGCCCAGCGCGAACAGCGCTCGATCAGCACACGAGCAGCGCGCGACACCCAGCGCGCGACCCCTAGCGCGCCTCTGCACGCTCCTGCACGAGCACCAGCGCGCCCTTGTGCGCCTCTGCACGAGCCCCTGCGTGCCTCCAGCATGCCCCAGCACGAGCACAGCGCGCTCCAGCGCGCCATCCACTGCTCGAGCGCGCCCCAGCACGAGAGCGAGCGCTCCAACGCGCGACCCACTGCGCGAGCACTCGATCCAGCTCGCGAGCGCGACCCTAGCCACTGCGGCCCAGTCCAGGCCCGCAGGCCCACCAGGCCCGCCAGGCCCACCAGCCCACCAGCCCGCGACGGCCCATGACAGTCCGTGAGCCTCTGCGAAGGTAAATGACTCAAAGTTTCGATTTTCGCACTTGGATTTTGAAATTCTTGAGTAATTGGACTTAAATTGTTCGCAATTGTTTCAAATTTGGAAACATTCAGATTTTAGACCAAACCAACGGGCGAACGAAAGCTAGACCCGAGATCCGAGAAACCCTAGGTGAGAGAAACGAAATCTCTTCAACCTTTGGATAAACTTTGTCAAATTATGTAGTATTAGTTGGTTTTAGATTCGAATTAAGATTGATTTTGATTTTGTTATTTACTTATAAATAGAATGAAATTGATGACATTGGAATATGTTTATAAATTGAGGAATTTAGGGTTTGTACAAATTTAAGGAAATTGATAAACCCTGACAATAGTCGAAATTTGATGAAAATCGTGATGATTGATTAGGTTGGCTATTTTGGTGATTCGATTGAGGGGAGCATTGCTTTACGTATTGTGGTTTTATTGGGGAGTGCGCTATCCTCCCCAAAACTGTGAGTGAGATTTATTTCAATGCTTTTGTTTAATATGTAAATCCTGTTTTACAACATTTTGATAATGAGCATGATTTGTCGTATGTTGGAAATGTTTTGACCGGTTTTAAAATTGACTTTTGTGAACCGATGGAGTGTCCAAAAACTGTATTGAATTATGAAATTATGCATCCATGTGGTTGAAATGTATAATGTGTCATTTTATACTCTATGTTGCATCGGTTTATGAACCTGACTTTGGCACAATTTGATATGATATTGATTTTGGGCCTTGAGGGCTTTGATATGTATTGTTCCGTAGCTACGAAGGACA